>CM019067.1:335766613-336298205 GCA_009667805.1 Leptobrachium leishanense
CGGGACGCATTCGCCGCGGCATCGTTTTGCTGTGATTGAGGCACGCATTCGCCGCAGCATCGTTGTGCTGTGATTGCGGCACGCATTCGCTGCAGCATCGTTGTGCTGTGATTGCGGCACGCATTCGACGCGGCATCGTGTCGATAAGCTCATGCAATGTCACAGCATTTATTGGCGTCCAGAGTGGCATTAACCCCTTCCATGTGGAGGACGCGCCCAGCGCGTCCTGCCGCCTGTACACTTCGCTGCGGAGGATGCACTGAGCGCGTCCTCCCTTTGCAGCGGCGATCGGCTGGGATTCTGGCCGATCGCGGCGACCCCCCAGTGTGGGCTGCCATCCTCGATGTCAGCCCAGCCTCCGGGACCCCGGCGGGCATGATAGACATCATTGCGCCAGCGCGATGATGTCTATTATAGGCAAGCCCCCCGACAGTGCGGGGAAGGTGCCTGAAGGGGAGGGGGAGGTCCTTCGGACCTCTCTCCCTCCCCATCCGTGCAGGGCTCCAAAAAAAGGCAGGCACCGCTTGGAAGGGCAAAGCCTGCCCTTCCAAGCGGCGGCTGTCTTTAACCCCTAGGGGGCTGGATCGCGATTCAGCGCCAACAGGCGCCATGTTGTGGGCCCCTCCCGGATCTGGCCGACATTTTGGATGTTGGACAAGCTTCCTGGATATACCCCTGATGACTGGGGTCATTGCGCATAAATTGGAATTAACCACTAGCTGCCACCTATGGTGGAGATAAGGGGTTCCAATGAACCCCCTATCTCCCGATCTCCGTGCCAGCTAGGGGTTAATGTTTGGTATCATTGGAACGGCCAGAGCATGGCCTTTCCAATGATACCAAACATGACAATGTAAAAAAAAATTAAAGAAAGTTGGTGTTTTTTTTTTTGTTTTATTAATGCAGCAATATTGTTCTCATTTCAATTATAATGTGAACAATGATGCTGCACTAACGATTTTTTCTATGGGGGCGTTTGCTAAAAAACACATACTTTCCCCCCCAAAAAATGTAATGAGTCCCCATTTCTAATTTTTTTAACAAGCGCAACTCATAGAAAATATAACCGCAAACACTCGCATGATAAAAATGTGAAAAAAGCGGGTTCAACCCAACCACCAGGTCGCTGCTCTACAATCATGGAAAGACGACTCGATCCCGCTCAGAAGACGCCACCAGCGAGTGTCCTTGGGCAAAACACCTAACGATATGGATGCGCCGACCTCACAAAATACATCTCATAGATTGTAAGTTCCCTCGGAAA
Organism: Leptobrachium leishanense; assembly: GCA_009667805.1. Classification (NCBI taxonomy): domain Eukaryota; kingdom Metazoa; phylum Chordata; class Amphibia; order Anura; family Megophryidae; genus Leptobrachium; species Leptobrachium leishanense. The sequence continues at coordinate 335,767,878 of CM019067.1, forward strand.
CAGGGTCCCCTGAATCAGGCCGTCATCCATGTGTGGTATCCAATGTATTAACCCCTTGTACACTGATCTTGTAAATAAAGTTTGAAAGTAATAATAATCTTTTAGGTTATTATTAATCGACAAACGTGAAATAATAAAAAATGTAAAGTATAACTATTTAAGCAGTAATTCACAAGGCGGGCTGTAAAAAGTAAGTGAACCCTTAAACTTAGTAACCTGTAGATCCTCTTTAACCGGCATCACGTTCCACCTCATGTCTCCGGTAGCCGCTCATATGGATTCTGCAGCGCTGAGGGTGGATTTTGGACCATCGCTCCCTACAAACCTGCTTCTATTCATCCATATTTCTGGGTTGTCCTGATTGCACAGCGCCCTCTTCAGGCCACACCATAATAGCTCAGTAGGGTTAACGCCAGGACTCTGACTTGGTCGCTCAAAAACGCAAACCTTCTTCCGTCTCAGCCATTTTCTTTTCGTGATGTGCTTTGGGTCATTTGTTCCACCACCCAGCCCGTCATAAAGGGACCCTGCACTGAGAAGTAAAGCTCGCATTTTTTGCCCTTAAATAATTGGGCGGATGCTGCTGATGACGCTCGCATGATCAGACCTGATCCATCGCTGCCTCTCAAAGACCAATTGGTCTCAGAGGGTGATGTCGGACGCTCTCTGTGTGTGACATGACTAGTGACCGTCAGCCAAGAAATTCAAAATCCCACCTGCTGGAGACCCTGGGTGGTGGCGCGCAGACTCCTTCACTTCATCCAGTGTTTTCTGCCGGAATTAACAATCACAAGCTTTTACTTGCAACTGTATCTAGAAAAGCACATTACATGACGGGATTCACCTGCATCAGATGAAGCAGTCGTTAAATCCCTTGCACTGGCTCCCTGTGCCGATTAGACGGGAATGAGGTGAAGGAACAGCTTCCAGGTCTCCTTATACGGCCTCAGCGTTGCCCCATGTGTACGTCGGACACAGAGAGGGAGAGCCTTGTGTGTACTGTCTTTTTTTAGATACTATATCCAACATGAATGGCGCACGCGGGGACGGTCCTGGGCACGCGCCGCGCAGAATAAAATCATAGATACATTACTGCTTAATTCCGCTTAAAAAATGATAACTTTGCGATCGCTGCATAAACTACGGACATAACAAACACATGAAAGGGTTAATTCTGCCACACAGGTGCTGCCTTATTAAAAGGGAATCTGCTTCCCGTCACGTTGCATCGTGCTGTGACTTGGCTTTATTGTTTATTGTTTCCGTAACTCCACGTTGTCACGATCTGTTTCTGTGTACGTCTGGGACGTCGGTCTGAGTGAGAATCACGTAAAACACTTCTTCGGACTTCTCCACTTTGCTTAACCCTTTCTCGCCGCAGTGTTTACTATGCATTCCCTGTGGCAGGTGGGCTTAGAGGATGCGGGGCGTACTAGTACGTTGACTTATATGGGCTGCCTCGACCCCCCCTCCCCGCAGCCGGCGCAAACTTAGGCCGTCCCCCTGCAGCCAATGACACGTGTTAGTTGCGTGGGTGGGCCGAATCAGAGGTCCGTGATAGCACCTGGCGGGGGGCATACTAGTACAGTCCACCACCATTAACCCCCTCCCGACTAGCGCAACCCACCTGTCGTGAAGGGGTTAAAAGGCAGTTGTCCATCAGCATTGGGGCAGGGGTCACGTCTATCAGGAACGCCTGGGAACATAGTTCCTCCAATATCTTTGAATGGAGTTCCCATTTGGCGATGCTTATTCTTGGAGTAGACGTACTTATGAGTTCCCACACTTTTATTTGTAGAACTTAACCCCTTCAGGGCTCCGCATTCAGCTCACAATGGGCCTGGTCTTTGCACCTTGGCATGAAAAGGTGAAAGGTTATGATATCATGTGATGGAAAGGAATGGAGCCACGTGTGATACATTGTAACCCTCAGGAAAAGAATGTAAACAATAGATATGAAAGCCAAGTGATGTGTTCTTCCAGGTGTGATTGAGGGCGAGGTGTGTCTGTCTGTCATGAAGGGAAATAACAGATGGGATTCCTTAATGTATCCGCACTGTAAGAGGAACCGTCTCTGCGCTAAGTGGCGCGTCATACCACCTGCCGCGTCCTGGGAAGAGAAGCCGCCAGATGTGATATCGCATCACTCTAAGAAATGCAACATAAAAGTGCAAAGCAAATAACAAACGCCACTTAGAACGATTTCTAGAAGCATCCGACTGCGACACGCAATGCTCTCTGTATTAGAGGGGTTATTCAGAGAGCACCGAAATTTCACCAAAACTTTGGCGCTCTCTCATTTCGTGCACTTTGATGAGTTCAATTCTAAAGCTGACCCTACGGTGAATTCAATATTCAGGGATCCACCAATCAACCTGCTGAACGCAGCCGACGATACGCCGAAAGCAGCCGACGATACGCCGAAAGCAGCCGACGATACGCCGAAAGCAGCCGACAATACGCCGAAAGCAGCCGACGATACGCCGAAAGCAGCCGACAATACGCCGAAAGCAGCCGACGATACGCTGAATGCAGCCGACAATACGCCGAAAGCAGCCGACAATATGCTGAATGCAGCCGACGATACACTGAACGCAGCCGACGATACGCTGAACGCAGCCGACGATACGCTGAACGCAGCCGACGATACGCTGAACGCAGCCGACGATACACTGAACGCAGCCGACGATACACTGAACGCAGCCGACGATACGCTGAACGCAGCCGAGATACATGAACACAACCGACGATACGCTGAACGCAGCCGACGATACGCTGAACGCAGCCGACGATACGCTTAACGCAGCCCACGATACGCTTAACGCAGCCCACGATACGCTTAACGCAGCCCACGATACGCTTAACGCAGCCCACGAAACGCTGGACGCAGTCACAAACAGATGAACGCAACTGATGATCTGCCAAACGCTACTGAACACCCCAACGATCAGCCGCCGAACTGAGCGTAAAGTAAAAAATAAAAAATGGCAATTAAAAAACAATGCGTTTAAAACCAAAAAAATGCATGAAAATAATAAAGAAGGTCCAAGAAAAAGTAGATAAGTTTGGCATTTAATATGTTCCCTAGGCACACATTTATAGATTAAAAAAAATGGTTAGGGCTAGTGTTAGGGCCAAGGGCTACGTTTAGGGTGACAGTTTCTGTGTGTCATATGATTAAGGTCAGGGCTAGAGCCAGATTAAGGTTAGGCAAGGGTCAGGGCTAATTTTATTGTTAGGGTTACAGTTTCTGTGTGTCATATGATTAGGGTCAGGGCTAGAGCCAGATTAAGGTTAGGCTAGGGTTAGGGCTAATTTTAGTGCTAGGGTTTCAGTTTCTGGGTGTCATGATTATAGGGATATGGCTAGGTTTAAGGTTAGAGCGAAGTTAAGGTTAGTCTACGGTTAGGGATAATTTTAGTGCTAGGGTTACAGTTTCTGGGTGTTATGATTAGGGTTAGGTTAAGGCTAGGCTAGGGTTAGGGCTAATTTTAGTGCTAGGGTTAGGGTAACAGTTTCTGGGTGTCATGATTAGGGTTAGGGCTAGGTTAAGGTAGGGTTATGGCTAATTTTAACTCTAGGGTTAGGGTTACAGTTTCTGGAGGTCCTATGATTTAGCATTAGGGTTAGGTGAACGGTTAACTTTTTTTCTCATTTTTTTTCCTATTCCAATTAAAACTGACCTTTTCCAAATATATTCAGATCCGGCCGATTTATAACCAGAAAAAAATTCAGATCGATTTGAATCTTTTTTTATTTGGGAAACGATTTGGTTCAGGCATCAGTAATTCGGAATTTCAGATTGATCCAAATTGTTGAATTGCTGATATTTCGGTCGATTTCTGAACAGGTCCGAATCGAGTCGCACATGTCTGCCAGTGCCATGTGATGCAGCAAGAAAGGGACGCAGCTAGGTGCGATGCTGCAGTAATCTCAGGGATACAATGTGGCAGGAGAGAAATCACAGAGGTGTGGAATATATATATATATATATATATATATAATATATATATATATATATATATATATATAAATAAGGCAATGCTATGCACTCACGCTTCCTTTGGAGGTCCAATATGCCCGGTGCCTGTCATGCGGTGATGAATGGATAGCTTAAAAGGAAAAAATATGACGGCACTCCAGGACTGTCAACTTGCAATTTATTCGACCATAGGAGTCAACGTTTCAGCTCCCAATTTGGAGCTTTCCTTAACTTTTGTCCTGAGGAAAGCTCCAAATTGGGAGCTGAAACGTTGACTCCTATGGTCGAATAAATTGCAAATTGACAGTCCTGGAGTGCCGTCATATTTTTTCCTTTTAAGATATATATATATATATATATATATATACACATACATAGCTAATTATACCTGAAGCACGCATTATTAATCACATTATTATTAATTATGGCGACAGATTGGAGGATGTGTATCACCTCTTTAAATTAACGGAGCCTGTAGCAGATTGTAAGCTCTTTAGACCAGCCTGCACCTGCTTTTTTGTCAGTAGTTAAGATGAATAAATTGTTTCATTGATCCAGAGAAACAGATACACGATTTCCCCTTTCACCCCATGACGGGAAGCACGGCGCGTTTCACATTCTGTTCTCCAGCATCTGGCTGGTGTTTGGGGGGACCTCGCCTGGAGGTTTATTTTTATCCCCGGGCAGATAAGGGTTTGTAATCTTGGTTACTGGGCAGGAGTGGAATTTTAGAAGATCTGGCACAATAAATACGAGCGCCTCTTGGCTGGGATTCTGTTCCCGAACAGCAGGGCTCGTGTTTTGTAGCAAACCAGTCGCACGTTCAGCCCGCGGGGGGGCTACGAGCTCTGATACGGACACAGTGATAGCTTTAAGGGATCGCCAAGTCCAGTCATTAATACTGCTAGTATAAAAACATTGCAGAAAACGCTGCATAAACAGATATCCAGCTTTTAATAATACATGTCACATCTAATGTATCTTTTAGCATCTTGTTTTGTAACACAGAATACATTAAGCCGGGTCAAACAGGAAGATTTATCTAATGCAGAGTCTAAGGGGTTAAATAGAAACTAGAAAGTGACTTATATGCCAAAATGCAAAGAGTTACAGCATAGCAAAAGTGTACTCACACAGGGTCAATGGAGAAATGCGTCTAAACGGTGGAGTCCTGCAGGTCACCGTCCATCAGGATCTACAGGGTTAAATACACATTAGTCACACATGCCTGACTGCACATATAAAAAGACACTAAAACACCTGCTGGTATTTGAGGCAATTATGGGAACCTGTGTGCGCACGCATGGACAAAATATCTTTGGTTAAAGAGACACATATAATGTATTCCTGCTGATGGGCTTTGCATGAAAAAGGCTGCCTTACAACATGTATAATTCATACGCTGCAGGTAAGAAATCCCATAGGAAGCCCAGGTGACCAGCCATCATTTACCTGCTGCAGCATATTAGTTATACATTTTACTGGGCAGCACTTTTCCCTGTTAAAAAAATCCCAGTTTTTATGAAATATTTATTCAATCATTTATTTTTTTCATTTGCAACAAAATCTCTATTTTTTTTAGGCATTTTTTGGGTGATATTTTCGGATTCCTAATTCTTTTAAAACGAGGTATCTTTGTTTTTTTTACCCCAATTCAAGTAATTAAAATTAGTCGTGCGCAATCCGTTTCGTCAGAAATTCGTTTTCGGCTGAGATTTCCATTTTCGTTATTTCGGAAGCATTTCTGATACGAAACTCGGCCGGTTGAAATTTTGAATCAATTCGAAATAACGAAGAGCGGTCTGACCCGAAATGATCCGATACGAAAATAAATCCGTCACGAAAATAAATCCGTCCAAAATGATCTGAAGAGAAAAAAATAACGGAATGAAGAAATCCAAAACGATCCGAAACAAAAAATACCCCCGTGCACAGGTTACTTTAAATGGGCTGTGGATTTTGGGCTTGGACCTGTTTGTCTTTTTTTGGAGTTAGCACCTGGGTTGAGGGGGGGGGGGCGTGAGTTTGACAGTTCTGCATTAGACTGTAGATCAACCCTTTTCATTCCATGCACATAAGACAAAACATCAAAAAATATTCCCAATCATACACCAGGGCAGCCCTTTTCATGCACTGCACGCTGCAAATTTGCAGTCCTTGCAGAAATTATTAAAAAGGTGGCCCTGAGTGTAAGCTTGCCATGTGCAGGCATGAAAAGGGCTGCCCTTTCTATATTTCATACAGTGAGTGTAAGCTTGTAATGGTCAGAGCATGAAAAGGGCTGCCCTGGTTTGAGTATGAATATTTTTTGAAGTTTTGTCCCATGTGCGTGTAATGAAAAGGGCTGCCCTACAGTCTAATGCAGGGCTGTCAAACTCACGGCCCCCCAGGAGTTGATGCCTACAATGCCCAGAATTCTTTCAGTGCAACAGATGGCCAGGGAATCATGGGAGTTGTAGTTCAAGAACATCTGGGGCCCTACAGTCTGTTTGAATGATATTGTTTAAACATCAAACAGCTGAATTTGTCAAACGTCACGTGGATCCCGATTTATTCGGTAACATTTTTTTCGGACCCCTTACGGTTCGGCGAGCCGGCAATATGGGTTTTACGACGGTTCCGATATTCCAAATCGATGATATTTGGCCAAATATCAATTCGGACCGAAGCGAATCACACAGATTGGGATCACAGAAAAAGAGGAAAAACCAGATAAAATCGTCAGGGCCCCAAGGCTGAAACGTCTACACTGGGTAAATATCAGAGCGAGGAGCTGCGCCGCGGCAGGTAGGACAGTTTGAAGATCACAGACATCCAACATGATGGTTTGACGTCTCCAGAGAAATGCTAAGATCACAGCGGTACATGACCCGGGATTGTACACTGCGGGGGATCTGCTTCACTCACTGCGCCCAGAGGAATATCCACCGCTCATCAATGGGGCGGCAAAACGAAACAGCCTAGTACTTGCCGAGCATCGAGGAGGGAGGGATTATTCTACTTTTATTATTTACACAGCAAAAAAATAAATGGGGGAATAAAAATTACCAACACACGTAGGAACCACAGGCGAGAGGTATACAGGCCCGGCTCACAGGAGCTTACAATCTAGAGGACCAGGGGGCCAGCTCACAGGAGCTTACAATCTAGAGGAGCAGAGGGTCCGGCTCACAGGAGCTTACAATCTAGAGGAGCAGAGGGTCCGGCTCACAGGAGCTTACAATCTAGAGGACCAGGGGGCCAGCTCACAGGAGCTTACAATCTAGAGGAGCAGAGGGTCCGGCTCACAGAAGCTTACAATCTAGAGGAGCAGAGGGTCCGGCTCACAGGAGCTTACAATCTAGAGGAGCAGAGGGTTCGGCTCACAGGAGCTTACAATCTAGAGGAGCAGAGGGTTCGGCTCACAGGAGTTTACAATCTAGAGGAGCAGAGGGCCCGGCTCACAGGAGCTTACAATCTAGAGGAGCAGAGGTCCGGCTCAGAGGACAGGGCTCTTACAATCCAGGAGCTTACAATCTAGAGGAGCAGAGGGTCCGGCTCACAGGAGCTTACAATCTAGAGGAGCAGAGGGCCCGGCTCACAGGAGCTTACAATCTAGAGGAGCAGAGGATCCGGCTCACAGGAATTTACAATCTAGAGGAGCAGAGGGTCCGGCTCACAGGAGCTTACAATCTAGAGGAGCAGAGGATCCGGCTCACAGGAATTTACAATCTAGAGGAGCAGAGGGTCCGGCTCACAGGAATTTACAATCTAGAGGAGCAGAGGGTCCGGCTCACAGGAGCTTACAATCTAGAGGAGCAGAGGATCCGGCTCACAGGAATTTACAATCTAGAGGAGCAGAGGGTCCGGCTCACAGGAATTTACAATCTAGAGGAGCAGAGGGTCCGGCTCACAGGAATTTACAATCTAGAGGAGCAGAGGGTCCGGCTCACAGGAATTTACAATCTAGACTAGCAGAGGGTCTGGCTCACGGGAGTTTACAATCTAGAGGAGCAGAGGGTCCGGCTCACAGGAGCTTACAATCTAGAGGAGCAGAGGGTCCGGCTCACAGGAGCTTACAATCTAGAGGAACAGAGGATCCGGCTCACAGGAGCTTACAATCTAGAGAAGCAGAGGGTCCGGCTCACAGGAGTTTACAATCTAGAGGACCAGGGGGCCAGCTCACAGGAGCTTACAATCTAGAGGAGCAGAGGGTCCGGCTCACAGGAGCTTACAATCTAGAGGAGCAGAGGGCCCGGCTCACAGGAGCTTACAATCTAGAGGAGCAGAGGGTCCGGCTCACAGGAGCTTACAATCTAGAGGAGCAGAGGGTCCGGCTCACAGGAGCTTACAATCTAGAGGAGCAGAGGATCCGGCTCACAGGAGCTTACAATCTAGAGGAGCAGAGGGCCTGGCTCACAGGAGTTTACAATCTAAAGGAGCAGAGGGTCCGGCTCACAGGAGCTTACAATCTAGAGGAGCAGAGGGTCCGGCTCACAGGAGCTTACAATCTAGAGGAGCAGAGGGCCCGGCTCACAGGAGTTTACAATCTAGAGGAGCAGAGGGCCCGGCTCACAGGAGCTTACAATCTAGAGGAGCAGAGGGTCCGGCTCACAGGAGCTTACAATCTAGAGGAGCAGAGGATCCGGCTCACAGGAGCTTACAATCTAAAGGAGCAGAGGGTCCGGCTCACAGGAGCTTACAATCTAGAGGAGCAGAGGGTCCGGCTCACAGGAGCTTACAATCTAGAAGAGCAGAGGGTCCGGCTCACAGGAGCTTACAATCTAGAGGAGCAGAGGGTCCGGCTCACAGGAATTTACAATCTAGAGGAGCAGAGGGCTCGGCTTACAATTTAGAGGAACACAGGCCCGGCTCATTTTTTTCGGAGATCATACCGATATATTCCAAATGAATCGCTAAATGTAGAGCCACGAAAGACGATATGCGAGACAAATTTTTATCAGGAATCAAAATGATGGTAAACCTGACCTGGTATCTGATCAACAAAAAAAATATGGCCAAAATGTGGGCAAAAGGTACCAACAGCTGAATTAAATTGAGCTCACAGTCTGCACCCACTACATGAAGACAAGTCCTAGAGTTAGAGTGGCCGATCTAAGTGTAGAAGGAAAGTGACCAATGTTTCTGCCACAAGATTATTATATCAATATGTGAAAAACATTTACACGTTTGAGCGAATCAGAGACGAGCTTTGCCCACAGAGCTCCTTTGCTGCATTCTCTGTATGTAGCAGGGAATTCTGGGTAGGACATGCAAACAAAGTCCTCAGTTCCTTTTGTTTTTGCATCCAAAGACTGCTCTTATAGTTGTGATCTCTGATTCTGGTCAATGTTATGGTGGTTCCAGACCTACATCGGCTGTGTGGGAACATCCATTCATCTTCCCAGTTCCACTTTCGACCCATGGACCATCAAAGATATTTGGCCAGTTTGCTCCATGGTCACTACATGCGTGAGTACGTCACTTTTTGTTCCTGTTTCGGTACTTTTCTCTAGATTTCCATTTTCTTGTCTCGTTATTGTCAGTACTGGGCGGGTCCGATGAGTCGTTTTTGTGTATGGGCGACTGTTTTCCCGGCGAGGGGCAGAGCCAGACCGAAACGAAACGTCTCCTGTTGGCCGCGCAGCTGTTCTATAAGTTCTCGGATTGTCCTCATTTCCATACCTCAATATTGCCTCTTCGATTCCTGTGGTCGCCAGTTAAATATTGATATTGAGATGCTGCGCTGTTCGTTCACCTGAATTAGCACTGTCCTTAAATAACTCACTGCCAATTCTCTTAACCGCTCTGCTTCAGGAGGAGCCAAGTATCTGCGCTCCACGCCATTTCTGGGACTTCTGCCCACGTCCCGCTCTGTTAATGGCCACAAACCATACCGAGGAGACAGTGGGAACCTGTCAAAGCGTGCGGCTGTGAGCACATCAGGGAGTATATCATGGAAAGTAAAATCTGATGAAAATAAAGCTACTGTTGGGGAGTCGTCCCAATAAATATTAGAGGTTAAAAGGAAGAAAAAAAAAAGAGAATTCAGCAAATTAACCGCCTGTAATGGAAACCTCGAGGCTCTCTGTTGAATGGACGTCTCAATACTGGTGGTAAATAGAATGGATTCTGTTAATCTTTATTCTCCGTGAACGTAACTTCATCTTCTGGTTCTTCTAGTTGGGTTTTATGTTGCAAAGTAGCCTCTGTTTTGACGGTGCCGCCATGTTTCATGCTCCAGTTGCAGCCTTCGATGAACGTATCGTGGATTTATAGCCGGATTTTGGAGACTCTGTAGCAGTAAATCATTGGATTAGACCATGACGAGGATTTCGCATAACGATCAGCCGCTTATTTACGTTACGTTAGGTCGTTGGATAAACACCGGCAGTTGCGGAGGAAAGCTATGACGGGTTGAAAGATCTTCCTCGCGTCTTGAAGAATTTGCTTCTCGCTAGCATGTGCACAGTCCAGAACTATAGTTAGTTTTGTCTCAACAGATTTCGGAATCCAAAACTTTTCGAATTGTGGAATTTTTCGATTCAGATTGAACTGAAATGAAATTTCAGACAAATTTGGACATTTCTAAAAATGTTCATAATTTGCTGATTGTTATTTTTAGAAACTATACCCCTCTAACCCCCACCTTCTTTACTGCCTCCTATCCCTTTATACTACTTTAAACTTATGTAGCTACTCGAGTATAACGCTAGATTTTGGTGATAAAAATTTACCTTCAAATTGGAGGGGTCTCGTTATATTTGAGACATCTGCATCTCGTGTAAAAAAAAACCTTGCCTTGCTCTAGACCCAAAGTCTCCCGGAACTTCCGGTAATCTCCCTGAAGTGAATGCAGGCTCCCTGATGCTTGTAAACACTTCAGGAACTCCCGGATTCGGGAGAGGTGGGATCCATCACTGCCAGATAGCATGCTCAGTTTAAGCCAATCATTCACCTCGCTTGCCTCCGCCAGCCATCTAATCGCTAGTAAAGAAGACAGCTGGCCGCGGCTTCATACTTAGTAACAACTGCAATCATTCTAGAGCAGAGCACCCTGACCTGAGGGGTATCCTGACTGTTAAGAGAACCTGGAAGGATTTTAATTGTTTACTGGTACAGTAAAATTTTGCTCTTCGTGTTATATTCGAGTCTTGAGTATTCTCTCATTTCCATAATAAATCTCTATCCATCACGTTATAGTCAGGTCGCGTTATACTCGAGTATCTACGCTACTTCCCTCTAATCCCCCAAATGTTAGTTAGGGCCAGGGTTACTGTTATGGTTAGGGTTACTTTTTAGGATTCCATTATTGTTTGGGTTGGGGTTACTGTCAGGTTTATTGGATCTCCTTGTGTTAGGGTTACATAAACTGTTTATGTTAGTATCAGGGTTAGGGCTAGGTTTAGGGTTACTTCTACGTTTGGATTATCGCTAGGCTTACTGTTAGACTTACTGTTTCATTTTGTGTTGGGTTACTGTTTCTTTTTGTGCTAGGGTTACTGTTTGGGGTTACATTAACTGTTATTATATTTGTATTATGGTTAGGGATAAGGTTACTATCAGGCTCGCTGGTTCTGTGTGTGTTAGGATTACATTAACTGTTTGTATTAGGGATAGAGTTACTTACAGGTTTGGGTTATCGTTAGGGTTACTGGTTCTGTTTGGGTTAGGCTTACTGGTTCTGTCTGTTAGGGTTACTGGTTCTGTCTGTTAGGGTTACTGGTTCTGTTTGTTAGGGGGTTACTGGTTCTGTTTGTTAGGGTTACTGTTAGACTTACTGGTTCTGTTTGGGTTAGCCTTACTGATTCTGTTTGTGTTAGGGTTACTGGTTCTGTTTGTGTTAGGGTTACTGGTTCTGTTTGTGCTAGGGTTACTGGTTCTGTTTGTGTTAGGGTTACTGGTTCTGTTTGTGTTAGGGTTACTGGTTCTGTTTGTGTTAGGGTTACTGGTTCTGTTTGTGTTAGGGTTACTGTTAGGGTTACTGTCAGGTTTACTGGTTCTGTGTGTGTTAGGGTTACTGGTTCTGTTTGTGTTAGGGTTACTGGTTCTGTTTGTGTTAGGGTTACTGTTAGGGTTACTGTCAGGTTTACTGGTTCTGTGTGTGTTAGGGTTACTGGTTCTGTTTGTGTTAGGGTTACTGGTTCTGTTTGTGTTAGGGTTACTGTTAGGGTTACTGTCAGGTTTACTGGTTCTGTTTGTGTTAGGGTTACTGGTTCTGTTTGTGTTAGGGTTACTGGTTCTGTTTGTGTTAGGGTTACTGGTTCTGTTTGTGTTAGGGTTACTGTTAGGGTTACTGTCAGGTTTACTGGTTCTGTGTGTGTTAGGGCTACTGTTGGGGCTAAATTAACTGTTTATAATTGTATTAGGGTTAGGGATGGGATTAGGGTTACTGTCAGGCTTACTGGTTCTGTGTGTGTTTGGGTTACATTAACTGTTTATGTTTGTATCGGGGTTAGGGATAGTATTACACAAAGAGCATTTTTTTTTAGTTGGGAAAATTATTTTGAATTGATCCAATCATTTCTGATCAATTCAAGAAAATGTTATAGTTTTTGCTCAATTCGGAATTTTTGTGATTTTTGAATTTCAGATGCTCCAAACCACAGAAATGCCGATACTTGTTTTCAGACGACAATTAATGCACCAATTAATGCACGTGTCTACTTTTCACCAGGCTCTGGACTTTGAGGGTTTTCTCCAAATCTACTGCGGATAGAGTAGCGTGAGGTTCAGCCGTTACTCATTGCAAGAACTCGTGCAACTGTTACAACTCGGCAAAGGTTTACCACGGCCGAATTTCTGAGCCCACCATCCCATTGGTGAAATCCTGGCTTGCGCCGGCCCGCTAGCAGTTTTTCCCTTTTGCAGTATGAAATCCCAGACATATTAAGATTAGATATTGTTTATGGAAAGAACAAAACAAAAAGTTTTTATAATGATTGCTGACTGGCGTCGGCCGTCGGGTCTCCTTTACGCCGGGCGCCTCCTGTATAAGATTAAGTTAAAGGTTAAAAGGCATCAAACGAAAGTGAGCGCAAAAAAAAGGGCAAAAAAATAAAAGTGCATTAAAAAAGTTTCTTTTGAGGCTAGGGTCAAACGAAAGCATTTTTACACGCGAACGTAAAAAAGTACGTCCGAACGCATTGACGGATTTTTTCACGTTATTCGCGAAAACGGTCATACGATGCGCATTTTCGTGCGTGATTTTTTTACGGATCCAAACCAGGAAACTTTGGGTGTCTGGACGTTATGTTGGCCGAAAACGAGCAGGGTCTGACGTCTCCAAATCACACACACACACCGCTAGTGGACGCAGCGCACTCTGTACGTCCGTACTAGTGGTTCTGCGTTCTCGAAAAAATGCGTTCATTTTCCACTTGCGTTGCGCGGCCGGACTTTCGTGCGACCGTACTTCGTATATTGGCCGTCATTGCCCGTCATTTGCTGCTAGTGCAGCCGTGATTAAGTGCGCCAGAACGCACGTTAAAAATGCGCTGGTCTGACCCCAGCCTTAAACCCTGTCGATCGATGCCGTTTTGTCGCACGATGTGGGCGGTTTCCTGTTTTTGTAGGATTCCTTATTTCAGCTCGGTTTGGGGTATTTCTGTTTATTTTTTATCCTGTGAAGCTCAAACTGCGGGTCTCTCTTAATTACAGGAAAGTGGAATAAAAAGGGCAGTCAGTGGCGAACGGCAAGAATGGTCAGTTTGGGTTAGTCTGGCATCTCAGATGTCAACTCCGAACCCAGAAAACTTGCACGATATAGTTTCCCGAGAAATGGCTGAGCTGAGGCCACCATGAATGTGCGTTCTTCATATCCCACCATGCCAGCTTCCCAAACGCCTTGATCATCGAGATACACTTTTCGTTCGATTTCCCTCTACGATCCACTTGGTCCTCAGCCAGATGGTTATTGTGAGATGTGCAGTTCATGGAGGGCTGCTGTGCCGCAGTCACATGACCTGTATCATGGATGTCGACCTACCTGCAACACAACTGGGTTCCTGCAGGACTAGACCCCTGGTTCAAAGACATTTAGATGATCCAAGGCGCCATGTTTTTTTGCCCATTCACATGTCTAACGATGATGTTACTTCTCATGATGCTAGGATGATATATTTATGGTGTTACGTGTTGAGGAGACCACGGATCGTTACTGGTGGCTTCAGTTCTGTGATGACATCGTGTCTCTATGAAAGGGAAACTCACACAACCTTCCCGTAGTGACAGCAAGATGAGAGTGAGACGTACAAGCTGACCTCTCCTCCGAAACCAAACGCTCTGGGTGTATTGGCGCGGCGGAGTCATCGATTCATTAAAGGTAATAGGTTAATTAGTTAATAATTACAGAAGGTAATAGCTTGGGAAAGCAGAGCAGGAGATCTCATTAAAAGCTGCATCTCTTCCTGAGCAGTAAAACAAGTCACCGGAACGGGAGAAGCAGAATACCGAGGACGCGGCCGACCTGGACCACGAGGAGAACACAGCCCCATCACAATCAATCAGCACAATGGTTATAAAGTGATGGAGCGTCTTATTAGGAGCAATAAACATCTCAGAACTTCGTCCCTGATAGACAATTATTTAAACAATGGCCTCGGTTAAATCTCGCCGACGGGCGCTTAATCGTCTTTCCCTGGGGTTCCTCCAATCTGTTTGCACAGGTATCTCCACAAGGGGCCATGATATCACTCTCTGCACCTTCTGAAATGGGATCCTCGGCTCAGTAATTCCTTTAAAGGCACACAACCACTAACCCGGTAACGCTGGTTACTTGTGCGTTACAAATTAACACATTATAAAACTCATAAAACACAGTTACAAGCTGTAACTAGATTACTTGTGCATTAACACATTCTAAAGCGTTGTGACGGACGCCGCTACTCGGAGGGAGTAGATCCGCCTTAGGTGCCGGGGTTGCTCTGCAGTGAGCAGCGGTAGCGAGCCGGCGTCCGGTCCCTTGAGTCAGCCAGGAGGAAATACCTAGCAGATAGTCCCTCTTCCCAAATACTCGTGGAGATGCAGTATAGGTTAAGCAAGTTGGTTATCTGGGACGGGTCTAGAACAATAGCTCTCTGCTGTCTGAGCCCCCCCATCTCCCCAGTGATAAGATTATCTGTCCAGCACAATCAATCCCAGGCGGAGGATACAGTTATATGTTAGGCTGGGGTCAGACGAACGCAGTGCGAACGCGCGTGCAGCCGCATTTTATCACGGCCGTAGTAGCAGCAAATGACGGCCAATATACGAAGTACGGCCGCACGAAAGTTCGGCAGCGCAATGCAAACGGCAAACGAACGCATTTTTTCGAGAACGTGATACCGCTAGTACTGACGTACAGAGTGCGCTGCGTCCGCTAGAGGTGTGTGTGCGTGATTAGGAGACGTCAGACGCTGCTAATGTCCGGCCAACATAACGTCCAGACGCAAAAAGGGTTTTATTGATGATCCGTACAAAATCACGGACGAAAATGCGCATGGTATGACCGCTATCGCGTATTCCGTGAAAAAATACGTCCATTCGTTCGAACGCACTTTTTCACGGACGACGCGACAAATGCGTTTGTCTGACTCTCGCCTTAACCAACATCTCTTGGACCTGCACCACAGAAACCAGCTTTAAAATAAATAACAAACCACATGGCAGTGTCCAAATGCTCCATGGATAGTAAATGCCATAATCCCCCATAGGTCTGTGGGCATGAGGCTGGCACCAGCTTCTCTCCAAAGGGCACAAAGTCCATATGTAGTGCAGCCAATGCTGCGATGCCCGCGCCAGCCAGTCTCCGACACCTGCAATTCCAGGCTCTCAGAAGGTGGCGGAGGCTTCCATCACAAAACTCATTATAAAACACATTATAAAGCTCAAAAAACGCGGTTACAAGTTGGAACTACATTACTTGTGCGTTATGAAACACATTAACAAACACCTTATAAAACATGTTATAAAACTCATTATAAAACACATTATCAAAGGTCTAATAAAACAACTTATGAAAACTCATTATAAAACAAATCATACAAATAAAAAAACCTGTTACAAGATGTAACTACATTACTTGTGCGTTATAAAACACATTATCAAACACCTTATAAAACACATGCTGCCGTTTTTCTTTGAAGTAATTTCATGTAAAAAGGAAACAATGTTTTTTTTTTATCTCCTGTTTCCATTTTGTGGATTCTTCCCATGATGCAAAATCTACCAAAATCTTATGGCAAGTTTCACTTTACAGCTGTGGTATAGGATAAAGCAATAACAAAGAGGCAATGGGAGGGAATTTTTAGACAAGGCTGCATGGGGTCTATTGTGTCGCCTATGCTACCTGAGATAAGAGATGGCAGCTGAATGAGACCGGATAGTGTACTAACAACACTGAATACTACCTCAAGGGTCCTTGGAACACATCCCACACAATGCAATCCTTATAGGTTGTATTTTGGGAGATCTGGCCCATTCACTCCATTCTCTGCTGAGACCAGCCACTATCAGGGTTATTCAAAGAGATCCGAATGGCTGCCGAAAGGTAACCAGTGAAAATCAGCGTTCAGTTACCTTTCCTGGCAATTCGGCTATCCAGCGAGCAGGCAATTTGCCAAATCCTGGCGAATTGCCTGCACATACGGTGCCTGTTCGGTGCCTGTTCGAGGGCAGTGAATCCCCATAGAGAAGCAATGCTTCGGCTATTCAGAGAACACAAACCAGCAGTGAAAAGTTCCCGAATTGCCCTGCAATTCGGTGGTTTAATTCGGCAGGTTTATTCAGGCGAATCCCATAGGCTTCAATGTTAAAAATATTCCCGTTTTAATTCAATATCTAATAAACCGTTCATTATAAAATTCTGCAGTAAAGAGTCTCTTTATTTATAGATTTTTTAGGATATTTTAAGCATTTTTCTGGATTTGTTTTTTTAAAAAGTCTGATTTTTTTTTTTATCTTTACTTATTTTTCCTGTAACAGCCCTTTTTATTATCATTCATTGGATTTTATATGTAAATTTCAGACATTTTCGCTCGGTAGTTTCTATGCAAACAGCGTTTCACTTTTCAAACCTTCAAGCAAACTTTTCCTAATTTATTCACCTCCTTCTTCTGCGGTGTCGGCTTTTTCCGGCGGCTGCACTGCATGTGATCGGCTCCCGCTTGGCTTTTTCCGGAGGCTATGATGCGTGTGATCGGCTCCTGCTCGGGTTTTTCCAGCGTCTTCGATGGGTTAATCCAGATGTTTTTGCGGGTTTTCGGCGTGCATTTGCCGGGTTTTCGCCAGGTTTTCCGCGTGCATTCACCGGGTTTTCGGCAGCTTTTCCCTGCGCTTCGACAGCCCTGTGGTGCTTGCTAAATACACCGCAGGGTCGTCGAAATGGGAAAGCCGATTTGCACCGAATTGAAGAGAACGAAAAGTCACCGAACGTGCAGTGACTTTCTGAATCTCTTTGAATAACCCTGTATGTCTCACTAAACTCCTTTGTATCCAAAATCCCGTATATCATAAGTAACAGAGTGTGACGGGGGGGGGGGGTTAATTAGCCTGTTTCGCTTATATAAAGTGGGGCTGAATGCTAAACCCCCTCTGACTAATCTTACTTTATAACCTTTCGTTTCAGGGATTTGCAGAGCAGCTCCCAGCATTCCTCTGGGCAGGAAACAGGAAGTGGTTTGTGTGAACTCTTGCCCACTGTTAGTCTAGTCTTATAGTCATGTCTCCGGGGCTTCCATCAGAAATCAGGGTGCCCTGTACTGACTACTGCTCGACAACCACTGTCTGTCAGCTGCTCAATTCAGTAAATTAACTCTTTCACTGCCAAAATAAAGTTAACTCAATCTTGCATTGTAATTCATTGAAAAGCAATAATTTGCGTATCAAAACCCAATGTTCACACCTTTCTAAAGCAAGATTAGTGCACCAACTATGGTGATATGAGACCCACGGTCTTATTTCTCTGGAGGGTGCCTAGAGAGAGATAGCACTAGCTGCAAATAGCAGCATCAAACCTTACTGTAACAAAAAGCACAACAAACATTTCTGCAGCATTCCAGCAACCAGGGATTGGTCAGAATACAGGGAGAGCTGTGGGGTCAGTTGCTGCTGTGCAGGGATAAGATTCAGGGGGTTATAAATTAATGAGTGTAAATCCCTGTACAGTACATTATGCAGCACATAGAGATACAAGGTGTTGCTGTAATTGCCACACACAGGCATTATGCAGCACATACAGATACAAGGTGTTGCTGTAATTGCCATACACAGGCATTATGCAGCACATACAGATACAAGGTGTTGCTGTAATTGCCATACACAGGCATTATGCAGCACATACAGATACAAGGTGTTGCTGTAATTGCCATACACAGGCATTATGCAGCACATACAGCTGCAAGGTGTTGCTGTAATTGCCATACACAGGCATTATGCGGCACATACAGCTGCAAGGTGTTGCTGTAATTGCCATACACAGGCATTATGCGGCACATACAGATACAAGGTGTTGCTGTAATTGCCATACACAGGCATTATGCGGCACATACAGATACAAGGTGTTGCTGTAATTGCCATACACAGGCATTATGCGGCACATACAGATACAAGGTGTTGCTGTAATTGCCATACACAGGCATTATGCGGCACATACAGATACAAGGTGTTGCTGTAATTGCCACACACAGGCATTATGCAGCACATACAGCTACAAGGTGTTGCTGTAATTGCCACACACAGGCATTATGCAGCACATACAGCTACAAGGTGTTGCTGTAATTGCCATACACAGGCATTATGCAGCACATACAGATACAAGGTGTTGCTGTAATTGCCATACACAGGCATTATGCAGCACATACAGCTACAAGGTGTTGCTGTAATTGCCATACACAGGCATTATGCAGCACATACAGATACAAGGTGTTGCTGTAATTGCCATACGCAGGCATTATGCAGCACATACAGATACAAGGTGTTGCTGTAATTGCCATACGCAGGCATTATGCATTTCAAATAAATGTTATGATTAAAAAGTCAACAAAAATCACTTGGTAGTGAAGCGGTTAATCAAAAATAAAGCATTTCGCCTCATCTTCTGCTTAACTTCTTTAAGGCTGGGGTCAGACTAGCGCACTTTTAACGTGCGTTCTGGCGCACATAATTACGGCCGCACTAGCAGCAAATGACGGGCAATGACGGCCAATATACGGTTCGGCGTTCTCGAAAAAATGTGTTCGTTTTCCACTTGCGTTGCGCGGCCGGACTTTCATGCGACCGGACTTCGTATATTGGCCGTCATTGCCCGTCATTTGCTGCTAGTGCGGCCATGATTAAGTGCGCCTAAACGCATGTTAAAAGTGCGCTCGTCTGACCCCAGCCTAAGGGTTAATTTCAGAGATTTTCGTTCAGTCGTTTTTTTGCAAACAGCGTTTAAATTTTCACAATTTCAATCGTCTTTTGGCTTGTCAGCTTTTTTTTGCAGCTGGCTGGCGCTGTGCTCAGTGGCTCTGCAGCATATTTGCGGCGTATGTTCGGCGCAGGGTTTGCGGCGGCAGGTTTGCGGAGGGTTGGTGGCGGCAGCATTCGGCGGGTAGGATCCCTGCACTTCGGGGACCCTGCAGTGAATGATGAATTTACCACAGGTTCGGGAAATTTGATTTTCCAAAGTGCAGGGAACGAGTAAGCACCGAAATGTAGGCAACATTTCGGTGGTCTCTGAATAACCCCCATAGAGGTTTTCCTACAGCTTGGAGGTGAAAGTCCCTTCAGTCCTTAAGACTCATTAGTCAACATGTCCGGCTCTACAGAATTTATCACCATAATATAAAGTAATGGTAATGCAATAATCATAATATTTATTTATTTATAAAGTATTTTACCAGGAAGGATACATTGAGATTTCTCTGGTTTCCAGGACATATCGATACATTGAGATTTCTCTGGTTTTCCAGGAAGGATACATTGAGATTTCTCTGGTTTCCAGGAAGGATACATTGAGATTTCTCTGGTTTCCTGGAAGGATACATTGAGATTTCTCTGGTTTCCTGGAAGGATACATTGAGATTTCTCTGGTTTTCCAGGAAGGATACATTGAGATTTCTCTGGTTTTCCAGGAAAGATACATTGAGATTTCTCTGGTTTCCAGGAAGGATACATTGAGATTTCTCTGGTTTCCAGGACAGATACATTGAGATTTCTCTGGTTTCCAGGACAGATACATTGAGATTTCTCTGGTTTCCAGGAAGGATACATTGAGATTTCTCTGGTTTTCCAGGAAAGATACATTGAGATTTCTCTGGTTTCCAGGAAGGATACATTGAGATTTCTCTAATTTCCAGGAAGGATACATTGAGATTTCTCTGGTTTTCCAGGAAGGATACATTGAGATTTCTCTGGTTTTCCAGGAAGGATACATCGAGATTTCTCTGGTTTTCCAAGAAGGATACATTGAGATTTCTCTGGTTTCCAGGACAGATACATTGAGATTTCTCTGGTTTCCAGGAAGGATACATTGAGATTTCTCTGGTTTTCCAGGAAAGATACATTGAGATTTCTCTGGTTTCCAGGAAGGATACATTGAGATTTCTCTGGTTTTCCAGGAAGGATACATTGAGATTTCTCTGGTTTCAGTTTGTCCTGAGTTCAAGAACATTGAATTGTTACAGAAACACAAAGTAATAAAATGCATGATATTAAAAACACAAATATACAGATTAACCCAGAAAATAAATATGTAGGAAATATAATAATAATGTGCTCGTCGAGAGGGAAAAATCAATACAAAATAAATAAATAAAAAGTGTTTTTGAGACCATTTCTTCTTAAAATGCAGATGGAGTGTTTGAGCGCGCACCTAATAAAATAAAATCACAATATAATAATAAAATAATCAAACATTGAATTATTAGGTCGATCAATTCAGAACGAGATGCAACGCTCTTCGTGACAGTCAGGATACGGACGTGCGAGAGCTAGATTTTATTCATTGTTTCCTGTTGCGGAATGAGAAGAATCTGCAGACCTTGAGCCAATTATTTCATAACACCTCTTAGGGACTTTTACAATGTAAGAAAAAAAAATTGTATCCACGTAGGCCCCATCGTATGTCAACGACTCTCCCATTCTTCATGAAACCACAATGGAATGATGATGTATCTGCCACCGGAAGCAGCGCTTGCTATCAGGAGATAATACTCCGACGGTAACGAAAAGATTATCATATCTGAATAATCGTCAATTTGTATGAAAACAGAGCGACCTTCCCTGACCTCTGCCTAGAGAACAGTATGTGCTGCGTATTTCTGTACTATAGGGAGCACCTCCGACTTTACATAGAGATATTTTACAGGCTTCTCATATCACAGATACTTGGGGAGAAAACAGGTGGAATTTTCTTGATGCCGGCACAAGTGGCGAGTCATTACTAGCTCAGACACATGACACTATGCGCCTATATAAACACAGGTCAGGATTCCTGTCACTTGAGCCCGTTGATTCTAATAAGAAATAGTGATGGGCCGAACACCCCCGTGTTTGGTTCGCATTCGAACTCGAACATCCGAAAAAGTTTGACCGCGAACTCGAACATGATTCGAACACAATGCAAGTCAATGGGGCTCGAAAGTTCAAAAATGAAGGTGCCCTCCTGAGGATGCAAGATATTGGCCATAAAAGGTGTATGGGGGTCCGGGTACTGCCCTGGGGGACAGGAAACAATAAAAAAAAGGTTTAAAAAATCCCACTTTTTTAACCCTTTCACTGCTGAGTACTGAGCCATTTCACCGCTGTACTCTGAGCTTATTTTTACCACTTTTGCTCATGTTTAAACGTGATTTGAATCCATGGGAAACGTTTGAGCAACAAGGTGTGGGAAATGTTTGACCAGCAAGGTGTGGGAAATGTTTGACCAACAAGGTGTGGGAAGTGTTTGACCAACAAGGTGTGGGAAATGTTTGAGCAGCAAGGTGTGGGAAGTGTTTGACCAGCAAGGTGTGGGAAGTGTTTGACAAGCAAGGTGTGGGAAATGTTTGAGCAGCAAGGTGTGGGAAATGTTTGACCAGTAAGGTGTAGGAAATGTTTGACCAGTAAGGTGTGGGAAATGTTTGACCAACAAGGTGTGGAAATGTTTGACTAGCAAGGTGTGGGAAATGTTTGAGCAACAAGGTGTGGAAAATGTTTGAGTAACAAGGAGTGGGAAATGTTTATGAATCCCATAGGCTTCAATGTTAAAAATATTCCCGTTTTAATTTAATATCTAATAAACCATTCATTATAAAATTCTGCAGTAAAGAGTCTCTTTATTTATAGAATTTTTAGGATATTTTAACCCTTTCGCTGCTGAGGCTTTTCACACCTCTGTGCTGCTGTCATTTTTACCGCTTTCGCTCATCATGTTTAACCGCGTTTTGTAGTCATATTTTAATATATGACCCACACATATTAGATATCGATCTTTCCGGCAGACTCCACAGATTCATATGTCATTATTATATGTATACGTTATGTCATGTCTGTATATTATAACAAAAATGCAATAAAATTCGAATTTTCAATAATTTACAACGTGTAAAGTGTTTTTTTCACATTTTAACATGCAAGCGTTTGCGGTTATATTTTGTATGGAGTGCGCTTGTTAAAAAAATTAGAATTGGGGACTCGTTACATTTTTTTGTTGGGGGAAATGTCGCTTTTTTTAACAAATGCACCGCATACAAAAATCGTTATTGCAACATTATTGTTCACATTATAATTGAAATGGGAACAATATTGCTGCATTAACAAAACAAAAACAAAAAAAAAAACTTGTTTATTTATTTTTTTAGAATTTTTTTAAATATATATATTTTTTTATTTTTAATTTTTAATTATTTAAAAAAACTTTTTTCATTATCATGTTTGATATCGTTGGAAAGGCCATGCTCTGGCCGATCCAACGATATCAAACATTAACCCTTAGCTGCCATGGATTGGGAGATAGGGGGTTCATTGGAACCCCCTATCTCCACCATTGGTGGCAGCTAGGGGTTAACTCCAGGACTGGCGTCATCGTGCTATGCACGATGACGCCAGTCCTCAGGGGGAGTTCCCGGAGGCTTGGCCGACATCCAAGATGTTGCAATGTGTGTCACAACCGTGACTTTTTCTCCTAGGACCAGTCTCTGTAGTAAAACCGCTGGGTTAATATCTGTCTATGGGCTTTACACAGGGCTCTACGCGCGAATAACCTTTAGCGACTGGTTCAGCGGCTCCAAAACATTTTATTATGTAACGCACTGAGGAAACTCATTAACGTAGCAATATTTAGGGAATTCAACTAAATTGCTGTCTCCGTCCTGGAGGTCAACTCAACGATCCATAGTTATATATCCAAGATGAATATGTCCTCATTCTAACAGACTTTGCCCAGTTTCGCCAGTTATTCGCTGGAGTCACCTACCCAAAAACTCAACTGTTGGGGTCTTCAGTCCCTTTAAATATTTGTCGGCCAGAAACTAGACCTGTGCGATTTGGAAAGGGTTTGACATATTGGATATTCGGCCACTTGGATTGATTGTAAATGCCGATGTTCGAACGGAATTGTTTTCCGAATAAAAATTCCAATCAATCAGAAATTTTCCGATTTATAATTGGTCAGGACTGAATATAATTGAAAAAAATACGATATAATCAGAATAGGAAACGAAAAGGGAAAAAAATGGTAACCCCGACCCTAGCCATAACCTAACACTAGCCCTAACTTCACACTAGCCCTGACCCGAATTATGTGACAATAGATATTGTCACCCTAAGCCTAGCCTGAACCTAACCCTAACTGTACCACTAACCCTAACCCCAGTTCTAACCCTGACCCTAATCATGTGACACACAGAAACGGTCACTCTTAGCTTAGCCAAAACCTAACCCTAACCTAATACTAACCCTAACCCTGACGCTAATCATATCACACACAGAAACTGTCACTCTTAGGTTTTGTGCTAGGTTTAGGCTAAGCTAACACTAACCCTAACCCCAGCACTAACCCTAAACTAACCCTGATGCTAATCATGACACACAGAAATTGGCACTCTTAGCTTAGCCTAAACCTAAAGCTAACCCTAACCCCAGCCCTAACCCTGACGCTATCATATGACACACAGAAACTGTCACTCTTAGCTTAGCCTAAACCTAGCACAAAACCTAACACTAACCCTAACCCCAGCCCTAACCCTAAACTAACCCTAACCCTGACACTAATCATATGACACACGAAACTGTCACTCTAAGCTTAGCCTAAACCTAACACTAACCCCCAGCCCTAACTCTAATGCGAATCATATGACACACAGAAACTGTCCCCATAAGCCTAGCCCTAACCCTCACTGCAGCCTAACCCTAAACTAACCCTAGACTCCTAACCCCTAACTAAGAATTTTAACATTATTTTAATTATTATTATTATAATTACATATTATACACAAAGGTTTTCGAATATCCCGAATTAGTCCGATCTGAAATATCTGAAGCTTCCGATATTCCGAATAGACTCATTACGTTTATTTCTGAATCCAATATTTTTGGATTCTGAAACAAACCGAGTCGACTTTTTCAGCTTTGCATATGTCTACCAGAAGCTCTGCCAGCAAGAGCAATAAATCTAGAAAAGATAAAAAATGTAGTATTTTAACATTTCCATAGCTAATTAGCTGTAGTGTTGTATGCGGACTGTAAGCAATAACCCGGCAAGGACACGGGCTGTAAGCAATAACCCGGCAGTGACATCTTCTTGGTGACTTCAGGGATTCTCTTCTAATGTATTAAAGTTTAGCTAAAGTAAACATTCCAAGTGCGGAGTGACCTCAGTTTCTCTTACATTATATATTAATACATGGAAATATATGCAACAAGATATATCGTTAAAGCTGAAATAACTTGTAGCAACCACTAGGACTTTTGATTTGTAGAAAGGAGGCCTTTAATTGAGGAGTTTGAATAACCGAGTATTGCTCCAGTGGCATCACAAGGGGGGCGGTCCGCACCGGGTGACACCACCACCTAGGGTGACACCCTAAAAAAAAATTATATATTTTTTTAACACAAAAATATTTTACTAGGAAGGATACATTGAGATTTCTCTCATTTTCAAGTATGTCCTGGGTAGGCAAGGCCCTGGCTGGTACTTTCAAGGGGGCAGCAAACAAAACACCACTAAAGGGCATATTCACAGAGCAGCGAAATGACGCAGACATTTCAGTGTTCTGTTGTTCTCCGCACTTTGGGGAATCAAATTTCCCCGGTGAATTCACTGCAGGGTTCCTGAAGTGCAGGGAATCAGCCACCGAATGCCGCCACAAACCCGTCGCCCGCTGTTTTAGAAAAAACTACTGAACAAAAATGTCTGACATTAACATAGGATCCTATGAATGATCTGTTACAGAAAAAAAAAGCGCTATTAGAAAAAAAAATTGGATTTTTTTTAAAAAATGCCTAAAAGATACTAAAAAAATTAAAAATCAATAGATAGACTTTTTACTACAGATTAAAGGAATAAACGGTTTAATAGATACTGGATAAAAACGGGAATATTTTTAACATTGAAAACCTATGGTGTTCGCCTGAATAAACCTGCCAAATGAAAACACCGGACATCATGAAATTTCACTGCTGTTCGGTGTCTCTGAACAGATTAACCATTACTTCTCTATGGGGACTTTCACTGCCTTCGAACAGGCATCGAACTTGCTGGCAGTTCATCAAAATCTGTGTGTGAGCATATGAGAGAGCTCCACAGCAATAAACCTCACAGTAATGTGCGCCGTGTATTATGAGCATTCAGTGTTATATGGGAGTACTGCTTTACGAGTAAGTAGTTAAAAAAACCCTGTAAAAGAAACTCAGGGGCGGGGTGACACCATTCTTCAAAATCCGTAATATACACTATATTGCCAAAAGTATTGGCTCACCCATCCAAATAATCAGAATCAGGTGTTCCAATCACTTCCATGGCCACAGGTGTATAAAATCAAGCACCTAGGCATGCAGACTGTTTTTACAAACATCTGTGAAAGAATGGGTCACTCTCGAGCTCAGTGAATTCCAGCGTGGAGCTGTGATAGGATGCCACCTGTGCAACAAATCCAATCGTGAAATTTCCTCGCTCCTAAATATTCCACAGTCACCTGTCAGCTGTATTATAAGAACGTGGAAGTGTTTGGGAACGACAGCAACTCAGCCACGAAGTGATAGGCCACGTAAACTAACGGAGCGGGGTCAGCGGATGCTGAGGTGCATAGTGCGAAGAGGTCGCCAACTTTCTGCAGAGTCAATCGCTACAGACCTCCAAACTTCATGTGGCCTTCAGATTAGCTCAAGAACAGTGCACAGAGAGCTTCATGGAATGGGTTTCCATGGCCGAGCAGCTGCATTCCAAGCCATACATCACCAAGTGCAATGCAAAGCGTCGGATGCAGTGGTGTAAAGCGCGCCGCCACTGGACTCTAGAGCAGTGAAGATGCGTTCTCTGGAGTGACGAATCGCGCTTCTCCATCTGGCAATGTGATGGACGAGTCTGGGTTTGGCGGTTGCCAGGAGAACGGTACTTGTCTGACTGTAATGTGCCACGTGTAAAGTTTGGTGGAGGGGGGATTATGGTGTGGGGTTGTTTTTCAGGAGCTGGGCTTGGCCCCTTAGTTCCAGTGAAAGGAACTCTGAATGCTTCAGCATAACAAGACATTTTGGACAATTCCATGCTCTCAACTTTGTGGAAACAGTTTGGAGCTGGCCCCTTCCTCTTCCAACATGACTGTGCACCAGTGCACAAAGCAAGGTCCATAAAGACATGGATGACATAGTCTGGTGTGGATGAACTTGACTGGCCTGCACAGAGTCCTGACCTCAACCCGATAGAACACCTTTGGGATGAATTAGAGCGGAGACTGAGAGTCAGGCCTTCTCGTCCAACATCAGTGTGTGACCTCACAAATGCGCTTCTGGAAGAATGGTCAAAAATTCCCATAAACACCCTCCTAAACCTTGTGGACAGCCTGCCCCGGAATAGTTGACGCTGTTATAGCTGCAAAGGGTGGACTGACGTCATATTGAACCCTATGGATTAGGAATGGGATGTCACTTAAATTCATATGCGAGTCAAGGCAGGTGAGCTAATACTTTTGGCAATAAAGTGCATATTGCACCAATAAGAGAAATTTCACTTGACGCTGCTTCTCTCGCAATCTGGGCCCTACGTGTCTAATAAAATGCTCTGCATGCATTCAATGCTCTAGCTGATAAATATTATCTGGAGCCGGGGGTATAAAGTTTACTTATTAACATCACGCTGTGCACAGTCCCTGTCACTAGATATCTCTCGAATGAGCTCGGGTCACTCCAAAAAGTTGGCAAACGCTTTCACTCCAATTGATGTGTAATAATTAGAAGTGTAATCCACAGAATTTGTTTTCTGAGCAAAGGTTCCTGGCACTTATAGGTAAGGAGTCTTCCAGTCTTTTCCGATAAGATAACATGTCCAGGGTTATTCTGATTAGATAAAGTGTTTGAAAGTGATGGGGGGTGGGTGGATGTTGGGGTCTGTGAGCAAAGCATGGCACCAAACCGTTGGTGCCAAACTCTTGACAAACAAGGATTCCTTATTGAGGGCTAGAGGATTTGGGAACAAGTATTTATGTGACAATTACATGGGCTACAAGAGAAGAGATCTGGTTAGGATTGTTGGACCCATTCCTGAAGATGTAACCACTGAATAGCTGATCTCATGTATCTGTTCAAAACCAAACGGTGCTGAACGTGCCACTGGATTAAAGACCAGTGTGACAGACCACCTGGCACACTGACCGTGTGCCTCTGTCAAGCACTAGCTTTCTCAAAGCTGGATCCCAAAATCTAGTTTCAACAGCCCCCAAACCTTCTCTACAATCACCAGGCATGATTAGTGTTTTAGAGTGAAAAACCAACATGGATTTATTTGAAAAACAGAACACACAACTAAACACAGTTGAGGGACAACCCCCTTCATGATTACATTACAGATTAGATCAGATAACTCCAGTCACAGGACAATAGGAAGAGACATTCATCACAATGGATTCTTATTTTAACCTGCCTGCTAGATCCTAGGGGGAAGGTGGAGGTTTGAGGGAATCAGGGGAAACAAAGGAATCTTTTTACAGCGACAGTGTACAAAATACAGAGGGGGTAGATACAGAGCAGTACACTATACAGACACAACATGACACTATATAAATACACAAGGGAGTAATACACAGTTCAACATAAATCCTGGATTCCCTGGGCAATCCAGTTGGCAATCCGCTGGTAGCACCTTGGTCCATAGTCAGTAGGAAGGAGGCTAGCCCCCAGACTCCTCCAACTGCCCCAGTGACAGTTGAGTCTGTCACAACAGCCAATGGTCTTCAAAAATCAACTGGGTAGCTCCACTCACCCCATGACCATGGTAAAATACTTTCCAGTGTTCATATCTTCGACATATCCCAAAATACTCAATGAAAAATCAAACAGTGACCACCTGACAGAGCTTGGTGGTCCTACATCCTCTACAAGTGAAGAGAAGACAACCTGAAGTCATCTTGTGTTCCTTGTCCCTTGATGCATTCCCTTTCCGTCTTACAAGGCTACAATCTACTTAGCTTTTGGATTGATCTCTGGAATTATCTAATTGTTGCCTAAACTAACACGTTGACTGATATACTGTATATATTCTTATTTCGGTCAGACGATGAGCCTTACACGTAGATGTTAATTGAATAGGAGCAAAAATATCAATAAATAGCACAAAAAAATGAATTTGTGAATTGTATTTTCCACGGAAGATTATCTGACCTCTGAATTAATTTCTCTTCCTCGTAGATGTGAGATAATGTGACAAAGATAACCAATTTACCACAATAAGGAAAAGGAATTTTATTATTAACTATTATTGCTTCACAGGATGTTGAATCTTGT
Organism: Leptobrachium leishanense; assembly: GCA_009667805.1. Classification (NCBI taxonomy): domain Eukaryota; kingdom Metazoa; phylum Chordata; class Amphibia; order Anura; family Megophryidae; genus Leptobrachium; species Leptobrachium leishanense. Next base: position 335,796,775 of record CM019067.1, read on the forward strand.
GATCAGAGGTCAGAGTCGGAAAGGAAAACTCTGACTATCAAGATCTCTGGCCACAGATATCAAATAGGCAGCTTCAGACTTTAGCTGCTTAGTGAGTGTTGGTTGTCCATTCTTGTCCGCCATCTTTGTTGACTGGGATTCTTTGTTACCTGCAAAATAGTTCACTATCAGGGTTATTCAGAGAGGGGTGAAAAGCAAGAGAATGACTGGAGAATGAAAAATTCTAGGTCAAAATAGCCGATTTGGAAAGTGAGATGAATGGGAGAATTTTTCTGGTTTGGCTATTTCGACTTAGAATTTCAAATTCTCCAGTCATTCTCCTGCTTTTCACCACTCTTTGAATAACCCTGTTGGTGTTACGTGGATTTTCATTCATTACGTTGACTGCTTGGAGTATCGCATTGGCCAAAGGTACTTCCACTGGGCAATTTACAAGATAAAACCTAATCACATCTATATGTCAGGACATGTCATCGCATAAAGCCACTGCTGACCTCACATGTTCCTAACATCCATTCAAATCACATTTTTCTATAATGAAATCCATAGTTTGGTGAAACTGGACAATCCCATTCAAGACCCAGGAACTCAACAATGAAGCTCTGGGCAGAATAATTACACTTTGGGCATGTTGGATGATACACACTGTCAGAGATAAGTTCAAACAAGGTCCATTAGGGAGCAACAATGCCCGGGTTTGGGACCTTGATATGTTGTTGTTGTTAATAGTTTTAGGAAAAGTCATAATTCTCTAAGCACAGAGTTGCCACGAGATGGAGTTTGACCAGAGAGAATATCCTTTGGATCTCCTACTCAGTATCTGGACTGTGGCCCCCATGGATTTCACCAGTGTCCACCGATCTACCCATCCACCCATTCACCTCTCTCAATGGCATCCTCAATTCCATCAGTGAGAAGTTAAAGAAACTCACAGGAAATGCCAACACTAATGCAACCTTTGGGCCTGGGTCCCTGTGAACCACTAGAATCCACACATACTGGTAGTGCGTATTTATCTGGCCAGTGACCTGGAACTCTGAATTACTGACTTATCCACTGTTAATGGGTTGCTTTCTTTTTCTCCTAAATATTGTATCCCACCACTCGTCACTTTCTGTCCATACCCAACTAAAAGGATGGACGTTGGCATCTACAGGGTTGGTCATCTTGAAAATATGTCCAGAACACGCCTTCCACGAATGTACTGAATTGGATGGAGATGAGGCTCCTCCCATGAAAAGGGATACAATTCAGGTCTATACACCACTAATAACACAATGTGCTTTGTTGGAGACATTACTCTGGGTTACAAAGAAGGAGGACACCACGAAACCCTTTAAAGATTGAAACATTGTGACAGAGGGACATGTGTTCCAGATTGTGACATTTCAGAGATACATGATGGTTCCATGGCTACATTTTGGAAAAAGGCTACCTTCAGGAGAGATGTGGTGGTTGAGGACCCTTGAAGCACAAGACCTGTTTGCTCTTACATATGGCAGAAACATTCTCCTACACATCTTTTGTTTTCCGTGTCTCGGTGGAAGCTGCAGGGCCCAAGATTGACATTAGTAACTCTGACATTTTCCTGAAATTGCCTTCTATAATTAGACCATATTGATGTGTGTCTCCTGACAAAGCTCGTCCACAGCCGCCTGCCACAAATCCCAATTTTCATGACATATTTATATATTTCTGCTTTTCCTGGAGATTTGTGCCTTTTGTTCCTGACGAGACCACAGGGTATTTCCATTGTCAGCTCCAACCCGGCAGCGACGAGTCTAACGAGAAGAACGACTTCTGTGCCTTCATCTCACTCAGTGTAACAGATGTCTTTATGGACAGTAATAAAAGCTGAGCCACTCCGGATATTACCGGCACAAAACACGTGTACATCTCCAGTAACGAGGACCATCTACTAATCACCACCGATTTACCGATCCATCATATGTGTGTGTTTCATTATGTGTAAAAGGTAAGTGGGCCCTTACACCATCACAACAACGAACATAATATACAGAGAAGCACAACAATGTACATCATACAGATATAACCCGACCCCTCCGACACAAATCACACAGATATAACCCGACCCCTCCCTGACACAAATCACACAGATATAACCCGACCCCTCCCCGACACAAATCACACAGATATAACCCGACCCCTCCCCGACACAAATCACACAGATATAACCCGACCCCTCCCTGACACAAATCACACAGATATAACCCGACCCCTCCCTGACACAAATCATACAGATATAACCCGACCCCTCCCTGACACAAATCACACAGATATAACCCGACCCCTCCCCGACACAAATCACACACAGATATAACCCGACCCCTCCCCGACACAAATCACACAGATATAACCCGACCCCTCCCCGACACAAATCACACAGATATAACCCGACCCCTCCCTGACACAAATCACACAGATATAACCCGACCCCTCCCTGACACAAATCACACAGATATAACCCGACCCCTCCCTGACACAAATCACACAGATATAACCCGACCCCTCCCTGACACAAATCACACAGATATAACCCGACCCCTCCCTGACACAAATCACACAGATATAACCAGACCCCTCCCTGACACAAATCACACAGATATAACCCGACCCCTCCCTGACACAAATCACACAGATATAACCCGACCCCTCCCTGACACAAATCACACAGATATAACCCAATCACTAGTCCCTCCTGCATGCTCCATGCACAGTGGGTGAGGGGTTACGTGGATGTGGAGCAGATGGGCTGCCGTCTCTCATCCTCTTTATTTACAGAAGCAATAAAAAATAACACGTAACTCCAGTAACTCTTTTTATATACAGACACTTGTCTCCGTGTGCCTTTATGTTAACGTCCTGTATATCAGTTTACGGCTTATCTTTTTAACCCTTTACTTCTTTTATTCATAAAGTTATTAATAAATTTTACATTTTTCAGTCTTCTTTTCCTCGAGATGTTAATGTTGTGTGTTCACAGTCCCCTCCCCCACGATTCATCAATATTAATAATAGGAAAGCTGCTAAATCTTCCTTTTATTTTCTGAAATTCAATGGATTCACCGACGTCTGAATTTGCCATCGAATACGGTGCATTTAACTGCAGTTCGGCGGTGCTGAAATTGTCCCATACAGAACGTATTGTCTATTTACAAAACGCCAAATTGCTCCAAAATTGGGGCGAAATTAACAGATTTTCGGTCTTTCAATTCAACATGTTTAACTACTTAGGCTGGGGTCAGACCAGCGCACTTTTAACGTGCGTTCTGGCGCACATAATTACGGCCGCACTAGCAGCAGATGACGGGCAATGACGGCCACTATACGAAGTACGGCCGCACAAAAGTCCGGCCGTGCAACGCAAGTGGAATTTGAACGCATTTTTTTGAGAACGCAGAACCGCTAGTACTGACGTACAGAGTGCGCAGCTGCGGCATAGCGGCGTGTGTGCGTGATTAGGAGATGTCAGACGCTGCTAATGTCCAGCCTACATAACGTCCAGACGCAAAAAGAGTTTTATTGACGATCCGTACAAAATCACGCCCGAAAATGCTCGTCGTCTGACCGTTCTTGCGCATTCCGTGAAAAAATACGTCAATGCGTTCGGACGCACTTTTTCACGTTCGCGGGGAAAAATGCTTTCGTCTGACCCTAGCCTTAATGACAGGCGGCCGTCGCCCGTTGAGGGTGGCTTAACCCCGGCAAGGCGTAGAGGTACGTCGTCTCGCCGATAGGTCCCGTTGCTGCCGCAGATTGAGGCCCGCTCCTCAGCCGACGCGCAACACGCGCCTGTGGGGATGGGCCGAGTTAACCCATTGAAGACAGCAGGGTGTACCTGTAAAGCCCATCCGCCACCCGAACGGCATAGTACATCCAGAGGCGGCAAAGGGTTAAACAAACGAATCCCAGAGCATTCAATGTAATAAATGGAATATCTTTCTTTATTTAATTTTTTTTTTTTTTTTTTTACAAAAACCCTTTTTGTATTTTTAAAAGACTTTTTCTAAAAACGTTTAAACAGACGTTTTTTATTATTTTTTAAATTACGTTTTTGATTATTTTGACGCATTTTAAATAACTTTTTATTGATTTCATTTGCTATTAGGAAAATAGGTAACTTCCAATTCTTTTCTTTTTTTCCAGTGCGTTGGAATTCGCCGAGGCCACTTTGGCGATAACTGTTTTGGCGACTCCATGTTCGTCAGAATACGGTGTTTTATTCATTCATTTGATAAATAGTGAATTCACCCAATTTTCGACGAAATGCAATTGCTTTGTTATCAGAGCCCTGAGTGTTTGTTACAGCACAAAATGTAACAATATTTTATGCCAAGACCTGAAAACGAAGAAGATTTTCTCTACAGAAAGAAATAACTCGTCTGTAACATCCTGGAGAACCTCAAGGTGATTAACCACATGTCGTCCGGCAGCGAAAAGGTTAAAAAGGGCAAACAGAAAAGAAAAGTCACTTTCTCAACACATGGAAGCGGCGTGTTTGCACTCTGACTGCTGCGCTGCACATCCATAAAGAAACAATGTATAAATGGGGCACGTCGTCGAGCTGAATAAAGAGACCGGGCGCGTCCAGCGCGATGACAGATGCATCTGGAGATTATTCACAAAGCTAGGGATTGCTTAGAATTAACCAGAGCGCTGGAGGAAAACGAATCCAAATCGTGGAAAACGAATCCAAAACGCGGAAAACGAATCCACTGTCCACTTTGGCTTTTTTTAGCCAAACTTTGAATTTCCTTTTCCATTTTCTTCCACGATTTCCACTTTAGTGAATAAGACCTTCAGCTTATTAAAATGCCATAGATTGCAGCCAGGGAGGAGCCTGAAGAACATTTCCCACACTGCATTATGTGACGTAAGTCACTTTGGACTTGGAGTGTTATGTAATATGAGTTATGCATGAATAGAGTCATTGTCTATTGGTGCATGTGTATCTGTTTATCGTCTGTATATTTAAGGAGTTGTTAATCTTTTTTGTCAGGCAAACACTGCCCTGTTATCTGTTGTTTTATGCTATAATCTGTTTGTTAATCACTATTGCCATTGTCCTGTCTGTCTACGAATGTTACTCAATGTTCATTCCATTATTTGGGCTGGATACATCTGGTAGTTGCATCCGCCCCGATGGGGATCAGGCGCGACACAGTTTTTTTCTGTAGTATGCATAATTTTTTGTATTTCCCGGCAAATCGTCTTTGCAGCTATTCCATTCCGTTATTTTGTATTTGATCCCATGGTGGAACGGTTTCTGGGAGGGTATAAATGAAAGCCTACCAGTCTTCCTCATGACTGAGAGGCAGGATGAGAATATGTGGTTTACTAGAAAGCAGCCTTTGGTTTCATTAGATAAGACTCACCTTTACTAGAGGTGCCTTGACGTTGGCAGGTGAGCTTAAAACTTTAATGGCCATGCAAGTAAACTAAAACCTCTAATTGTGTTTTGTTTCACACGGTGTTATAGGAATAAGCGCAGATGACACTTTTTTTCTTGTTATGTTTTATACATGTTACCGGGCTGGATACATCTGGTAGTGCAGCCGCCCCAGTGGGGATCAATCACGACACCATTTTTTCTGTATTATGAATAGAGTTATTGTCTATTGTTATGGTCCATGTGTGTCTTTTTTATCTGCTGTATGTTTGAGGAGGTGTTAATCTTTTTTGTCAGGCAAACACTGCCCTGTTATCTGTTGTTTTAAACAGTAATCTGTTTGTCAATCACTATTGCCATGGTCCTGTCTATCTAGGAATGGTCTGCAATGTTCATTCCATTATTTGTCCTAGTAAATTAGGTCTCCCAACAGTTTCTAGGGGAGGGTTTGTGTATGTAAATAACCCAGGGTGACTGTATAAATATGTGTGTCTGTCCCCGATTAACCCCTTATGGACCAATGACGGAACAGTTCCGTCATAAATACATTGACTTTAAAGACCCTTGGTCCTTAAGGTGTTAAACGAGGTCTATTCTTACCCAGATCCACAGCCTCGTCTTATTTCTAGGGGATGCGAGCAGGCTCTCTACGTGTCCCGGTCTTTGAGCTTCGAATGAGGACTGGAGGAAGGCACAGAGTCTGGCTGGGTAGAACAGGGGCGTCCTGCAAGGAAGAGACATTGGCAGATTGTCACAGTTTAGTAGAACATTTTCTCTAGAACGTTAATGTTCGGGGAATATCACTTGGCTTGGGGGATGCAGTGATTTGGAAACGTGCCACTAGGAGGTGCTAGAGAACACCAGACCCGGCAGCACCGTGCTCCTCTTTTACAGACACTGGGTTACATCCAAAAATGGGGTCTATTAACAAAGCACCAAAATTAAAGGCACTTCGGCGATTCCATTTCGGCAAGTATTTGGTGAATTCACTATTTAGGCTAGGGTCAAACGAAAGCATTTTTCCCCGCGAACGTAAAAAAGTGCGTCCGAACGAATTGACGTATTTTTTCACGGAGTGCGCGAAAACGGTCATACGATGCGCATTTTTCGTGCGTGATTTTTTCAGATCGTCAATAAAACTCTTTTTGTGTCTGGACGTTATGTAGGCTGGACATTAGCAGTGTCTGACGTCTCCTAATCACGCACACATGCCGCTATGCCGCAGCTGCGCACTCTGTACGTCCGTACTAGCGGTTCGGCGTTCTCGAAAAAATGCGTTCGTTTTCCACTTGCGTTGCGCGGCCGGACTTTCGTGCGACCGTACTTCATATATTGGCCGTCATTGCCCGTCATCTGCTGCTAGTGCGGCCGTAATTATGTGCGCCAGAACGCACGTTAAAAGTGCGCTGGTCTGACCCCAGCCTTAACTAATGGTCATTGTATTTTGCCGAAAATGGAGTCGCTGAAGCAGATATTGGGCGTTTGTGAAAAAGGGCCGATAAGTCCCGAATTGGCCTCTGCCAAGTCCACCAGACTGAAAAAAATGAATTCTTCTAATAGGAGGTTAAATCAATAAAGATGTAGCAAACATGTGTTTAAATGATAAAAAGGGCTTTTAAAACATAATAAAAAGGTCTGTTACAAAATAACAAAACTTTGTTTATAAATAAAAGACTAAAAAGGTCTTTTAAAAATTCAACAATAAAAAGGGTTTTGGTAAAGATAAAAAATAATAAATGCTCTTTTAAAAAAAAATCTTATGGGATTCACCTGTTTAAACCGGTCGAATTGAAATCACCAAGATCAGATAATTTTGCCCAAATTTTGGTGCAATTCGTTGTTCCGTGAATAGATGAATTGATAGATCTCTACGGGACAATTACGGTGCCGCCAAATCGCACTGAATTGTGGTGAAATGCCCCATATTTCTCTGTCAATTCACCGGTATTTGGCAAAAATAAAGCTTTGTGAATAGACAAATTACCCCCGAAATTGCAGATACGGTGAAGCTCACCATTCGGGGCAATTGAGTGGCAAATTTGGTCGTTGGTCAACAACCCCTTAAATCTCCAATGCTGTAAACAATGATAAGACTGGGGGTGATGGGAGTTGTGGTCCACAGCAAGTGACACTGCATGAGGTGTGCAGAGCATCCTATGGCGCCCCAGTGTGGACACTATGTGTGAGGAGTCTCCATTTCTCTTCTCTTAAGGGGTTATTCTTGCGTTCGCCGCAAGTCGCCGACCCTGCGGTAAATTCAGCATTCACCGCAGGGTCCCTGAAGTGCGGCGAATCAGCCCACCGAACACATCCACAAGACCACTGATTCGGTGTAAAATTTGAATCTTTGCCATAAATTAATTTTCATTTACAGGGTTATTTAGAGAGCGGTGAAAATCAGGAGAATGACTGGAGAATGAAATATTCTAGGTCAAAATAGCCGATTTGGAAAGTGAGATGAAAGGGAGAATTTTTCTGGTTTGGCTATTTTGACCTAGAATTTTCCATTCTCCAGTCATTCTCCTGCTTTTCACTGCTCTCTGAATAACCCTGTTAGTTTTTTTCTCTATTATTCCTCCAGTTCAGCTGTTTTGTATTAAAATGGTAATTTCTCCTCCAATGCACTGCTTAGTGAGTAAACCCCTCATATTCCATGCCAGTCCATGCAGTGCTCGTATGTGAGGCCAGAAGTCCCTATAAAATCATTATAAACTTTATTCTCGTCAATATTTAACCACACTTTACACAAACCTGTAATAAACAGAAAGCACGGCACGTACAACACATAAAGCGCTGCACGAGGAAGGGGAGCCGCGACTGTGGAGTAATAATCCACACGCATAGAAAAATAAATGTGATTCCACGTCACGTCCTATTGGCTGCTTACGTCCTATTGGCTGCTTACGTCCTATTGGCTGCTTACGTCCTATTGGCTGCTTTTCTATTGGCTGCTCACGTCCTATTGGCTGCTTTTCTATTGGCTGCTCACGTCCTATTGGCTGATTTTCTATTGGCTGCTCACATCCTTTTGGTTGCTCACATCCTATTGGCTGCTCACGTCCTATTGGCTGCTTTTCTATTGGCTGCTCACATCCTTTTGGTTGCTCACATCCTATTGGCTGCTTTTCTATTGGCTGCTCACATCCTATTGGCTGCTTTTCTATTGGCTGCTCATATCCTATTGGCTGCTTTTCTATTTTCTGCTCATGTCCTATTGGCTGCTTTTCTATTGGCTGCTCACTTCCTATTGGCTGCTTTTTTATTGACTGCTCACGTCCTATTGGCTGCTTTTCTATTGGATGCTCACGTCGTGTTGGCTGCTTTTCTATTGGATGCTCACGTCGTGTTGGCTGCTTTTCTATTGACTGTTCACGTCCTATTGGCTGCTTTTCTATTGGCTGCTTGCGTCCTATTGGCTGCTTTTCTATTGTCTGCTCACATCCTATTGGCTGCTTTTCTATTGTCTGCTCACATCCTTTTGGTTGCTCACATCCTATTGGCTGTTTTTCTATTGGCTGCTCTCATCCTATTGGCTGCTTTTCTATTGACTGCTCACATTCTATTGGCTGCTTTTCTATTTTCTGCTCATGTCCTATTGGCTGCTTTTCTATTGGCTGCTCACATCCTATTGGCTGCTCACATCCTATTGGCTGCTTTTCTATTGGATGCTCACGACGTGTTGACTGCTTTTCTATTGGCTGCTCACGTCGTGTTGGCTGCTTTTCTATTGACTGTTCACGTCCTGTTGGCTGCTTTTTTATTGGCTGCTCATAGAAACGATTGTCTGAGAATTCATTTTTTTTTTAAATTTCATGGAAAATTGATAAAGGAATCATCCAAGAGGCCGACATAAAGGAGGATTTACTATCACTGCTGAAATAGTGTAACCACGTAGACTTGTGCACATCACAAAATTCTGATTCATTTCGGCTTATATTTGAATCCAAAACGTTCACATTTCGGAATTTTTCAATTCATATCGATTCAAAGTTTCAGACAAACCCGAAAATATTTGGAAATGTCCGACATTTGCAGACGTGCATATTTTTTAGCCCCTATACCTCACTCTTTACCTCCTCCAATCTACCCCTCTATACATCGCTCTGCACCCCCAATATATTACTTAGGGTTAGGGCTAGGGTTTAGCATTATGTCCAGGATTAGGGTTACTGTAAGGGTTACAGTCAGGGGCGGAAATACATGTGCCACGGCACTCGGGTCTTTAATTCAGATTTCCAGATGCTCCTGAATCACCGAAACAATTTCGGGCGACAACTAATGCAGACGTCTATGGATAATTGGTTTTTCAGAGTAAAGAAGAAACCACGTTGTAAAAGTACGAAATGTTTCATTGCAGACTTGTTACACAATAAAGTCAAACTTCCCAGACTTCATACTGGTCTTTAAAAAATATCCATCTGTTACCATGACAACTATTGTCATATTGGAAATTACCTGAGGTTTTACATTTGAATTAAAATCATTTGAAATGCAAGACGGTGATTCATAAAATCATGCTCCGTGCCTTCTGGCGCCGCCAATATCCTGTTGACCAAGACTTCAAAGAGCCGTCATGTAGAGGTAAATGTCATTGGCACATCGGGATGTCGTGTTACTTGTCCTGGCTGCTTCCCCGCTGTTACATATGACATTTATTCGTATCACTGAGAATCAATCCTTAATTTACTAAAAAATAGATAATAAAAGACACGTCTGGTCCAAGCCCTGACATTCTGCCATCCGTCACAGGATAACATTTTGTCAGAATGGTCTTCTGGTTATATTCCTTCCATAGGTTGTGCGTCTCCAACGCAACTCTTGGATCCTCTTGCAGTTATCTTACCTTACTTATCTTGCCGCTGTGGAGTTATTGGAGAAGGTTCAGAGGTTGGGATGAGAGCTGGGGTCACTACTCCTCAAACCACATTAAGGACCCTATCAGCTGGTGTGAGGTAACCCTAGCGTCAGCCTTTTTCCACGTTAGCGCCAGGTAAATCAGTCTAACGCCGGACCAACAGATCGTTTGGCTCTTGCTACAAATGGAAAAAAACACTTAGCGCGCAGTAATTAAGGATTGGTAGCGCGAGCTTCCTGTACTTACAGCTTCCTATACTTAACATGGGCAGCGCTACAGAGCACTTTCACTATTATAACCAACACATCGTTTGGCTCTTGCTACAAATGGAAAAAAACACTTAGCGTGCGGTAATTAAGGATTGGTAGCGCGAGCTTCCTGTACTTACAGCTTCCTATACTTAACATGGGCAGCGCTACAGAGCACTTTCACTATTCTAACCAACACATCGTTTGGTCCGATTAAGTTAACGCCGACGTTAATCACAAAAAATTACCAACTGCTCAACCCCGGTGTTAACTGACAGAAAAGGAAGAAAAAGGGAAAAAAATGTTAAAAGTCCGATTTTTTTTTTTATTTATAAAGTATTTTGCCAGGAAGGAAACATTGAAATTTCTCTGGTTTTCAGTTTGTTCTGGATTCAAGAACATTGAGTTGTTACAGAAACACAAAGTAATAAAATGCAAGATATTAAAAACACAAATATACAGATTAACCCAGAATTAAATATGTAGGAAATATAGTCACTGTGTTACATGTTTACAGGCGTATTCTGTATATAGACAAAATAGGAATAAGAGAACAGCGCTGGTACAGCGACCCCACTTCCGTGGGAGGTAGATGAAAACACCACACTGCAGGGAAGTGCACCCCAAAAATAATGTGGATACGATGATAGCACAAAAATAATGACCTGTATATACTTCGATCCAGGTGGGTCAGGTAGAGGTCAGTGTGCATGTAACGAAAAAACACACATACATAGTACAGTATGCCTGTCAAATAGTCAGGATAAAAAAATGTGGAAGAAAAAAACTCACATGGGATGGAGCCTATGCAGTAAAGGCTCAATAAGATCGCAGTGGGTCTCTTCAGGGATGACCCCGTCCCGTCTTCATGAAGTACCGGTGGTTACTCATACAGGCCATACATGCAATGAAGGAAACAGATACCATGGTGCAGCATAGTGGTTTCACAGAATATAAAGGCCAGTCAAATCAAGGCACTTACGTGATTTAGAGCCTGTGCATGCTCACTGGCTCTGTAAATACGCCTTGGTGTAGATAGGGATACACCAAACCCCTTGGAATGAATAAAAGTGAAGGAATACGATCTCCACCGAATAAAAATTTATTACAATACAAATAAAAAAGAGAATATAAAAGTAATCAAAACGCGTTTCGCTGCTCACGCAGCTTCATCAGTTGATATCCAGAAATAAAATAAAACATAATACACCAATCTAACAACCATACATTTATAATGACGATCATTAGTAAAACGGATCAACAGGAGTGCTTCAGAGGCCGCCACTTCCGGTCACGCTGCGTTCCAACTTGGTCTGCCGCACTTCCGGATTCCCCTTTCCTGGACGAGGATGATGTATTACATTACGCTGAAGCGGGCGCATGCGCCGCAGAATCCAACCGTCGGCTCCCATGTCCTACATCGTCCAAGCCCCCCTCAGCTCCATCGGTGCCATGTCCGGGAGGGGGTACTCAAACCTCACCACAAATCCACTATGTTGCATAATAATGCCTCAGATCTTTACTTGAGGGGGCATGTTCCATCAGCGGCATATGGGCCTCCATGACACACATTTTCCATATGTAAAAAGGAAAAAAAAGGAAGAAAAACATGGAGAAAAAGGCTATACACAGAACATATAGTAAAAGGCAGCATGTAGACAGCCTCAAAAAGCCTAAATACACATAAAAAAGGGGGGGGATAGGACAAAATAGATAAAACAATGAAATATAACGAAAAGAAGAATAATATAAAAACACGAACACCGCATATTGCGCTGTGGGAAAATATATATATAACTATATAACCTTGGAGGGGGCCTTACTGGGCAGCATAACACAAAAGATATATAAACAGTGAATACTATAAGTAATACCATAATGGGGCTGCACATAAAAAGCAAAAGAAAGGCAGCACAAAACTACATGTAATATAGCCCAATTCCACATATGAACAGGAAAATTACAAAAAATGATGAACTTCAAAATCACCATTAAGGCCAGCAGGTATCAGGGTGCCACATTCAAAAATGAACCTCATTTCCTCCTTGGCTAGAAGCAGGTCCAAGTCACCACCCCTCCAGTTTCTCTTAACTTTTTTAAGAATACAAAATTCCAAACCCGCTGGATCTTGAGCATGTACTTTTTTAAAGTGTAAAGACAGACTGTGCAGCTCATAACCTTTTCTAATATTACGGAGGTGTTCACCTAATCTGACAGATAAGGGCCTCGAGGTCCTCCCGATATAATGGAGCCCACACGGACATGTGAGACAATATACAACATATTTAGAGGCACAATTAAGTATACCCCTAATACGTATATTCTTGCCACCTATGCTTATGTCATGAATTCTTTTGACCCTACAATAGTTCTTACAGCCCAGACACGTGCCACATTTGTAAAAGCCATCCTTGACCCCTGGTATACGGACTCCCTGATCTCTCCTGCCCCCAAAAGCACTGTTCACCACGATATCCTTGAGATTTTTTGCGCCCCTACAAATAAACCGGGGTTTATCAGGGATAATATCCCGTAGGATAGGGTCCTGCCTCAAGATCTCCCAATATTGGCGGACGATACTTCTAATGCCCCTATTGCCCACACTATAATCAAAAATGAAGGGGACAACCGAAGAGTCCTGTGGTACAGAATTTTTACGGGGTCGATACTCGATGAGGGTACTCCTGTCGATGGTCTTCACCTCTTCCACAATACGATTAACAGTACCCTCATTATACCCCTTATCGACGAAAGCGCTAGTCAGTCTCTCCGCCTGCTGTTGATATTCTTCCGAATCGGTGCAGTTACGCTTCATTCTCAGCATCTGTCCACGTGGGACTCCCTCAAGCCAACATGACAGATGCCCACTATTAAGATCAATAAAGCTATTAACATCAGTGGGTTTGAAGTACGTGCGTGTGTGCAGGATCCCCTCTCTGACGTATATCTCCAAGTCCAGGAAATTAACAAGAGTTGTACTCCAGTTAAACGATAACTTAATACCCCAATCATTAGCATTGAGATGATCCATAAACAATTGGAGACTATCCTCCGTACCCCTCCATATAAAGAGGACATCATCAATGTACCTCCTATAGAGGACGAGGTTAGGCGCCCAGCCATGGGAACCATAGACCCACTGGGATTCCCAGTGAGCCATAAATAGGTTCGCATAGCTGGGCGCGAACCTCGCCCCCATAGCCGTACCCCTCTTCTGCAGAAAAAACTTACCATCGAAGGAAAAGTAATTATTTTCGAGGACCTTCAGAATACCCTCCACTGTGTAATCTATTTGCTTTCGAGAAAAACTCCCTGATTCCTCAAGGAAATGAGCTACCGCCTCACATCCTCTATTATGGGGGATTATGGTGTACAGGGACTCTACGTCTCCTGTTACAAGCCAATATCCAGGTTGCCACTCTAACCGTTCAAGTTCCTGTAGGACGCCAATACTATCCCTAAGATGGGAGGGACCTGTGGCTACAATAGGTTGTAATAACCGATCCAGATATTCAGATACTCTGCTGGAAACCCCATCGATACCTGCTATGATAGGTCTCCCTGGAGGACAGGTAACACTCTTATGGAGCTTAGGAAGCCAGTAGAATACTGGAATACGTGGGTGGGGAACCTTAAGATAGTCAAATTCTCGTTCATTGAGGATACCCTCATCCCTTCCCTTTATCAGGAATCTCTCAAACGTGTTGGCTATTTTTTCCGTAGGATCACCTTTCAACGTTTCATAGGTCTCCTGATCCCTCAAAATTCTATCAGCCTCCATCACATACTGTTGCCTCGATAGAATGACAACCCCACCCCCTTTATCCGCTGGTTTCACAACAACTTGATCATCTTCCCGTAAATCCTTCAAGGCCTCCTTTTCACATTTTGTTAAGTTACTACCCATATGTTTACATTTCTTCTCCAACTTACTCAGATCGTTCAGGACCATAACCTCAAAAGTAGCTATCTCCTTGGACAGCATATGTTTAGGGTAAAAAGTAGATTTATTTTTCAAAGTAGTATGTACATAGTCGACGTTACCATCCTCCTCCTTCCTGACTGCTGTTTTATGAAAATATTTTTTTAAAGCTAACTTACGTTTAAATTTTTGGAGGTCCACATACGTATCAAATCTATCAAATTTTTTAGTTGGTGCATACTTCAAACCTTTCTGTAGCAGGGTGATATGATGTTTGGTGAGGACTTTGGTACTTAAATTAAAATCCCCTCCATAGTTACTTTCGTTCCCTTTTTTCCTTGTACCAACTTTCCCGCTCTTCCTCCCCGTCTACGGACATTCTTCTTTTCCCCTTCTTTCTACTGGGCCCACCTCCCCCCAATTGAGATCTTGTCTTTTTTGTTTTACATTTGGGGATCCTGGGTGAAAAAACCTGCTCTTCATGAAGGTTGACCAAAGGTTCAAAACCTATTACTTACCGGAATGGGGGGAGGTTGTTGCTGATACATAGGTCGGCCCACTCTCCCCAGATCTATTCTACCTGTTATCCCCCCCTCCCCTCTTATTGTGCGTAACCTCGACATATTTCATTGTTTTATCTATTTTGTCCTATCCCCCCCCCTTTTTTATGTGTATTTAGGCTTTTTGAGGCTGTCTACATGCTGCCTTTTACTATATGTTCTGTGTATAGCCTTTTTCTCCATGTTTTTCTTCTTTTTTTTTCCTTTTTACATATGGAAAATGTGTGTCATGGAGGCCCATATGCCGCTGATGGAACATGCCCCCTCAAGTAAAGATCTGAGGCATTATTATGCAACATAGTGGATTTGTGGTGAGGTTTGAGTACCCCCTCCCGGACATGGCACCGATGGAGCTGAGGGGGGCTTGGACGATGTAGGACATGGGAGCCGACGGTTGGATTCTGCGGCGCATGCGCCCGCTTCAGCGTAATGTAATACATCATCCCTCGTCCAGGAAAGGGGAATCCGGAAGTGCGGCAGACCAAGTTGGAACGCAGCGTGACCGGAAGTGGCGGCCTCTGAAGCACTCCTGTTGATCCGTTTTACTAATGATCGTCATTATAAATGTATGGTTGTTAGATTGGTGTATTATGTTTTATTTTATTTCTGGATATCAACTGATGAAGCTGCGTGAGCAGCGAAACGCGTTTTGATTACTTTTATATTCTCTTTTTTATTTGTATTGTAATAAATTTTTATTCGGTGGAGATCGTATTCCTTCACTTTTATTCATTCCAAAGGGGTTTGGTGTATCCCTATCTACACCAAGGCGTATTTACAGAGCCAGTGAGCATGCACAGGCTCTAAATCACGTAAGTGCCTTGATTTGACTGGCCTTTATATTCTGTGAAACCACTATGCTGCACCATGGTATCTGTTTCCTTCATTGCATGTATGGCCTGTATGAGTAACCACCGGTACTTCATGAAGACGGGACGGGGTCATCCCTGAAGAGACCCACTGCGATCTTATTGAGCCTTTACTGCATAGGCTCCATCCCATGTGAGTTTTTTTCTTCCACATTTTTTTATATCCTGACTATTTGACAGGCATACTGTACTATGTATGTGTGTTTTTTCGTTACATGCACACTGACCTCTACCTGACCCACCTGGATCGAAGTATATACAGGTCATTATTTTTGTGCTATCATCGTATCCACATTATTTTTGGGGTGCACTTCCCTGCAGTGTGGTGTTTTCATCTACCTCCCACGGAAGTGGGGTCGCTGTACCAGCGCTGTTCTCTTATTCCTATTTTGTCTATATCACTGTTTGGGTCTTTTGGGATAGACCCTTGAGTTCTTAGCTGCTGTACCGTCCCCCTTTTGTGTCTCCCTCCATCTATAGTCACTCCAGCGCCCCCTTGCCTTTTTTCTAGTGTTCTTATCCCTGATTGGGGGCAGCAGGTATGGCTGTGCAATTTTGTAGGGATAAATTTGGACTCCATATGGAGGAACTCCTCATGGTGGAGGTGTGTTTAGAGGAGGCGGTCCAGGGGACCCAATATGTATTACCCACTGATAAGGATGTTGTTAAAATTCATTTGAATAGATTGCTTCAAAAAGAGTTAAAAATTAAGTGGGAGATCTCGACTATGGAAAAATATATTAAAGAAAAAATTACCCCTAGGGGACTGAGGTTTGATAAAGAACCCACTTTTGATAAACATGTTGAGCCCTTTATGGAAAGATGGAACAACCTGTTAGAAGACTTTTCGTTTAGACTTATGGGACTTATTGTAGAGAGACGGAAAGAATACCTTAAAGAGCTCAATGTAGAGATTGGTGCTCTACAACAACAGATAGAGGAGTGCCTCAATAAAGAGGAGTTAACAGTATTCTCAGAAACATTGACCAAATCTCTAGAAAAGGTTGAAAAGGAAACAGTGGCTATTAAAGTTAAGAAATATAGAAGGGATGTACAGGACTACGCAACCGGAAATGTTAGGCAGAAAAAGATCCCTGGGACCAAGAGGGGAGATCCCCAGACTAAGGAGGAGAGGACACCTATGAGGAAGGGCCCTTGGCGCAGATTTCCCGACCCCATTTCTAGGGATCATGGATACCCCTTGGAGTCTCCTGTGGTACGGAATAGGTACTGGCAGAACAACCGGTATGGGAATTATCAACCCTACAGGAATCGTTATGCCCAAGGTAGGTTTAAGGATAATTGGGCTCCACCTCTGCCACAAAGAGTTAGAAATCACAGTAGGAGATGGTCTGCAAGGGGTATGCATGATGCACATCCAAGTTGGGAGGTTACGCACAATAAGAGGGGAGGGGGGGATACAGGTAGAATAGATCTGGGGAGAGTGGGCCGACCTATGTATCAGCAACAACCTCCCCCATTCCGGTAAGTAATAGGTTTGAACCTTTGGTCAACCTTCATGAAGAGCAGGTTTTTCACCCAGGATCCCCAAATGTAAAACAAAAAAGACAAGATCTCAATTGGGGGGAGGTGGGCCCAGTAGAAAGAAGGGGAAAAGAAGAATGTCCGTAGACGGGGAGGAAGAGCGGGAAAGTTGGTACAAGGAAAAAAGGGAACGAAAGTAACTATGGAGGGGATTTTTAATTTAAGTACCAAAGTCCTCACCAAACATCATATCACCCTGCTACAGAAAGGTTTGAAGTATGCACCAACTAAAAAATTTGATAGATTTGATACGTATGTGGACCTCCAAAAATTTAAACGTAAGTTAGCTTTAAAAAAATATTTTCATAAAACAGCAGTCAGGAAGGAGGAGGATGGTAACGTCGACTATGTACATACTACTTTGAAAAATAAATCTACTTTTTACCCTAAACATATGCTGTCCAAGGAGATAGCTACTTTTGAGGTTATGGTCCTGAACGATCTGAGTAAGTTGGAGAAGAAATGTAAACATATGGGTAGTAACTTAACAAAATGTGAAAAGGAGGCCTTGAAGGATTTACGGGAAGATGATCAAGTTGTTGTGAAACCAGCGGATAAAGGGGGTGGGGTTGTCATTCTATCGAGGCAACAGTATGTGATGGAGGCTGATAGAATTTTGAGGGATCAGGAGACCTATGAAACGTTGAAAGGTGATCCTACGGAAAAAATAGCCAACACGTTTGAGAGATTCCTGATAAAGGGAAGGGATGAGGGTATCCTCAATGAACGAGAATTTGACTATCTTAAGGTTCCCCACCCACGTATTCCAGTATTCTACTGGCTTCCTAAGCTCCATAAGAGTGTTACCTGTCCTCCAGGGAGACCTATCATAGCAGGTATCGATGGGGTTTCCAGCAGAGTATCTGAATATCTGGATCGGTTATTACAACCTATTGTAGCCACAGGTCCCTCCCATCTTAGGGATAGTATTGGCGTCCTACAGGAACTTGAACGGTTAGAGTGGCAACCTGGATATTGGCTTGTAACAGGAGACGTAGAGTCCCTGTACACCATAATCCCCCATAATAGAGGATGTGAGGCGGTAGCTCATTTCCTTGAGGAATCAGGGAGTTTTTCTCGAAAGCAAATAGATTACACAGTGGAGGGTATTCTGAAGGTCCTCGAAAATAATTACTTTTCCTTCGATGGTAAGTTTTTTCTGCAGAAGAGGGGTACGGCTATGGGGGCGAGGTTCGCGCCCAGCTATGCGAACCTATTTATGGCTCACTGGGAATCCCAGTGGGTCTATGGTTCCCATGGCTGGGCGCCTAACCTCGTCCTCTATAGGAGGTACATTGATGATGTCCTCTTTATATGGAGGGGTACGGAGGATAGTCTCCAATTGTTTATGGATCATCTCAATGCTAATGATTGGGGTATTAAGTTATCGTTTAACTGGAGTACAACTCTTGTTAATTTCCTGGACTTGGAGATATACGTCAGAGAGGGGATCCTGCACACACGCACGTACTTCAAACCCACTGATGTTAATAGCTTTATTGATCTTAATAGTGGGCATCTGTCATGTTGGCTTGAGGGAGTCCCACGTGGACAGATGCTGAGAATGAAGCGTAACTGCACCGATTCGGAAGAATATCAACAGCAGGCGGAGAGACTGACTAGCGCTTTCGTCGATAAGGGGTATAATGAGGGTACTGTTAATCGTATTGTGGAAGAGGTGAAGACCATCGACAGGAGTACCCTCATCGAGTATCGACCCCGTAAAAATTCTGTACCACAGGACTCTTCGGTTGTCCCCTTCATTTTTGATTATAGTGTGGGCAATAGGGGCATTAGAAGTATCGTCCGCCAATATTGGGAGATCTTGAGGCAGGACCCTATCCTACGGGATATTATCCCTGATAAACCCCGGTTTATTTGTAGGGGCGCAAAAAATCTCAAGGATATCGTGGTGAACAGTGCTTTTGGGGGCAGGAGAGATCAGGGAGTCCGTATACCAGGGGTCAAGGATGGCTTTTACAAATGTGGCACGTGTCTGGGCTGTAAGAACTATTGTAGGGTCAAAAGAATTCATGACATAAGCATAGGTGGCAAGAATATACGTATTAGGGGTATACTTAATTGTGCCTCTAAATATGTTGTATATTGTCTCACATGTCCGTGTGGGCTCCATTATATCGGGAGGACCTCGAGGCCCTTATCTGTCAGATTAGGTGAACACCTCCGTAATATTAGAAAAGGTTATGAGCTGCACAGTCTGTCTTTACACTTTAAAAAAGTACATGCTCAAGATCCAGCGGGTTTGGAATTTTGTATTCTTAAAAAAGTTAAGAGAAACTGGAGGGGTGGTGACTTGGACCTGCTTCTAGCCAAGGAGGAAATGAGGTTCATTTTTGAATGTGGCACCCTGATACCTGCTGGCCTTAATGGTGATTTTGAAGTTCATCATTTTTTGTAATTTTCCTGTTCATATGTGGAATTGGGCTATATTACATGTAGTTTTGTGCTGCCTTTCTTTTGCTTTTTATGTGCAGCCCCATTATGGTATTACTTATAGTATTCACTGTTTATATATCTTTTGTGTTATGCTGCCCAGTAAGGCCCCCTCTAAGGTTATATAGTTATATATATATTTTCCCACAGCGCAATATGCGGTGTTCGTGTTTATATATTATTCTTCTTTTCGTTATATTTCATTGTTTTATCTATTTTGTCCTATCCCCCCCCCCTTTTTTATGTGTATTTAGGCTTTTTGAGGCTGTCTACATGCTGCCTTTTACTATATGTTCTGTGTATAGCCTTTTTCTCCATGTTTTTCTTCCTTTTTTTTCCTTTTTACATATGGAAAATGTGTGTCATGGAGGCCCATATGCCGCTGATGGAACATGCCCCCTCAAGTAAAGATCTGAGGCATTATTATGCAACATAGTGGATTTGTGGTGAGGTTTGAGTACCCCCTCCCGGACATGGCACCGATGGAGCTGAGGGGGGCTTGGACGATGTAGGACATGGGAGCCGACGGTTGGATTCTGCGGCGCATGCGCCCGCTTCAGCGTAATGTAATACATCATCCCTCGTCCAGGAAAGGGGAATCCGGAAGTGCGGCAGACCAAGTTGGAACGCAGCGTGACCGGAAGTGGCGGCCTCTGAAGCACTCCTGTTGATCCGTTTTACTAATGATCGTCATTATAAATGTATGGTTGTTAGATTGGTGTATTATGTTTTATTTTATTTCTGGATATCAACTGATGAAGCTGCGTGAGCAGCGAAACGCGTTTTGATTACTTTTATATTCTCTTTTTTATTTGTATTGTAATAAATTTTTATTCGGTGGAGATCGTATTCCTTCACTTTTATTCATTCCAAAGGGGTTTGGTGTATCCCTATCTACACCAAGGCGTATTTACAGAGCCAGTGAGCATGCACAGGCTCTAAATCACGTAAGTGCCTTGATTTGACTGGCCTTTATATTCTGTGAAACCACTATGCTGCACCATGGTATCTGTTTCCTTCATTGCATGTATGGCCTGTATGAGTAACCACCGGTACTTCATGAAGACGGGACGGGGTCATCCCTGAAGAGACCCACTGCGATCTTATTGAGCCTTTACTGCATAGGCTCCATCCCATGTGAGTTTTTTTCTTCCACATTTTTTTATCCTGACTATTTGACAGGCATACTGTACTATGTATGTGTGTTTTTTCGTTACATGCACACTGACCTCTACCTGACCCACCTGGATCGAAGTATATACAGGTCATTATTTTTGTGCTATCATCGTATCCACATTATTTTTGGGGTGCACTTCCCTGCAGTGTGGTGTTTTCATCTACCTCCCACGGAAGTGGGGTCGCTGTACCAGCGCTGTTCTCTTATTCCTATTTTGTCTATATCACTGTTTGGGTCTTTTGGGATAGACCCTTGAGTTCTTAGCTGCTGTACCGTCCCCCTTTTGTGTCTCCCTCCATCTATAGTCACTCCAGCGCCCCCTTGCCTTTTTTCTAGTATTCTGTATATGTCATGTGGTTACATGTTACAGGGTGCAATTCCTGTATATAGTCACTGTGTTCATGTTTAACAGGCGCTATTCTGTATATAGTCACTAATGTTTTACATGTTTGCAGGTGCATTCTGTATGTGTCACTGTGTTACATGTTTTACCAGGTGCATTCTGTATATAGTCACTGTGTTACATGTTTACAGGTGCATTCTGTATATAGTCACTGTGTTACATGTTTACAGGCGCATTCTGTATATAGTCACTGTGTTACATGTTTACAGGTGCATTCTGTATATAGTCACTGTGTTACATGTTTACAGGCGCATTCTGTATATAGTCACTGTGTTACATGTTTACAGGCACATTCTGTATATAGTCACTGTGTTACATGTTTACAGGTGCATTCTGTATATAGTCACTGTGTTACATGTTTACAGGCGCATTCTGTATATAGTCACTATGTTACTGTTTACAGGTGCATTCTGTATATAGTCACTGTGTTACATGTTTACAGGTGCATTCTGTATATAGTCACTGTGTTACATGTTTACAGGTGCATTCTGTATATAGTCACTGTGTTACATGTTTACAGGCGCATTCTGTATATAGTCACTGTGTTACATGTTTACAGGCGCATTCTGTATATAGTCACTGTGTTACATGTTTACAGGCGCATTCTGTATACAGTCACTGTGTTACATGTTTACAGGCACATTCTGTATATAGTCACTGTGTTACATGTTTACAGGTGCATTCCGTATTGAGGTATGTTAATAGGGAGCTCTTAAGGGACTTTAGACTGGGGGAAGATTTGATGGCGTCTGGGAGGTTATTCCACATTTGCGGAGCTCTGTAGGAAAACGAGGATCGAGTCACTTTTTGTGTTGTGGTGTTGCAAGTAAGGTGCAGGTCCTGGATCGGAGGTTATAGGATGAGGGAGCTGCTGGGGGAAGCAGTCTATTCAGGTAGGGTGCAGCTTCCCAGAAAAGCTCTTAAACACCAGTTTGGAAAGGTGAAGGGTCGTTTAGATTCCAGCGATGGCCAGTTTAGTTCTTTTAACATGTCACAATGGTGGGTCATGTAGTTACATTGTAGCACAAAGCGGCAGAAGGAGTTATACAATGTAGTAAGTTTATGAAGGTGTGTTTGCGGTGCAGCTGCATACACTACAACTCCGTATTCAATAGCAGGCATTGAGGTTTTGCAGACATTGGGCAGATCATTTATGAATATCGTGAATAGTAGGGGGTCGAGTATTGAGCCTTGGGGTACTCCTCACGTGACTGGGAGGGGGGGGAGCTGCCAGAAATGGACATTTGTATCGGTCGGATACAAACGATTACCAGGTGATTAACAAGCAATTAACAGGCGATTGAAGGGAATGTCAATGCAGCACAGGTGTCTCTCGGCTCCCTGGATGTAGTTTATGTGTAAAAGATGCACTGTATGGTTAAGGCTGGGGTCAGACTAGCGTATTTTTAACGTGCGTTTAGGTGCACTTAATCACAGCCGCAGTAGCACCAAATGATGGGCAATGACGGCCAATATACGAAGTACGGCCGCACAAAAAAGTCCGGCCGCGCAATGCAAGCGGCAAACAAACGCATTTTTTTGAGAACGCAGAACCGTTAGTACTGACGTACAGAGTGCGCTGCGCCCGCATAGTGGCGTGTGTGCGTGATTTGGAGACGTCAGACGCTGCTCATGTCCAGCCAACATAACGTCCAGACACCCAAAGTTTCCTGGTTTGGAGCCGTAACAAACCGCGCATCGTATGACCGTTTTCGCGCATTCCGTGATAAAACACGTCAATGCGTTCGGACGCACTTTTTGACTGTCGCTGCGTTCGTTTGACCCTAGCCTTAACCGGCGTGCTTCAGGGAAACATCAGAAGATGCATTGTATGGCTGAACCGGCGTGCTTCAGGGAAACGTCAGAAGATGCATTGTATGGCTGAACCGGCGTGCTTCAGGGAAACGTCAGAAGATGCATTGTATGGCTGAACCGGCGTGCTTCAGGGAAACGTCAGAAGATGCATTGTATGGCTGAACCGGCGTGCTTCAGGGAAACGTCAGAAGATGCATTGTATGGCTGAACCGGCGTGCTTTGGGGAAACATCAGAAGATGCATTGTATGGCTGAACCGGCGTGCTTTGGGGAAACGTCAGAAGATGCATTGTATGGCTGAACCGGCGTGCTTTGGGGAAACGTCAGAAGATGCATTGTATGGCTGAACCGGCGTGCTTTGGGGAAACGTCAGAAGATGCATTGTATGGCTGAACCGGCGTGCTTTGGGGAAACATCAGAAGATGCATTGTATGGCTGAACCGGCGTGCTTTGGGGAAACGTCAGAAGATGCATTGTATGGCTGAACCGGCGTGCTTTGGGGAAACGTCAGAAGATGCATTGTATGGCTGAACCGGCGTGCTTTGGGGAAACATCAGAAGATGCATTGTATGGCTGAACCGGCGTGCTTTGGGGAAACGTCAGAAGATGCATTGTATGGCTGAACCGGCGTGCTTCAGGGAAACGTCAGAAGATGCATTGTATGGCTGAACCGGCGTGCTTTGGGGAAACATCAGAAGATGCATTGTATGGCTGAACCGGCGTGCTTTGGGGAAACGTCAGAAGATGCATTGTATGGCTGAACCGGCGTGCTTTGGGGAAACGTCAGAAGATGCATTGTATGGCTGAACCGGCGTGCTTTGGGGAAACGTCAGAAGATGCATTGTATGGCTGAACCGGCGTGCTTTGGGGAAACGTCAGAAGATGCATTGTATGGCTGAACCGGCGTGCTTTGGGGAAACGTCAGAAGATGCATTGTATGGCTGAACCGGCGTGCTTCGGGGAAACGTCAGAAGATGCATTGTATAGAAAAACCTGCCGTGTATAATGATAATAAAAATATTATCATTTTTATTCTATATTTATACAAACGTTTATTGTTTTTAATCCGCATCAAAAAGCCTTTTTATTTATTGAATTTTTACAATTTATTACTTGGTATTATTCTGGATTTTTCAGGTGAAATTTGGGGTTCCAATTTAAAAAAAAAAAAAGGCTTTTTGCACTGGAACGCTTTTTATTTGTAACTATACGCTGCATTAGCGCTGGTTCCCAGCCTGGATCGCGTTTCTCTACCGGCGTGCACTAGTGAATCTTGTACCCGGACTACCACAGACAAGGTGATCTGCTGGTGGGTTGTGAGGCGCTACCTTTTAGCGACTCGCGCTAGATTTTTCATGTAGCGTTGGCGTTTTAGGTCACACCAGCTGATAGAGCCCAAAGTGTAATGTTGTCAGGATGAGTAGACCGTCCCCTTTAAGCATCGTCACCTGACACGTAGCCCACCAAACCACACTCAGATTAATATACACAGAAATCGCAATCATTATTATCAATATAATTACCATAGTTATTATGAATTTCCAGGGATGACATATGCTTGTGAAGCGTTTGCTTAGTTGACCAGAGTGTGGACCACGTGTAATTTCAATGCTTTGCGTTTCACTGCATTTCGGCTCACTTTGGCGACTCCAGTTTGCCTAAAATATGCTGAAATCACCATTTAGTGAATGGTCACCATATTTGCCTAAACTGGAGTCGCTGAAGCAGTTATGGGACATCGGCAGAAACCGCCAAATGGCGACAATAACTGCCGAATTGGCATCGGTGAATCCCACGAACTGAAGAAAAGAAAAAGGAAGTCTCCTGTTCTCCTAATTGGAGGTTAAATCAATAAAAATGTTTTAAAATAATGGAAAAAGTTTTTTTAAAAGATAATATGAAGGTCTGTTACAAAATAAATAAAAAAAAGTCTTTTAAGGAATAAATAAAAAATGTTGTCTACGAAATACAAAAAGGGCTTTTAAAAAAACAAAAAAAAATTTAAAAGGTTTTTGCAAATAATAAGAATTAACTGTCGTCTAAAAAAAATAAAAAAAAATACAAGAAGGTCTTTTAAAAAAAAAAAAATTTTTTTAGAAAGGTTTTTGCAAATAATAAAAAGAATTAACTGTCGTCTAAAAAAATTTAAAAAATGGCTTTAATTTTTTTTTAAAGATATTCCAATTTACATTGAATTTTATGGAATTCGTCTCTTTAACCCCTTAAGGGTGGGCGGGTGTTACCTGTCGGGAGGGGCTTAACGTACCAGTATGCCTTGCCGGCCTATGCCGCTGTGGGCCTCTGATTAGGCCCGCCCCCCACACAGCTGACGCACGATGCGCATCATTGGCTGCAGGGGGACGGCCTGAGATCAGACCCTTTCCTAGACATCCCTTTCTAGTGCCTGGCGGGCGCCTGCATGCCTGTGCATTATGGGAGATGTTGTTTTGGTAGGTCTATATGGCAAACAGCAGCTTCCATGGCCGCACACTATCCCGGGGCCTGCGCTATCCTCAGCCGACCTTTAAATACTCCACTGGAAGGTCGCTACGTTCCCGTCTCGAAAGATTTATAACCGAGAGCGCGGTGACTTCATGCCGTGTGCCACATCACGGCTCTGTGCGCATTTCTCCTGTTTGTTCAATAAAGTTTTTTGTTTGCTCGAGAAAGCCATGGAGATGAAGGAGGAAGATGGCCTCCACGCACAGAGGCCGCTTCATCCCCACTTGTTTGATGTGGAAGTATTACCCGTGTTTACGTTTCCTCGCCTTGTCATCGCCGGGACGCTGCTCCGCTGCTCTGCCTCGTTCTCCGGCCAAACTCAATATTGGGTCTGTTACCCGGCCCATGACAAAATGACCTGCCGTCCTGCACTCTTTCCAAAGCAGAGAGAGCCGCCTCGCGACCACGTGACGCTTCCAGCCTTACATCTTCTGAAAAACACCCTGCGCTCGTCCTCCTCATTACCAAACTCGTTTTTTATATGTAAAATGTGTTTTTTAGACATTGAAAGCACCTGCTTTAAAGTAATAAAACGATTTAAATGTTTTATAGAATAACCTCTCGTAATATCGCATTAAAAATAATAGCAATATATTCATTTACACAGGGATAGTGGATATAGATTGAAAATAATAAAGGTTTCGCCATCGGAAAATGTTGCTGGCCCCCCAAAATTAATTTAAAAAAAATCCGTCCAGTAAAATGTCCCAAAAATAATATATTGGGCCAGGACAGTACAGATTTTCACTGCGAAGTGCATCTATTTGCCAATTCAGTGTTTAAATAGGGTTTCAGTCTGAAAATCCATTTATCAACCCATTTCTGCAATATTCTCCTCTATATGTGTCACTGGGTGCATCCAATGTGTGATATTTTCCTCTATATGTGTCACTGGGCGCATCCATTGTGTGATATTTTCCTCTATATGTGTCACTGGGTGCATCCATTGTGTGATATTCTCCTCTATATGTGTCACTGGGTGCATCCATTGTGTGATATTCTCCTCTATATGTGTCACTGGGTGCATCCATTGTGTGATATTCTCCTCTATATGTGTCACTGGGTGCATCCATTGTGTGATATTTTCCACTATATGTGTCACTGGGTGCATCCATTTTGTGATATTTTCCTCTATATGTGTCACTGGGTGCATCAGTTGTGGGATATTCTCCTCTGTGTCAGCATCCATTGTGTGATATTTTCCTCTATATGTGTCACTGGGTGCATCCATTGTGCGATATTCTCCTCTATATGTGTCACTGGATGCATCCATTGTGTGATATTTTCCTCTATATGTGTCACTGGGTGCATCCATTGTGTGATATTTTCCTCTATGTGTCGCTGGGTGCATCCATTGTGTGATATTTTCCTCTATATGTGTCACTGGGTGCATCCATTGTGTGATATTTTCCTCTATATGTGTCACTGGGTGCATCCATTGTGTGATATTTTCCTCTATATGTGTCACTGGGTGCATCCATTGTGTGATATTTTCCTCTATGTGTCGCTGGGTGCATCCATTGTGTGATATTTTCCTCTATATGTGTCACTGGGTGCATCCATTGTGTGATATTTTCCTCTATGTGTCGCTGGGTGCATCCATTGTGTGATATTTTCCTCTATATGTGTCACTGGGTGCATCCTTTGTGTGATATTTTCCTCTATATGTGTCACTGGGCGCATCCATTGTGTGATATTTTCCTCTATATGTGTCACTGGGTTCATCCATTGTGTGATATTTTCCTCTATATGTGTCACTGGGTGGATCCATTGTGTGATATTTTCCTCTATATGTGTCACTGGATGCATCCATTGTGTGATATTTTCCTCTATATGTGTCACTGGATGCATCCATTGTGTGATATTTTCCTCTATATGTGTCACTGGATGCATCCATTGTGTGATTTGTTTGTGTTGTATCTTTCCATCACTTGCTCCTCACTGTGTGGTTTTGGTCATAGAATGGAGTAAATGGGTCAGTCACCAACTCACATCATTGTATTGTGTGGGATGTATTCAAAGGACATCACCAGGGGGTTTATAAGTATTTTAAGCTCCCTGTCTTATCTTATTCAGCTGCCAGCTCTTATCTCAGGTAGCCTACACCACACAACACTGCCCCTGCTGCCTTATCTACACATTCCCTAATCCACCTCATTAACTGTTAATATTGTAGAATATCTGAATAACCCTAATAAAGTATAAAACATAAATATTCCAGCGCTTGATTAAAATGCTGAGTATTTTCTCACCTCACAGTATTAAAAGACTAAGGGCCCTATTACAATCTTCGCGCAAACGTCAGCGCCGGCTCAAAAACGCATTAACGCGAGGGGCAAAACCCTTTGCGCTGAACGTCGTATTACAGAGTGCGTGCAACAAATGCGCATTATTGTCTTCTGCGAGTGAACCTGCACAAACCCTGCGCGAGCTTACTGTACTGCGCGCGTCCTATACTTAACATTGTGAGCGCAAATGTGTTTGTGCGCTGGTACGCGGATGGTATTACAATCTATGCGCAGTTTGTAACGCACAGCCTTTACGCGCATAATTTTAGCAACTCCTAAAAGCTGGTGTTAATGGCAAATTCTATCAACCTGCCGAACCCAAATACACCAGCCCAAAAAAAATACACAGCAAAAGTATAGTTACACGTTCTACACATACCCAAACAATAACATGGAGAGGTTGTGCGTGTTTTTATTATTGCTGCAGCATATAGGCGCAGATTGACTTTGACAGGTGCAAAAATTTAATGTGAGACACTTGACACTGCTTTCTGCGCGTGCATTTGTGCGCGCCCATATAACGCACGTTATTGCTTGACAGATGAAAAAATGCACGAGTATTGTAATTCCGGCGGTGATTTACGACCGTTAACGTTCAACGCTTGGCGCACAAATTCACGCGTTGTGCGAACGTTTTAACGAGAAGATTGTAATAGCACCGAAATGTCGCCAACATTTCGGTGCTCTCTCGTTCCCTGCACTTCGGGGAATCAAAGCTCCCCACTCTGCAGTGAATTCAGCATAAACCGCAGGGTCCCCGGAGTACAGGAAAAACCCACCACAAACCTGATGAAATCCCACTGAAAACCTGCGGGGAACCACCGCAAAAACACGCCGAACACGTCGGAAAAAGCCAACAAGCCGCCTATCACAGCACAGAGCAGCCGCCAGAAAAAGCTGACTAGGTGATGAACGGGGCAAAAATAGAGAAAAAATGCCGAAAACCCGCAAAAACATCTGGATTAACCCGTCGAAGAAGCCAGAAAAACCCGAGCAGGAGCCGATCACACGCAGCATAGCCGCCGGAAAAAGCCAAGCAGGAGCCGATCACATGCAGTGCAGCCGCCGGAAAAAGCCGACACCGCAGAAGAAGGAGGTGAATAAATTAGGAAAACAGTTTGCTTGAATGATTGAAAAGTGAAACGCTGTTTGCATAGAAACTACTGAGCGAAAATGTCTGAAATTTACATATAAAATCCAATGAATGATAATAAAAAGGTCTGTTACAGAAAAAACGATTTAAAAAAACCCTGAAACCCCCCCCAAATAAATAAGAGACGTTTTTCTGCAGATTAAAATAATAAACGGTTTATTAGACATTGGATTAACTACTTGGCTGCTACGGACGCGCTGAGCGCGTCCTAGCACAAGAGGCAGCAATCAGCCGGGATTCCGGCATGTCAGTCCGGCACTCCGGGACCCTGGGGGGGCAGGTAGATGTCATCGTGGTGGTGTGATGACATCTAATTCAGGCGCCCCCCCCCCACGAGAGCGGAGGTGGTGAATGAAAGGGACCTCTCTCCCTCCCGATCGCCGGGGTCTAGTGGATGAAGGCAGGCACAGTTTGGAAGGGCACAGCCTGCCCTTCCAAACCGTGTCTGCCTTTAACCCCTTGGGTGCCGGATCAAAATTCGGTGCCGAAAAGCACCGAATCGTGATCCTCTCCCGGAGCTGGCCGACATCCAAGCTTCCGGGAATGCCCCCTGACCAGTCCTGGAGTTAACCCCTAACTGCCACCAACAGTGGAGATAGGGGGTTCCAATGAACTCCCTATCTCCCGATCCGTGGCAGCTAGGGGTTAATGTTTGGTACTGTTGGATTGGCCAGAACAAGGCTTTTCCAACAATACCAAACATGACCATGTAAAAATTAAAGGGAAAAAAATAAAAAAAAGTAATAATAATAAAAAAAGTTTTTTTTGTTTGGTTCGTTAATGCAGCAATATTTTTCCCATTTCAATTATAATGTGAACAATGATGCTGCACTAACGATTTTTGTATGCGGTGCGTTTGTTAAAAATAGCGAAATTTTCCCCAAAAAAAATGTAACGAGACCCCATCTCTAATTTTTTTAACAAGCGCACCCCATACAAAATATAACCGCAATTGCTCGCATGTTAAAATGTGAAAAAAAACCACTTTACACGTTGTAAATTATTGAAAATTCATATTTTATTGCATTTTTTTGTTATAATATACAGACAGGTCATGACGTATACATATAATAATGACATATTATGAATCTACCGAGTCTGATGGAAAGAACGATATATAATATGTCTGGGTCATATACTAAAATAAGGCTTCAAAACACGTTTAAACAAGATGAGCAAAACCGGTAAATATGACCTCAGCACAGAGGCGGGAAAAGCCTCAGCAGCGAAAGGGTTAAAACGGAAATCTTTTTAACATTGAAACCTATGGGATTCGCTTGAATAAACCTGTCGAATGAAACCACTGAACATCAGGGCATTTCACTGACATTTCTCTGCTGTTCAATATGAATAGATTAACCATTGCTTCTCTATGAGGGATTTTACTGCCGCCGAGCAGCACCGTATTTCACTGCCGTCGAACAGGCACGGTATTTCACTGCCGCCGAACAGGCACTGTACTTACTGGCAGTTCTTCCTGCTCTCTGAATAGCCGAATAGGCCCCGAAATGTCACTGTACGGAGGAATTAGAAACATAGAAAGATGTCGGCAGATAAGAACCTTTCAGCCCATCTAGTCTGCCCAATTACATGGATACTTTACCTGGATTTATCTTTTGTTTAGGATAGCCTTATGCCTATCCCATGCCTGCTTAAATTCAATTACTGTTTTGGCCTCTACCACTTCTACTGGAAGACTGTTCCATGTATCCACCACCCTCTCAGTAAAATAATGCTTCCTGATGTTACTTTTAAACCTTTGCCCCTCTAATCTAAGACTATGTCCTCTTGTTTTGCTACTTTCTTTCCTTTTAAATATACTCCCTTCCTCTACCTTGTGGATTCCCTTTACGTATTTAAATGTTTCTATCATATCTCCTCTGTCTCGTCTTTTTTCCAAGCTGTACATGTTAAGATCATTAAGCCTTTCCTGGTAACTTTTCTCCTTCAAGCCGTACACCATTTTAGTAGCCCTTCTCTGAACTCTCTCTAAGATGTCTATATCCTTCTGGAGATACGGTCTCCAGTACTGCACACAGTACTCCAAGTGAGGTCTCACCAGTGCTCTGTGACATTTCAGGGCCAGATCGACTCTCTCTGAATAGCCCCTAAAGTCTAAAACAAACATCACTAACCAGCACAAATACTGTATACCCAAATGGCATCGTACGGAAACGGCACAATATAAATGTTAACTTAAAAAAAAAAAGACGTATCTTTAAAAAAAGACAATAAAGAAAGCAGAAAAACACACACACTTAAAAATATAAAAACGAAAAAAACGTCAAAGAAGAAAAACGCCATAAACGTGTATATATGATGGGAAAAATGAAACCAAAGTAATATCATGTCTTCGTTTTTGGGTCATATTAACAGGTTTTTCCGTTTTCTTTATTTCTCCATGTTTGGGTAGGTTCTCTTTTTTTAAGCCTTTTTTTAAAAAAAAAAATATAAAGACGTCTTCTTTCTCCAGCAGCTTTTTTATTGCGCCATTTCTGCAGGGTACTGTTTGGTTTTGACTTTCAAGGTTATTCAAAGAGATCCGAATTGCTTGAGAAAGGTAACCGAACGCTGAAAATCAGCATTCCGTTACCTTTCCTGGCCATTCGGCTATCCAGAGAGCAGGCAAATCGCCAAATCCTGGCGAATTGCCTGCACATACGGTGCCTGTTCGGTGCCTGTTCGAGGGCAGTGAAATCCCCATGAAAAAGCACTGCTTCGGCTATTCAGAGAACACAAACCAGCAGTGAAAGGTTCCCCTAATGCCCTGCCATTCGGTGGTTTAATGCGGCAAATTTATTCAGGAGAATCCCATAGGTTTCAATGTTAAAAATATTTCTGTTTTAATTCAATATCTAATAAACCGTTCATTATAAAATTCTGCAGCAAAAAGTCTCTTTATTTACAGATGTTTTAGGATATTTTAAGCATTTTTCAGATTTTTTTAAGTTTACTTCTTTTTTCTGTAACAGTCCTTTTTATTATCATTCATTGGATCATATGTAAATTTCAGACATTCTCGCTCAGTAGTTTCTTTGCAAACAGCGTTTCACTTCTCAAACATTCAAGCAAACTGTTTTTTTTTTTCACTTTATTCGTCTGCGGTGTCGGCTTTTTCCGGCGGCTGCTCTGTGCTGTGATCAGAGGCTGCTCGGGTTCCTCCGGCGTGTTCATCGGGTTTTAGTGAGTGTTCGTCGGGTTTGCGGCGGCTTTTCCTTGCACTTCGGGGACCCTGTGGTGCTTGCTGAATACGCCGCAGGGTCGCCGAAATGGGATCGGCAAATCGCACCGAATTGAAGAGAACGAAAAGTCACTGAACGTGCAGTGGCTTTGATTCTGTTTTAATAACCCTGTTAGTCCGTCCCCCCAGTAGCAGCTGGAGTCACTTTAGGTGTGCGTGACTTTTTCTATCTACTTTTCTTCTATTTTTCAGATTATTTATTTTATTATTACAAAAAAAAAATTGGATTAACTGGATTGCTAAAATGTACAGATTTTTTTTTCTTTGCAGCAATTCGCCCATTTTTGTGTTCTGAAGATTCAATTGAGATCTTACTGGCGCATCGATTCCCGTAAAAAAAAAAAAATGAGCTCAATTATAGGCTCTCGGGCTAATGGAAATTTCAGCTTTATTGATACAATTCCTATTTATAGATCTGCTGATTTTTTTTAAAGAATATCAATTTTTGGGGCTTTTTACCGATCTGCTTTTTTTTTTTCCCCCAGAACAGTTAATATTCCCATTTTTTTCTGGATCAGCCGATATTTCTAAATAAATATCATACGAAACTCAATGATTTTTTTTCCCCAAAAACATCTGAAATTATTAAATCGAATCCTTGAGTAGGTTTTTTGGGTTTTGCCATTAAGTTACATATGTTAAATTATTATTATTGTATATTTGGTATTTTTTTTATTTTGTTTTTGCGCATTAAGTGAATATTAACATATTTTTTTTGGTAGTTACAGGACGATAACTCGCACGTGTTGGCACTGTATCAGGGTTATTCAAAGAGAATCGAAAAGTCACTGCACGTTCGGTGACTTTTCGTTCTCTTCAATTCGGTGCGATTTGGCGATCCCATTTCGACGACCCTGCGGTGTATTCAGCAAGCACCACAGGGCCGTCATAGTGCAGGGAAAAGTCACCGCAAACCCGCCGAAAACTCACCGCAAAACGAGGGCGAATGCACACCGAAACCCGCAAAAACATCTGGATTAACCCCGCCGAAGAAGCCGGAGAAACCCGAGCAGGAGCCGATCACAGCGCAGAGCAGCTGCCGGAAAAAGCCGACACCGCAGGCGAATGGAGGGAAAAAATAAAAAACAGTACGCTTGAATGATTGAAAAGTGAAACGCTGTTTGCAAAGAAACTACTGAGCGAAAATGTGTGAAATTTACAAATAAAATCCAATGAATGATAATAAAAAGAGCTGTTACAGAAAAAAGAAACAACGTTTTAAAAAATAATAATAAAAAAATATATATATATATATTTTTGTTGCAGAAAAATACCGAAAAAATGCTTAAAAGATCCTAAAAAAATCTATAAATAAAGAGACTTTTTACTGCAGAATATTATAATAAACGGTTTATTAGATATTGAATTAAAACGGGAATATTTTTAACATTGAAGCCTATGGGATTCTCCTGAATAAACTTGTTGATTTAAACCACCGAACAGCAGGGCAATTCGGCAGCTTTTCACTGCTGGTTTGTGTTCTCTGAATAGATGAATCATTGCTTTTCTATGGGGATTTCACTGCCCTCGAACAGGCACCGAACAGGCACCGTATGTGCAGGCAATTCGCCAGGATTTGGCGAATTGCCTGCTCTCTGAATAGCTGAATGGCCAAGAAAGGTAACCGTGCACTGAATTTCAGCATTCGGTTACCTTTCGGCAGCCATTCGGATCTCTTTGAATTACCCCGTGTGTGTTTATTGGTTTTGGGAATTCACATCTCACATGCGCTTCCTATTATTAGTAAACGCTGCAAGCTTTGTGTGGTTATGTTGGACAACTGCGTCCGTCGAGCTTTTTGAAGAGTGACAGCACTTTCTCTCTGCAGGAGATCCGCGTGAATACGTACAAATCCCACCATCCACCCGCACCTGCGTCCTCAGATCCTACTTTTATCTTCAGTAGCTCTTCGTTTATTCCACTTCAATCACTCGTGGCCAACAGACCCGACGTAATTGTCTAAATATTTGCCTAAATCTGAGCGGACGCTCCGGCCTGGAAAATAGAAAATCCAATTTTTTTTAATGCATTATGGATTTGATGGTTTTTTTTAAAAAAAAATTATGAAAAAAAGAAAAATAATTAAAAGGTAATGAATTCCTTAAAAACAGATAAATACACTCGATGGTGAAACCTGCGGAATTAATACTCGTCCTTGGGTTCCAGAAACAGGAGGGTGAAGTTGGTGGAAATAGCAGGGAGGTACCTAACAACACAACCTGTCATGCCCCATGATTTAGGATTTATTGTATACTTTTTCTGTTTTGTGTTGAATCTTCCTTTGCTGCTTACATGCTATTGAGTTCATAGCTATTTTGTCTCTGCTGGGCATCCTTAGCTTTCTGCATCCAGTTAGTTTCCACCCCTCTGCTCAGTGTCTTGCTGTTAGTTACTTCCTGGTCACATAGCAGCCATTCTGTGCTCACTGCTGGACAAATCTAATGTATTTTTACCTGCATTGCTGTACACCATTCAAGATTGTCAGTCTGATCATTAAAGTCTTCAACTGGATTCATCTTTCTACGTGTCAGTTTTGCGGAGTTGAAGCCATCTGCTGAACTTCATCATGTGAGTACTAGTCAAATACAGACGTAGCTAGTTTAAAGCACCCACGCCTCACAGCTTTGCTTAAGGAAGCAGAATACCACCTCCTGGTCGCTTCCAAAAACATCAGGGTAAAAACGATGCTGGTTCTAAAAATATGCTCCAATTTGGTCATATCTGAATTTTACGCTTTCAGTTGGTTTTAGCAGCATTTATTTATTTTTTATTTTTTGAAATGTTACTCTTTAATTGGGAGTCGAGTTTTTATTGCCATAATTATGGAAGCAACCAGGAGGTGGAGCCCTATCCATAAGGCACCAATCAGGGGAGTTTTTCCACTACCTACCATTGAAAAACTGCTGGTATCAATGCACATGGATGAGTTTGAGGTCAAGTTCCCACAGGAACTGGATGCCACTTTTTCCAGGTGAATGTGACATCACTGTCGCACTACATCCATGCGTCAATGTGCCCCATTTATACGGACAGGTAACAATGAGCATTTAGAGACCACGCATCACTTAAGATTTGTTTATGGTAAGTCGATACATGGATTGGAATCATAGGACAAAGCAGCCGCTGTACGCTTTTTGAACGGGCATTTTTCGGCAACCCAACAAACCGTTGCATCGCCTGGAGCAAACCTCGAGCTCTGGATGCATTTCAATAAGCCGGGATGGAATTAATCAGGGTCGATCCTCGTGGAAATGGATACACGGTTTGGAATCCTAACCAGGAGATGTTTTTGTAACTCTCTCTCCCGAGGGTTTGAAACTTATCGGAAATCTTTCATGTTGCAACTGGAAAGAAGTGAGGACTTTATGTCTGAGGTCAGACCTCATTATATTCCACAGCACTTTCATGCGGCTGGGGAGTATTCGCTCAACAGGGACCTTCGATGGATTCAGAGTCACGTGACACATTTTGATAAACGTAGCTGAGCTGTCAAACACCTGCGATGTAATGGTAAATGGGTGCTTTCTCCAAATACTTCAATATGTGGTTTACAATCAGCGAGTATCTGCTCCGAGACGCGCTGCTTGGAAAGGACAATGAGAAAGGAGAGGGATGACTGTGGGTTTTTGTGAAATTCCGTAGGATTCCCCCCGGGGTTTTACGATAGCTTGGTGGTTAACCACAGCTTTATTTTACATTTCTGTGTCAGATCGTGTTATTTTCTCTGTTTGATTTGCAGCGGCTGCAACGGGAACAAAGATATCCGTACGGAGAAAGGAGCTGACCTGTGTCTTCAAATGCAGAAAATCTGTAGCGCCCAAAATATACAATAGAGTATCAGTGGCTTCTATGGTGCAGGAATCCCTCCTGTGCATCTCAAGCAAGGGGCAAAAAATGAGACATCCACCAGAGCTGCTCGGGATAATGGTCTAGTGATGTGTAGGGATGTGCGGTTCGGGTTCGGAAGGTTCGGGGTTCGACCCGAACTTGGCCTGTTCGATGAGATCGCGAACACCAAACATTTCCGGGTGTTCGCCGCATGTTCGACCACAATGGACCACAATGCATTTTCCCACTGGCCTGAAGCTCGTAATTGGCTACAGCCTTGCACCTGACCACAGGTCTGGTGCAAGACTGGTTCAACACTATGCCAATCACCGCTCAGAGTCCTGATTGGGCAAATTTGACCAATCATGGGCTCACAGAGCTAAGTCCCGCAGCACACTATATAAGGTTTCCACGCGCCGATTCTGCACGCATTTCAGAGGAGATTTCAAAGCAGATAGTTGTGTCTTGTTACTGCTTGTCTGCCACGCTACTGGGGGGGTCTGGGGGGTCTCATTTCTACCAAATATCAGGGAATTTAGGTGATGTGTGTCTTGTCACTGTGCCAGCAAGTTTTTTTGGCGTTTACAACTGTCTTTAAAACATTTGTGAATTGAGGTGATCTGTGTCTTGTCACTGTGCCAGCAAGTATTTTGGGGGTCACAAATTTCTAAAAAACATTTGTGAATTAAGGTGATCTGTGTCTCGTCACACATCCAGTACCACGCAGTATTTTGGGGCTCACTAATTTCTTTAAAACATTTGTAAATTGAGGTGATCTGTCTCTTGTCACACAACCAATACCACGCATTATTTTGGGGATCACTAATTTCTACAAAACATTTGTGTATTGAGGTGATCTGTGTCTCGTCACACATCCAGTACCACGCATTATTTCGGGGCTCACTAATTTCTACAAAACATTTGTGAATTGAGGTGATCTGTCTCTCGTCACACATCCAGTGCCACGCAGTATTTTGGGGCTCACTAATTTCTTTGAAACATTTGTGAATTAAGGTGATCTTGTTGTCACACAACAGTACCACGCATTATTTTCGGGGCTCACTAATTCTACAAAACATTTGGGAATTGAGGTGATCTGTGTCTTGTCACACAGCCAGTACCACGCAGTATTTTGGGGCTCACTAATTTCTACAAAACATTTGTGAATTGAGGTGATCTGTCTCTCGTCACACAGCCAGTACCACAGTATTTTGGGGCTCACTAATTTCTACAAAACATTTGTGAATTGAAGGTGATCTGTGTCTTGTCACACAACCAATACCACACATTATTTTGGGGCTCACTAATTTCTACAAAACATTTGTGTATTGAGGTGATCTGTGTCTTGTCACACATCCAGTACCACACATTATTTTCGGGGCTCACTAATTTCTTACAAAATTTGTGAATTGAGGTGATCTGTCTCTCGTCACACATCCAGTGCCACGCAGTATTTTGGGGCTCACTAATTTCTTTGAAACATTTGTGAATTAAGGTGATCTGTGTCTCGTCACACAAACAGTACCACGCATTATTTCGGGGCTCACTAATTTCTACAAAACATTTGTGAATTGAGGTGATCTGTCTCTTGTCACACAGCCAGTACCACGCAGTATTTTGGGGCTCACTAATTTCTACAAAACATTTGTGAATTGAGGTGATCTGTCTCTTGTCACACAACCAATACCACACATTATTTTGGGGCTCACTAATTTCTACAAAACATTTGTGTATTGAGGTGATCTGTGTCTCGTCACACATCCAGTACCACGCATTATTTCGGGGCTCACTAATTTCTACAAAACATTTGTGAATTGAGGTGATCTGTCTCTCGTCACTGTGCCACGCAGTATTTTGGGGCTCACAAATTTCTTTGAAACATTTGTGATTAAGGTGATCTGTGTCTCGTCACACAAACAGTACCACGCTTATTTGGGGCTCACTAATTTCTACAAAACATTTGTGAATTGAGGTGATCTGTCTCTTGTCACACAGCCAGCTACCACGCAGTATTTTGGGGCTCACTAATTTCTACAAATTTGTGAATTGAGGTGATCTGTTTCTTGTCACACAACCAATACCACACATTATTTTGGGGCTCACTAATTTCTACAAAACATTTGTGTATTGAGGTGATCTGTTGTCTCGTACACATCCATACACGCATTATTCGGGCTCACTAATTTCTACAAAACATTTGTGGATTGAGGTGATCTGTCTCTGTCACACAACCAATACACGCATTATATTTGGGGCTCACTAGTTTCTCAAATTTGTGAATTGAGGTGATCTGTGTCTCGTCACACAACCAGTGCCACGCAGTATCTTTTGGGGCTCACTAATTTTTCTTGAACATTTGTGAATTAGGTGATCTGTGTCTCGTCAACAAACAGTACACGCTGTATTTTGGGGCTCACTAGTTTCTACAAAACATTTGTGAATTGAGGTGATCTGTGTCTCGTCACACAACCAGTGCCACGCAGTATTTTGGGGCTCACTAATTTCTTTGAAACATTTGTGAATTAAGGTGATCTGTGTCTCGTCACACAAACAGTACCACGCTGTATTTCGGGGCTCACTAATTTCTACAAAACATTTGTGAATTAAGGTGATCTGTGTCTCGTCACACAGCCAGTACCACGCAGTATTTTGGGGCTCACTAATTTCTTAAAAACATTTGTGAATTGAGGTGATCTGTCTCTTGTCACTGCCAGCAAGTATTTTGGGCGGCACTAATTTCTACAAAACATTTGGGAATTGAGGTGATCTGTGTCTCGTCACACGACCAATACCACGCTGTATTTTGGGGCTCACTAATTTCTTTAAAACATTTGTGAATTGAGGTGATCTGTCTCTTGTCACTGCCAGCAAGTATTTTGGGGGTCACAAATTTCTACAAAACATTTGGGAATTGAGGTGATCTGTGTCTCGTCACACATCCAGTACCATGCAGTATTTTGGGGCTCACTAATTTTTACAAAACATTTGTGAATTGAGGTGATCTGTGTCTCGTCACACATCCAGTACCACGCTGTATTTCGGGGCTCACTAATATCTACAAAACATTTGTGAATTGAGGTGATCTGTCTCTTGTCACTGCCAGCAAGTATTTTGGGCGGCACTAATTTCTACAAAACATTTGGGAATTGAGGTGATCTGTCTCTTGTCACACGACCAGTACCACGCTGTATTTCGGGGCTCACTAATTTCTACAAAACATTTGTGAATTGAGGTGATCTGTCTCTTGTCACACAACCAGTACCACGCATTATTTTGGGGCTCACTAATTTCTTTAAAACATTTGTGAATTGAGGTGATCTGTCTCTTGTCACTGCCATAAAGTATTTTGGGGGTCACAAATTTCTACAAAACATTTGTGAATTGAGGTGATCTGTCTCTTGTCACTGGCTGCCAGCTATCAGTGTGTCTCACTGAGTTATACCAGAGTTCTTTAAATCTTTATACCAGAGTTGAATCAGAGTTCTGTATATATTAATCTATATATCACTCACCATGTCTGAAAGAACAAAAAGGACAGGCAGACGCTCCCAGACACAGATAAGAGGGCAAGCAGCCCCTGTGTCGGGAGGCTGTGCCTCTGGTCGTGGTGGACGTGGTGTATCCTCTGCAGGGGCACGCTTGTCCTTTCTAACTGGTGCTGGCCGTCTTAAGCAGCAGCAACTAGGCTTGTGCACCGATTTTTTTTTCGGTTCGATTCGGTTCGATTTGTTCAGATGTTTAAACTTTTCGATTTGGCTCGTTTCGACCGATTTCTGTTTCGATTCGGTTCGGTTCGGATCGTTTTTCGTGTACATTTTTTTTTCGGAATATCAACCATTTTTCGTATTTTCGTGTCACTTTGCTGGTTTTTTGTATCGACTTTTCGGAAATTTCAGAAATTTTCGTTTTTTCGGAACGTCTGTTCTCCTCGTTTCAAAGTGTCTACGATAATTCTGGCGATTCTATCGTGTTTTTTTTTATTAAATAAAGATCCTTTTTTTCTTATGAATAATTGAATATACATTTCACAACTTTATTTAATCATATTAAAATGGTATGAAAGCCAAGGAACAAAAAAAATGAACAAAACGATTTAAAAAACGCTAAACTGACCCGAATGCCAGAAGAAACAAGTGATACACATTTACAAATACAAAATTTACAGAATCAGCGATATAACCGATAATAGTTAAATATACGATTTCCAGAATTACCGAAATGGAACCGAAATCACGAATGGAACCGAAATCATGAATAGAGCGAAAATAAATCTCGATTTGACACATTTCAAGTCCATTCGAAAATTCCGAAAATTTTTCGTTTCGGCTCGGAAAACTTTTCGGATCTGCCATTTTCGGATCTAAAAATTTTCGGAAAATCGGCCGCATCCGAAAACACGAATTGGGAAATTTCGTGAAAATTCCAAAATTCCGAAACCTGAAACGCACATCCCTAGCAGCAACATACAGAGGACTTGGTGGATTGGCTAACCAGGCCATCCCCATCCTCCGAGTCCTCTGCCAGTCAGGCTTCTAGTGCTTTAGAGTCCACCTCAGCTGCCAAAGCCTCTAATGCAGCCTCCATGTCCACAGCTACTCCTGCCGTAGCCTCGCTATCACACACGGAGGAGTCAGCTGAATTGTTTGACTACAATGAGAGTGACATGCTGCTTGAGGATGCGCAGCAAGTATAGTGCTCTGATTCAATCTCTGAGGTTGAGGAAGGGAGTATAATCAACCTAGAGGAAGGGGGTGCCAGTGATGACACACAAATAAGTGGCACTCATGTTGCCCCAGCAGCTGCAGCATACTGCCAAGTTGGCTCCAGTGACGAGGAGATAGGGGGTGATGATGACAATGATGATGAGGTCACTGACTCCACCTGGGTGCCAGATCGAACAGAGGAATTAAATGAGGAAGTGGGGGAGGAGGAGGCACAGCAAACACGAGGCACAACATCCTCTGTGACCAACCGTAGCACTAGCCAGTCCAAGGCATCACATGTCAGAGCTGCTCCGGTGCAGAGTGCTGTTGTCTCAAAGAACACCTGCAGGAACTCTGTTGTCTGGGAGTTCTTTAATAAATGTGCAGTAGAGCGCAGCGTTGCTATTTGTAATCTATGTCAGATGAGGCTTAAGCGTGGGAAAGATACTGGACACTTGGGTACCATGTGCTTGAGGCGACATATGAATAAGTGCCACACATCCCGTTGACACAAAACTTTGCGTAGGTCCTCCTCCTCCTCATCTGTCTCTACCCCCACTGTATGTCCTGCCATGTCATTGCCTACAACCTCCACCAACAGGGTGATGCTACAGTAATGGATGTACCAGGTCCTTCCTCACAATGTGACATCATCCCAGTAGCTGAAGATTTACGCAGTCAGATTACGTTGCCGCAGCTGCTGCAGCGAAAGAAAAAATATAGTCCCAACCATCCCCAAGCACAGCGTCTAAATGCCAGCTTAGCAAAATTACTCGCATTGCAGCTGCTGCCTTTCCAGCTGGTGGACTCTGCTCACTTCCGTGAATTTGCTGGATGTGCTGTACCACAGTGGCAGGTTCCAAAACGCCATTACTTTTCACGCAAGGCCATTCCAGCACTATACCAGCACGTGGAAGACAATGTTATCGAGTCATTGGCAAAGGGAGTCAGCAGCAAGGTGCATGTGACTTTAGACACGTGGTCCAGCAAGCATGGACAGGGTCGTTACATTTCCTTCACGGCACACTGGGTAACTCTGATTGCAGCTGGGAGGGATCCAAGACGGGGCTCTGTGCTTGGAGCTTGTTCATCCACCACGCCTCCAGAAAGCTGCTTGTATGAGGTCTGTCTGCTCCACCACCACCACCTCTTCCTCCTCCTCCTTCTCTGTCTCTGGCGAAGTGGCAGTTAAAACCGACGCCTGACAGGGTCTACGCAATGGCTCAAGCAAAAAGATGCTATACTGTGCTTGAGCTGGTTTGTTTAGGGGACAGGAGGCACACCGGGTCAGAAATTTTGTCAGCTCTGCAAGGCAGCGTGCAGAGATGGTTAACACCACGCCAGCTTCAGCTGGGAATGATCGTCTGCGATAATGGCAGCAACCTTCTCTTCCGCCCTACGCAAGGGTAAATTGACGCATGTACCATGCCTAGCACACGTCCTAAATCTGGTGGTACAGTGTTTCCTAACCAAGTACCCGGGGCTGACAGAGCTTCTCATCCAGGCCAGAAAAGTCTGCAGCCACTTCAGACGGTCATTCCCAGCAAGCGTTTGCCTGGCACAAATTCAAAGAGAGTTCCACCTTCCCACAAACTGTCTGATCTGTGACATGCCCACCAGGTGGAACTCGACATTAGCAATGCTGCAGCGTCTGCACAAGCAGCAGAGGGCCATCAACGAGTACCTCTGTGAGTATGGCACAAGGACAGGTTCAGGTCAACTTGTTTTTTCCCCCCCCGCAGTGGCTGATGATCAAGGATGCATGCACTGTACTGTCACCATTTGAGGAGGCAACGAGGATGGTGAGCAGGGACAGTGCATGCATCAGTGACACAATTCCTTTAGTGTTCCTGCTGGAGCACACTCTGTGGGGAATTATAGATGTGGCTCTAGAGGCAGAGCAGCAGGAGGAAGAGGAGGCCTTCCCTAGCTCTCA
This sequence comes from Leptobrachium leishanense, assembly GCA_009667805.1. NCBI lineage: Eukaryota > Metazoa > Chordata > Amphibia > Anura > Megophryidae > Leptobrachium > Leptobrachium leishanense. The sequence goes on from CM019067.1 coordinate 335,839,683, forward strand.
AGGCCCCAGTTTTTCCGCAGACAGCATTCCAGCGGGTCCTACTCAGATCAGACAGTAGGAGGATGAGGAGGAGGAGGAATATTTAAGTAGTGGGGGCATTGAAGGTGGGGATTCCTAAAGGGAGGGTTAGTGCGTGGCTGGGAGGAGGAAGTGCACAATACGGTCATCCTCATTGACCAGGAAGACTCGGAAGCTAATGCCACCTCCAACCTACGCTGCATGGGCTCCCTAATGATGCAAAGCCTGCTACAGGACCCCAGGATTCGTGCTATCAAGGATAGGGATCATTACTGGTTGGCAACCCTTCTTGATCCACGATACAAGGGGAAAGTTGCAGAGCTCATCCTGCCCACACAGAGGGAGCACAGGATGAAAAAACTTGAGGACGCTCTAAAGCGACACTTGTGTAACACCTTTCCAGGCACTGGTAGATTACCAAGTGCTGACACACGTGCTTCTGAGGCTGCGGGTGATCAGAGGAATAGTGGTGAAGGCCAGGGCTGCTTGACTGATGCTTTTTTAATTTTTTTTAGTCCTCGACGCCCAGGGACATCAAATGTAGGCACCCATTGCCTGCACAGGTGGTGCAGTAGACATTGCTTATTTAGATTTCAGTAAGGCTTTTGATACTGTTCCGCATAGAAGCTTATCAATAAATTGCAATCTTTAGCTTGGATTCCAATATTGTTGAATGGATTAGGCAGTGGCTGAGTGACAGGCAACAGAGGGTTGTGGTAAATGGAGTTTATTCGGCGCAAGGTCTTTTACCAGTGGGGTTCCTCAGGGGTCAGTACTTGGACCCATTCTATTTAATATTTTTATTAGTGATATTGCAGAAGGTATTAATTGGAAAAGTATGTCTTTTTGCGGATGACACAAAGATTTGCAACAGGGTTGACGTTCCTGGAGGGATCAGCCAAATGACAAATGATTTAGGTAAACTAAAAAAATGGTCGGAACTGTGGCAATTGAGTTTAACGTGGATAAGTGCAAGATAATGCACCTGGGACGTAAAAACCCAAGGGCTGAATATAGAATATTTGATACAGTCCTAACCTCAACATCTGAGGAAAGGGATTTAGGGGTTATTATTTCAGAGGATCTAAAGGTAAGTAGTCAATGTAATAGAGCAGCAGGAAATGCTAGCAGAATGCTTGGTTGTGTAGGGAGAGGTATTAGCAGTAGGAAAAGGGAAGTGCTCATGCCACTGTACAGAGCACTGGTGAGACCTCACTTGGAGTACTGTGTGCAGTACTGGAGACCGTATCTCCAGAAGGATATAGACATCTTAGAGAGAGTTCAGAGAAGGGCTACTAAAATGGTGTACGGCTTGAAGGAGAAAAGTTACCAGGAAAGCTTAATGATCTTAACATGTACAGCTTGGAAAAAAGACGAGACAGAGGAGATATGATAGAAACATTTAAATACGTAAAGGGAATCCACAAGGTAGAGGAAGGGAGTATATTTAAAAGGAAACAAAGTAGCAAAACAAGAGGACATAGTCTTAGATTAGAGGGGCAAAGGTTTAAAAGTAACATCAGAAAGCATTATTTTACTGAGAGGGTGGTGGATACATGGAACAGTCTTCCAGTAGAAGTGGTAGAGGCCAAAACAGTAATTGAATTAAGCAGGCATGGGATAGGCATAAGGCTATCCTAAACAAAAGATAAATCCAGGTAAAGTATCCATGTAATTGGGCAGACTAGATGGGCCGAAAGGTTCTTATCTGCCGACATTTTTCTATGTTTCTATGTTTCTATGTCTTCACCATTATGGTGAAAGGACGTTCAGTGCCGCTGGAGGTTTTGTCACAGACAAAAGAGTGCGTCTGTCCACCGACTCTGTAGACTGGCTGACATTTATAAATATGAATCAGTCCTGGATCAGCAGCTATCAATCCCCTGATGCCGAAGTACGGAATAGATCGGGTATGTCTTCTGCATGCACAAAACCTCCCAGACTGAACTTCCACACAATACCACAAAAGGGTTACGGTGTGAATGCACTTGCTGCCATGAAAGGCACAATATTTGGCTGCACTGACGCCTGTGCCAGATTTATATCATTTTAATTTTTTGAACAGCAGGGTCCAACCTGCTGCACTCTTCACAATACCACAGAGGGGTTACTGTATGATGATACTTGCTGGCCTGGCACCAAAGGCACAATATCTGGGTGCACTGACGCCCATTACCAGATCAAAAACTTTTCAATATAGGACCGCAAGGTCCACCCCTGCATTCTTCCACAATACCACAGAGGGATTACTGTATGATGATACTTGATGGCCTGGCATTAAAGGCACAATATCTGGGTGCACTTTCGCCTTGACCAGAATTATTATTATTATTATTATTCTTTATTTATAAAGCGCCAGCATATTCCGCAGCGCTGTACAATAAGCACAGGACAGGGTTACAATACATTGAACAACATTTGACAAACAGTACAGGAGGAGATGAGGGCCCTATTCCCGTAGGAACTCACAATCTAGGAGGGTTGGGGTTGGAAACAGGAGGAGAGGACTGTAAGGTGAGAGTGATTGATAGTTGCGTCAGTGAGTTGGGGGTCGGCTTCCCTAAATAGGAATGTTTTCAGGGAGCGTTTGAAGGAAGAGAAGTTAGGGGAAAGTCTGACAGTACGAGGGAGAGCGTTCCAGTGAGTGGGGGCTGCGCGTGTGAAGTCCTGCAGTCTATCATGGGAGGGTGATGCGGGGAGAAGCTAGGCGCAGGTGACTGTTTGACCTTAGGGAGCGGGCTGGGGTGTATTTGGTGATTAGTGAGGACAGGTAGTGGGGAGCTGAGTTAGTGAGGGTTTTGTAGGTAAGGATAAGGATTTTGAACTTAATTCTGCGTGGATGGGGAGCCAGTGAAGGGACTCGCAGAGGGAGCGGCAGAGACAGAGCGGCGGGTGAGGTGAATTAGCCTGGCGAGGCGTTCAGGATGGATTGTAGGGGGGAGAGCGGGACAGAGGGAGGCCAGATAAGATATTATTGTAATAGTCGAGTCGGGAGATTACCAGGGCGTGTATGAGTTGTTTTGTGGTGACAGCGGTAAGAAATGGCCGAATTCTGGAAATATTACGCAGTTGGTATCGGCAGGAGGAGGAAAGAGACTGGATGTGGGGGATGAAAGAAAGAGCAGAGTCAAGTGTAACTCCAAGACAGCGAACTTGGTTTGATGGGGAGATGGTAATACCTCCACCATGATAGAGAAGTCAGGAGGTGGGGAGGCATTGGAGGGAGGAATAAGTAGGAGCTCAGTCTTTGACATGTTGATCTTTAGGTGGTGGGACGCCATCCAGGAGGAGATGCCAGATAAACAGTCACTGACTTTTGAGAGGACAGGGGAGAGAGATCAGGGGTAGAGAGGTAGATTGAGTGTCATCAGCGTAGAGGTGGTAATTAAAGCCAAAGCTGTTGATGATTTTACCCAGGGAGGAGGTGTAGATGGAAAAGAGCAGAGGACCAAGGACAGAGCCTTGAGGTACACCAACAGATAGAGGCAATGAAGAGGAGGAGTTACCAGCAAAGGACACACAGAAGGACCTGTTGGATAAATAGGAGTCAACCCAAGCAAGTGCAGTGTCACCGAGACCCAGAGAGTTGAGGGTCTGTAGAAGGAGGGGGTGGTCAACAGTTTCAAAAGCAGCCGAGAGGTCAAGCAGGATGAGAATAGAATAGTGGCCGTGTTTTTTAGCAGTTAGGAGGTCGTTGGTGACTTTGGTGAGGGCAGTTTCAGTTGAGTGTAGGGGACGGAAGCCAGATTGCAGGGGGTCAAGTAGGGAATTGGAGGACAGGAAGAGGAGAGGCGGTTGAAGACTAGTTTTTCTAAGAGCTTTGATGTGAAGGGAAGCAGGGATACAGGGCGGTAGTTGGATGGAGAGTTGGGGTCTAGGGATGGTTTCTTTAGTAAAGGGGTAACTAGCGCGTGTTTGAAGGCGGATGGAAAGGAGCCAGTGGAGAGAGATAGGTTGAAGATGTGTGTGAGAGCAGGGGTGAGGGAGGAGGAGAGGGGAGGAATTAGATGTGAGGGAATGGGGTCAAGCGGGCACGTGGTGAGATGTGAGGAGGACAATAAGGAATTGACTTCCTCCTCAGTGGCTGGGAGGAAGCGGCAGAGGGTGGCAGAGGGGACCTGTGGGAGTGGAGATGGCAGATAACTATCTTGTGTTGGGATGTTGCTTCTGATAGTTAAAGTTTTACTAGAGGAAGTAGTCTGCCAGGTCTTGAGCGCTGAAGGCAGCTGAGGGGGGAGGTGCAGGTGGGGTAGAGGAGGGTGTTGAAGGTGGACCAGAGCCGTTTAGGGTTGGAGGACAGCGTATATATAAGAGATGAGAAGAAGGATTGTTTGGCCAAGTGGAGGGCAGAGGTGTATGACCGGAGAATAAACTTGAAGCGAACAAAATCAGCTTCAGAGCGGGATTTCCTCCAGACACGCTCTGCGGTGCGGAGAATCATATCTTTTCAATATAGGACCACATGGTCCACCCCTGCATTCTTCCACAATAACACAGAGTGGTTACTGTATGATGATACTTGCTGGCCTGGCATTAAAGGCACAATATCTGGGTGCACTGGCGCCCATTACCAGATCAAAAACTTTTTAATATAGGACCGCAAGGTCCACCCCTGCATTCTTCCACAATACCACAGAGGGGTTACTGTATGATGATACTTGCTGGCCTGGCAGTCTTGCACCAAAGGCAGAATATCTGGGTGCACTGACGCCTTGACCAGAATCAGATCTTTTCGATATAGGACCACATGGTCCACCCCTGCACTCTTCCACAATACCACAGAGGGGTTACTGTATGATGATACTTGCTGGCCTGGCATTAAAGGCACAATATCTGGGTGCACTGACGCCTTGACCAGAATCATATCTTTTCAATATAGGACCACATGGTCCACCCCTGCATTCTTCCACAATACCACAGAGGGGTTACTGTATGATAGTACTTGCAGGCCTGGCATTAAAGGCACAATATCTGGGTGCACTGATGCCTTAACCAGATGCATATCTTTTTAATATAGGACCGCTAGGTTCACACCTGCATTCTTCCACAATACCACAGAGGGGTTACTGTATGATAGTACTTGCAGGCCTGGCACCAAAAGCACAATATTTGGGTGCACTGCCACTGACGCCTGTATCAGATTCACATCCTCAAAGGGGTTACGGTGTGACGGCACTGTTGGGGATGCTAAAGGACCAATTTTAAAGCACCTATTGTTACTTTCATCCAAAGCCTGCATATGTTTCACAATAATTTAGCCCAAAAAATCAGTAAACTTTTTCTGCGTGTACGAAAATGTCTCCTCTTTTCATACAGACTGCCGCCCCAAGCAGTTGTTTATGGATTGATTAAAGGAAAAGCATTTACCGTCATATGAAATGTCATTTTTTTGTTTTTAAGTGTTTCTATACATCTTAGAAATCCGCCACTTCACGGGCAGGTTATGGGGACCTCCTAGGCACGATATTTGAAGGAATTTTTGGTTTTTATTTTTAACCCTTATTTCATGGAAAACTCACTGTCTCTTTAAAAACGTTTTTTTTTTAAACTTTTTGTTCTTGTTTCCTGTCCCCCAGGGCACTACCCGGACCCCCATACACCTTTTATGGCAAATATGTAGCATATATGCCCTCTTGGAGGGCGCTCTAAAAACCGAATTTTCAGCCCCATTGACTTGCATTGGGTTTGAGTTCGGGTTGGTTCGGACCCGAACAAATGGGAAGTTCGGGTTCGGGCTCGAACCGAACTCGGGGAGTGTTCGGCTCATCCCTAGTGGTGTGACCAAATTTACTTCCTGCCGAGACGCAACAGACAAAACCAGATGTTTCGGGGTACCCCCCCCCCTTCCTCAATGTACAGTGCTCCTAGTGAGAGGAACAGACAAACCATACCTACAGTATATACAGAAGATACAGTTTGCGGAGGTCAGGGCTCACCCACAAAAAGATACTCTGTCCATTTCCGGTATCAAAGAAAATAAATAATAGGTAGGATGGCCTATTCTTCAAACTCAGAATGAGAAGGATGCTTTGAGCTGCCGAGATGTGCTTCACTCCTTTCACAAAGCACTGATGGTAACAAGTCATACTCGTACCAATGAAAAGCACGGAAAAATTAAATAATCCTGTATGTCCCTTATTACCAGTAAATCCCTGGAAACACAACTCCAGTCGAAAGCCTCTCAAGCCAAGCATGTATTTGGTTTTACATGATCTTCCCGAGAAACCTGATACATAGTTACTGTATGTTTTGTTTTTATTGTAACCACCAGTTCCTCAAGGGAGGTACCAAGATGGAAAAACCCTCCTTCCTTCCTACCTTCCTTCTGGTTCTTACCATTTTCATCCTTCCTGCCGTCCTTCATACTGTCTGTATGTAATGTACACTCAGGTGGGAAGACCCAAACACGTAAATCCAAGCAGCATCCGAAGTACAGGAAGTCAATTCTTCTAGCTGAGGCCACCACCTACAGTAAGTACAAGAGGTACGAGAAGTTACTTCTTCCAGTTCAGACAGACAGCTACTGGAAGTAACTTCTTCCATCTCAGGCTGGCACCTTCAGGAAATACAGGAGGTGTAGGAAGTAGCTTCTTCCAGGTCAAGCCGCCACCAACAGGAAGTACAGAAGGTAATCTCCCGACTCGACTATTGCAATAATCTCTTATCTGGCCTCCCTCTGTCCCGCCTCTCCCCCTACAATCCATCCTGAACGCCTCCGCCAGGCTAATTCACCTCACCCGCCGCTCTGTCTCTGCCGCTCCCCTCTGCGAGTCTCTTCACTGGCTCCCCATCCACTACAGAATTAAGTTCAAAATCCTTATCCTTACCTACAAAACCCTCGCTAACTCAGCGCCCCACTACCTGTCCTCACTAATCACCAAATACACCCCGGCCCGCTCCCTAAGGTCAAACAGTGACCTGCGCCTAGCTTCTCCCCGCATCACCTCTTCCCATGATAGACTGCAGTATTTCTCACGCGCAGCCCCCACTCTCTGGAACGCTCTCCCTCGTACTGTCAGACTTTCCCCTAACTTCTCTTCCTTCAAACGCTCCCTTAAAACATTCCTATTTAGGGAAGCCGACCACCCAACTCACTGACGCAACCATCAATCACTCTCACCTTACAGTCCTCTCTTCCTGTTTCCAACCCCAACCCTCCCAGATTGTGAGTTCCTACGGGAATAGGGCCCTCATCTCCTCCTGTACTGTTTGTCAAATGTTGTTCAATGTATTGTAACCCTGTCTATACTGTGCCTATTGTACAGCGCTGCGGAATATGCTGGCGCTTTATAAATAAAGAATAATAATAATAATACAGGAAGTCAATTCTTCTAGCTGAGGCTGCCACCTACAGTAAGTACATGAGGTAAAGGAAGTAACTTCCATCTCAGGCTGCCACCTTCAGGAAATACAGGATGTGCAGGAAGTAGCTCCTTCCAGGTCAGGCCGCCACAAACAGGAAGTACAGGAGGTACAGGAAGTTGCTTTCACAGCTCAGACAGTCACCTAGAGGATGTAGCTTCCTACAACGCAGACATCCATCTTCCAGACGTTGAGTCAGTAGCTTCTTACATCTCAGGCAGCCAACTACCAGAAGAACAGGAAGTAGCTTCTTCCAGCTCAGGCAGCCAGTTACAGGAAGTACAGGAAGTAGCTTCTTCCAGCTCAGGCAGCCAGTTACAGGAAGTAGCTTCTTCCAGCTCAGGCAGCCAGTTACAGGAAGTACAGGAAGTAGCTTCTTCCAGCTCAGGCAGCCAGTTACAGGAAGTACAGAAAGTAGCTTCTTCCAGCTCAGGCAGCCAGTTACAGGAAGTACAGGAAGTAGTTTCTTCCAGCTCAGGCAGCCAGTTACAGGAAGTAGCTTCTTCCAGCTCAGGCAGCCAGTTACAGGAAGTACAGGAAGTAGCTTCTTCCAGCTCAGGCAGCCAGTTACAGGAAGTACAGGAAGTAGCTAGATGACTGATGTCCAATGAAACAATGCTTATAGTGAAGCAATAGGGTTCAAGAGTGCCATCACTAAAACGAGTCTCAAATGCACAAAGCCGGTGAATACTGTCTCTTGCCTGACTGTGGTTGAAGGAAGTTGAAGACTGCAGGCCCCTATAGCTGGAAATCTCCTAAACTTATAACTGCCCTTAAACTCATAGCATCCAACATTAAAAGAAAGCCCTTCTAAATGTCTAGCAAGGAATTCACTTTTTTGTGAGGTGCGAGAAGACTTCCGTGGCTGCCCTTCAGGAGCAGCAAATGGGGCATGTCCTGGGGAACCCTTAGATTTATACTTTGGATAGAGCACTGTGCGGATATCAGGGAGACCTTGAAGGGATCCATTACTCTAATGATGCTCAATGTTTTCAGTGGTGCGAGAATGATATACCTTTAGCTCAGGACATACTGAAAACGAGAGAAATCTCAATGTGTCTTTCCTGGGAAAATGCTTTATAAATAAATGTATAAAGTGCATTTTGCCCGTGACCTTCAAAAGGCTCTTAGATCCCCAAACAGCTGGAGCTGAATGCAGTGTCACCAGGTGATCGTGTACACACTCATAGCCTCATTGTGACACTCCTGTGCCGCAGAGATTAATAATGCAGGAAGCAATACCACCTGCAAATGTGTGTCACTGCTCACCTGCAGGAAGGTCTTTTCTCCAGAAATACAAGCAGTAAGGCGTTTGCCGGCTCTTTGTCTCGCCATTCGTCATTTCTGTGGCGGAGTCGTATAAATCAGCTTTGACGACTGCAGAGATTGCAGATTTAAATCTTTCAGCTCAGAAAGTGGAGCACTGTAAGATGAGCTATATTATGCGACACAAGACATAATCTCAGGAATGGATGTCATGCTTTGGGTGTCCTGGCAGCAAGATACGAGATCGGAATCTCACATTTTTGGTTTGGCAGTCGAAAGGAAGTAGCGCAAGGAGTACATCATCAAATTAACGCCAATACTTCCACTCATATGTTGTAGAGAGTAAAGGGGTTATTCAGAGAGAGCTGATCTGGCCCCGAAATGTCACCAAACAGGAAATTCCCCATACGGTGCCATTCGGCGATTCAGAGAGCAGGCAGTTCGCCATATTTTGGCGAACTGCCTGCAAGTACGGTGCCTGTTCGAGGGCAGTGAAATACCCATAGAGAAGCAAGCAATGGTCAATATATTCAAAGACACCGAACAGCAGAGAAAACTTGCCGAAATGCCCTGCTGTTCGGGGGTTTAATTCGGCAGGTTTATTCAGGCGAATCCCATAGGCTTCAATGTTAAAAATATTCCCGTTTTAATTCGATATCTGATAAACCCTTTAGTATTTAATTATGCAGCAAAAAGTTTCTTTATAGATTTTATAGGATCTTTTAGGCATTTTTCCGGCAAACTTTTTTTCCCCCCATTTTTTTTTTAAAAGCGTTTTTTCTTTTTTTTCTGTAACAGCCCTTTTTATTATCATTCATAGCATTTTATATGTAAATTCCAGACTTTTTCGTTCAGTAGTGTTTTGCAAACAGTGTTTCAATTTTGAAACTTTCAAGCGTACTGTTTTTTGTTTTTTTTACCCCGTTCGTCTGCTTGTCGGCTTTTTCCAGCGGCTGGTCTGTGCTGTGATCCGCGGCTTTTTCCGGCGTGGTTTTACCGGCAGTTCCGGCGTGTTTACGGTGGGTTTTCAGTGGGTTTTCCCTGCATCCCGGGGACCCTGTGGTGAATGCTGAATTCACTGCAGGGTGGGGAACTTTGATTCCCTGAAGTGCAGGCAACAAGAGAGCGCCGAAATATCGGCAACATGTCGGTGCTTTCTGAATAACCCCTTAAATCTCTCAGTGATGATGTTCACCTTTGTAATCAGGATAAACTCCGGCTATCCTGAGATATAATATCCGACACCGGTAGGCGGAGTTACTACAAAGAACAGTGAACAGCGGCACCACTTATGCATCCAATCAAACTGTTAACTTTGGCTATTCTCCATTTACTATTGTTTAACCGGTGTTTAAAATCACCAAAGTATATTCACCGGTGTTGCAAAGTAACAATGTCCATCGACAACCCATACAAACTACGGTGAGACAATTGTAAAATTAAACACCAGACAACTTTGACTGATACAATGGAAACGCCATTGAAATGGAGGGTACATGAAATGAACTCAGCAGAAAATATAGTGGGAGAGTGGTGAAAGGTGTGACGAAATATAGTGCACGTTCCATAAATAGGGAATTACCACCTCTACGCTGATGACACTCAGATCTACCTCTCTACCCCTGATCTCTCTCCTCCTGTCCTTTCCAAAGTCAGTGACTGTTTATCTGGCATCTCCTCTTGGATGGCCTCCCACCACCTAAAGATCAACATGTCCAAGACTGAACTCCTACCAATTCCTCCCTCTAATGCCACTCCATCTCCTGACTTCTGTCGTGGTCAATGGTATCACTATCACCCCATCAAGCCAGGTTCGCTGTCTCGGAGTTACACTTGACTCTACTCTTTCCTTCATCCCTCACATCCAGTCTCTTTCCTCCTCCTGCCGATACCAACTACGTAATATTATCAGAATTCGGCCATTTCTTACCGCTGACACCACAAAGCAACTCATCCATGCCCTTGTAATCTCCCGACTCGACTATTGTAATAATCTTGTAGCTGGCCTTCCTCTCTCCCGCCTCTCCTCCTACAATCCATCCTGAATGCCTCTGCCAGGCTCATCCACCTCACCCGCCGCTCTGTCTCTGCCGCTCCCCTCTACGAGTCCCTTCACTGGCTCCCCATCCACCTCACCCACCGCTCTGTCGCTGCCGCTCCTCTCTGCGAGTCCCTTCACTGGCTCCCCATCCACCTCACCCGCCGCTCTGTCTCTGCCGCTCCTCTCTGCGAGTCCCTTCACTGGCTCCCCATCCACCTCACCGTCTCTGCCCCTCCTCTCTGCGAGTCCCTTCACTGGCTCCTCATCCACCTCACCCGACGCTCTGTCTCTGCCGCGCCTCTCTGCGAGTCCCTTCACTGGCTCCTCATCCCCATCACCCACCGCTCTGTCTCTGCCGCTCCTCTCTGCGAGTCCCTTCACTGGCTCCTCATCCACCTCATCCGCCACTCTGTCTCTGCTGCTCCTCTCTGCGAGTCCCTTCACTGGCTCCTCATCCACCTCATCCGACGCTCTGTCTCTGCCGCGCCTCTCTGCGAGTCCCTTCACTGGCTCCTCATCCACATCACCCACCACTCTGTCTCTGCCGCTCCTCTCTGCGAGTCCCTTCACTGGCTCCTCATCCACATCACCCACCGCTCTGTCTCTGCCGCTCCTCTCTGCGAGTCCCTTCACTGGCTCCCCATCCACCTCATCCGCCGCTCTGTCTCTGCTGCTCCTCTCTGCGAGTCCCTTCACTGGCTCCCCATCCACCTTACCCGCCGCTCTGTCACTGCCGCTCCTCTCTGCGAGTCCCTTCACTGGCTCCCCATCCACCTCACCCGCCGCTCTGTCTCTGCCGCTCCTCTCTGCGAGTCCCTTCACTGGCTCCCCATCCACCTCACCGTCTCTGTCCCTCCTCTCTGCGAGTCCCTTCACTGGCTCCTCATCCACCTCACCCGACGCTCTGTCTCTGCCGCGCCTCTCTGCGAGTCCCTTCACTGGCTCCTCATCCACATCACCCACCGCTCTGTCTCTGTCGCTCCTCTCTGCGAGTCCCTTCACTGGCTCCTCATCCACCTCATCCGCCACTCTGTCTCTGCTGCTCCTCTCTGCGAGTCCCTTCACTGGCTCCTCATCCACCTCATCCGACGCTCTGTCTCTGCCGCGCCTCTCTGCGAGTCCCTTCACTGGCTCCTCATCCACATCACCCACCGCTCTGTCTCTGCCGCTCCTCTCTGCGAGTCCCTTCACTGGCTCCTCATCCACATCACCCACCGCTCTGTCTCTGCCGCTCCTCTCTGCGAGTCCCTTCACTGGCTCCTCATCCACCTCATCCGCCACTCTGTCTCTGCTGCTCCTCTCTGCGAGTCCCTTCACTGGCTCCTCATCCACATCACCCACCGCTCTGTCTCTGCCGCTCCTCTCTGCGAGTCCCTTCACTGGCTCCTCATCCACATCACCCACCGCTCTGTCTCTGCCGCTCCTCTCTGCGAGTCCCTTCACTGGCTCCCCATCCACCTCACCCGCCGCTCTGTCTCTGCCGCTCCTCTCTGCGAGTCCCTTCACTGGCTCCCCATCCACCTCACCCGCCGCTCTGTCTCTGTCGCTCCTCTCTGCGAGTCCCTTCACTGGCTCCCCATCCACCTCACCGTCTCTGCCCCTCCTCTCTGCGAGTCCCTTCACTGGCTCCTCATCCACCTCACCCGACGCTCTGTCTCTGCCGCGCCTCTCTGCGAGTCCCTTCACTGGCTCCTCATCCACATCACCCACCGCTCTGTCTCTGCCGCTCCTCTCTGCGAGTCCCTTCACTGGCTCCTCATCCACCTCATCCGCCACTCTGTCTCTGCTGCTCCTCTCTGCGAGTCCCTTCACTGGCTCCTCATCCACCTCACCCGCCGCTCTGTCTCTGTCGCTCCTCTCTGCGAGTCCCTTCACTGGCTCCCCATCCACCTCACCGTCTCTGCCCCTCCTCTCTGCGAGTCCCTTCACTGGCTCCTCATCCACCTCACCCGACGCTCTGTCTCTGCCGCGCCTCTCTGCGAGTCCCTTCACTGGCTCCTCATCCACATCACCCACCGCTCTGTCTCTGCCGCTCCTCTCTGCGAGTCCCTTCACTGGCTCCTCATCCACCTCATCCGCCACTCTGTCTCTGCTGCTCCTCTCTGCGAGTCCCTTCACTGGCTCCTCATCCACCTCATCCGACGCTCTGTCTCTGCCGCGCCTCTCTGCGAGTCCCTTCACTGGCTCCTCATCACATCACCCACCGCTCTGTCTCTGCCGCTCCTCTCTGCGAGTCCCTTCACTGGCTCCTCATCCACATCACCCACCGCTCTGTCTCTGCCGCTCCTCTCTGCGAGTCCCTTCACTGGCTCCTCATCCACATCACCCACCGCTCTGTCTCTGCCGCTCCTCTCTGCGAGTCCCTTCACTGGCTCCCCATCCACCTCATCCGCCGCTCTGTCTCTGCTGCTCCCCTCTTAAAGTACGGAATTGAAGGTTTGTAAATATTAATGTTCGGACTTGCTCATTCTAATATGCAGTGTAAACGTTAATGTACAGAGTCGTGAAAATTGAATTTACGTTACGGAGGTAGCGCCTTCCTAAGTAGCCTCTACATATACAGTAAAAACATACATTGGAGAAGTCAACTCAAATAAAATAAATAAATAAATAAAAAGGATGAAAAGGTTTATGAATATAGATGAGAGTCGTCAGCTTGGGTCCTCTACTGGAAAGTGCAAATACTCGGATAACACCTCAGTGACTGGCAAGGCTGGGTCTAGGCCCATGTCAATCTATACCCCACGCTTCAGCAAGCATGGAGGTTGAGCAGACAACATCCTCCCTAGAAATCAACAACAAGGCCGAGACTCCTCCTCCATACTGTGTCACATGTTGACAAAGAAGTGTTGTCACCTCACAGACTTTTCACTTTGTGGCAAGGGTCAAGAAACAGCAGATATCTGGAGGAAGAGTTCTACCTCCACGGCACTGGCTTGGAAAGAAACTTAGTAGAGGCGATCATGTCCAAAGAGGCATCAGCTGGAGCAGTGGCCACCTTTCAGATCCAGAAAGCAGAGCTGAAGTAAGTTTAGAGCATCACAGCCATGTTGATAGTACACCACAATAGCGCATCATGTCTCACACTCTCCAGGACATCTCCTCGATGGATGTTCCTTCTCTGGTGCACGGCCTCCAGCTAAACCACCACAGCCATCGAACGTTCTGACGTTTCACTATCTTTATATGGAACGAGGCCTGATTGTCACAAAACCCCTTGATCCCATCCTGGGACCCGGCCGTGACACTGATCCCCTGAAGGAAGCCTCCCGACGCACTTCACACTGCGTTAATTCAACACAAGAATGGTGCCATGTCCTGACTTTCATGGTGGCCCTGAGGTAAATACCTGGAACCACCTGTGCCTAATTTCATGTTGTTTTGTTTTGTCATTTTGTCTTGGGCATAAATGTTTCGGAAAAGCATTGCCTCCTCCTCGTTCTTTCAGATTGTTATTTTCCCATTAATTTATTTCCATTGAACCGGCATAAAGTTACCGCGATGGAGGCCGAGCCCGGATAATGGCCTGAAAAGGTGAAGCTCTGCCAGAAAATTTCACTATAACCTTCATTTATTTCTTTATTATTATTATTTGTTTCCTTTGTAAATGACGGCGTGTTTCATATTTCCTCCAGAACGTTACAGCCGGTAACATTATCCCGTACCCGCGGCGGCGTTATCTGTGCCAACGGAATCTGGTGCAGGATAACAGCGTCGATGTTGACAAAATGAAACCCATTAAAAGCAGATAAAAGGCCATTAAACTCGGCGGAAGTGGGTCTTAGCTATCGTTGCCTGCTTTGTTTATCCTGTTACACGCTCAGATGCATGGATGGGAAAGATTGCCGATCGATGGGGGAGATTGCCGATCGATGAGGGAGATTGCCGATCGATGGGGAGATTGCCGATCGATGGGGGAGATTGCCAATCGATGGGGGAGATTGCCGATCGATGGGGGAGTTTGCCGATCGATGGGGGAGTTTGTCGATCGATGGGGGAGATTGCCGATCGATGGGGGAGTTTGCCGATCAATGGGGGAGATTGCCGATCGGTGGGGGAGTTTGCCGATCGATGGGGGAGTTTGCTGATCGATGGGGAGATTACCGATCGATGGGGAGTTTGCCGATCGATGGGGGAGATTACGATCGATGGGGGAGATTACCGATCGATGGGGAGATTGCCGATCGATGGGGGAGATTACCGATCGGTGGGGGAGTTTGCCGATCGATGGGGGAGTTTGCCGATCGATGGGGGAGATTACCGATCGATGGGGGAGATTGCCGATTGATGGGGGAGATTGCCGATCGATGGGGGAGATTACCGATCAGTGGGGGAGTTTGCCGATCGATGGGGGAGTTTGCCGATCGATGGGGGAGATTACCGATCGATGGGGGAGATTGCCGATTGATGGGGGAGATTGCCGATCGATGGAGGAGATTGCAGATTATCCCTAATATTTATCTATATTTTTGCAGATGTCTTTTTTCAAAGTAACAAAATGGAATGGAATGTATTGCAGACACCTGATACCTTTCTATATGATGGTCCTGAAATCTCTTGAGACGAGCATTGAATCTGTTGCATGTAAGAAACTTGTGCTGGCTGGGTGGAGTAGAGGTAACATCACTGCTCTGCATGGAGAGAGCCTGTGGAGACATGGGTTTGATCCCAGCGAGCAACCTCTCCAGTAAGTGTCCTTGGGCAAGACACCCACGGTACAGACTCACCACCCAGGACATACTTGAAAACGAGAGAAATCTCAATGTATCCTTCCTGGTAAAATCCTTTCTCCGAAAAAATATATAAAATAAAAATATATGGATACAATAACCACTTGGGAACACTTCTAACACCATCGTCTAGAGCAGCAACTTCCAGCGTTTTCATCTCAAACTAATAAAGAGCAAAAAGATGTCAAGGCAAACCTGCATTTCTTTCAACGAATAAATATAGCGATTTCTATTAAAGGGACCCTGTATTAAGAAATAGAGTTTCCCCTTTTTGGCCCTTAAATAATTGGGTAAATCCAGTTGATGGCCTCTGCACAAATTCTTGTTATTTTTACTTTATTTTAAATGCTTTTCCTCCACTTTTCTCATTTGCCGCGCGCTGCTCCTCCTCGTCCGCTCCCGAACTCAGAAGTCCCTAAACCTGCACAATTTGTGCTCCTATACACACTACATAGCGTAGGAGCCGCACATTGTGCGGCGCTACGGGACTCACATACTTTACGTACACAAGTTCCGTAGCGCCTGTGCAAAGCAATGGATCGGAACTGCACATGCATGCACAGAGTGATGGATGGGAGCTGCACGCGCATGCACAGATCTGTTCCATCACCACCTCTCTGAGAACGCTCACTACAGCGATTGGTCTCAGAGGGTGATGTCAGCCACTGTGTGTGACATCACTAGTGCCCAATAAGGTGACCAGCAGCCAGGAATTCAAAATCCCGGCTGCTGGTGACGCTGGGTGGGGGGAGGTAACTCCTCAACTACACCTACAATATCTCCAAATCAGGGTAAAAAGTGTAATGTGGTCAGGATGAGTAGAGATTCCCTTTAAGATGTGACACAGGTCACTTGGAGTATATGAACCTAGAGATATTTTTGCCAGGTGTAGGACAGTGGGTTTTTGTGTTACTGACATTTTATATTGTCCCCTAAACCTCTCCTACAGCAGAGTCACCATCTGCACCTTGTAGGTACGGGGTGTCCATGTTATCTGTGCCCTGTCCCCTGATGTCTGTGTTGTACCTTTGAAGATGTGATGTTTTGTAATGTTCCCTGATGTGTTCATTGTAGAGTGTCATGTTGTACATGCTGTGCTGTTTCGATGATGTACACTGTATTGTTGTTTTATTGTCTTAAAACATTCCTCCATGCTCCCATCTAGCCCCAAGAGACAGATTAATAAAGATCTCTGTTGGCCTCACCTCTGGAACTGGGAGAAGCCAACTCTGGAACCATGTTGTTCTCCTCCATCATGGGGTGGGAGTGCCTTCCTTCGTCTGTTACACCAGGGTGTGTGAGTGCTAAGGGGGAAGCTATTCAGTATGTTAATGGTAGGATTTGTGCATGTTCGTTGTTGGGCTGACCATCCACAGTGTGTGTTATCCCTTTGGTTTCCTGTCTCTTCACTGGGTATTCCATGTGTTTATATGTTTGGCTATAAACCCTGATAAAGCATTTTAAGTCTTTATATAAACCTTACAATGAGTGTTGCTTTTCGCTGGGTGGGTTCTGGACAAGTTTTTTGAAGAGTGAGGCGCGAGTAAGCCATTCTGCACAGAGATACCCACCCTGTGTGCTGAGCTCCATTAAGATTGTCTTTAATAATCTGTTCAATAATACATGTCCCCTTTGTACCATTATGCCATTACTAAACACATCGTCCCTATATCAACCTTGTTGATAACAGGAAACCCCTATAGGTAAATATTGGGGCAAGGTGGTAACTCTTAGTGACTGTTACTGGCTCAGCACGAGCTGCTGTACGAGTTACTGGAGTATTATCAGGGAGTTGTGAATCGATGTCCACAGTGGTGCCTCTCCTAGGGTCAATAGGTCTTAATGGAGACAAGTGCAGTCCAAAGCAAGCTCTGTAGGGTCACACAGGGGCTGCAGATGGACACTTGGAACCCATTTGATCCCACTGCTCTCCTGTATACAGTCAGATGAGTCAGATCATGCCGGCCTCTGCACTGCGGGATCAGAGGTGAGGGATATTTATCTTAATGTGTTAAGTGATTTTCAAAAAATCACATGACAACAGGGTCTCCTCGACAGGTATTCAAATTTTAATACGGTCTTGACCAGAGAAAAATGAGCTACGATGGAATAGTTAGTTAACAGTTTATGTTCAAAGTAAGAATCCGCTAAAGCCGAGCCACAAGCAAAGGCTGGACGGAATAGGACCTTGAGCCATTAAGGAGTGGAGCCATTGAGTATAAGGATCCCACTCGGGAGGAATAGCGCCCATTGTGCTATTAGAGTCCTGTTGTTCATACAACCACATTTTGCCATGGCACGGCACATTCCCACTGCATTGGAAGACCATGCACGGCGCAGCAATCTGCAACAGCGGCGCAAAAAACATTGATCAGACCTGGTGACTCATTTTCTGTCTGAAGCCCACAGTGAGTCCAATGAGGAGAACATGCGCACCGTACACCAATGTGGACCCTTGAAGAAGATAGACAGGCACGCTGAGGAGCATATCATGGTCTGATCAGAAGATCAAGCAGAATAGTATTAACAGTACGTGATTATTATCTCGATGCGCCTTGACGGCTGAGTTTATTGGTGGAAGAGACAGGATTCTATTTTTGTTTTCACAAAGTTCAGTCCACTTTGAGCAAACTTCTCTTGGTTTAATTTTGTAGATTGACACGGTGTCCCTCTAGGCTGTCGGGATTGTGTCTTCCAAACCACACTGTCCCGTGACGCGAAGTGACCCAGAACCTTTAATTAAAAAGGAATTCAATCCAAATAACAAGGACGGGCTTCAGACGTGCAATCACGACGAGCCCCAAGAATTTCAAGGCAGAGCCGTGGCCTTTCATAAAGCTCCAGAGATCCACCACAAAGTCCCAAGCGCGCATCCACGATCGCGTTGACGATCTGAAGACCCTTCCAGTTGTCTTCTCGGCCGTGCCCTTATTTTTAGACTCTGTGGAGTTTAGAACTTAACGAGCAGTTACAATGTACCCGCTGGAGTTCTGTCCTCAGATACAGAGAGCAATATGGAGATTAAAAGACGCTGTAACCGAGACGTCGCAGGAAACTGGGAGCAGACGCATCGGGCTACAGAAACTGGGCTTTGATTAAACAATAAAGCAGTGATTTACGAAGGTCTGTGAAACCAAATCTATGCGTAGGGTCTATATGTGTACAATGTGTACAAACCCAGGAGAAACGTTCGATGTGATAAGGGTCAGCGGCCGGTCTATTCCTAATAATGAATATTATTTTTATTGCCCAACTTTATTTCTTTCTGTTTCAAATGTGTTTCACTGTTTGGTAAATTATTATTATCCTTTATGTAGCACCACATATTCGGCAGCGCTCTGTAAGATCAGTGTACAAGGTGTTGATACATTGTAATACCACACATGGATGATACGATTTGGTTCAGGGGGTCCCTGTTTCCAAGAACTTACAATCTATGAGATGTACAAGTATTTTGTGAGGTTGGCGCATTCATATTGTTGGGTGTTTTGCCCAAGGACACTCACTGATGGCGTCTTCTGAGTGGGATCGAGTCGTCTTTCCATGATTGTAGATCAGTGACCTGGTGGTTAAGTTGAACTCGCTTCTCGTAAAGTCGAGACTTGCTTCTCCACAGTTGTATTGGAGGGACGTGCTGGATGAGATTTTGAGTTGTTTCTCCATGGACGAAGAGCAGAGATATTACCGCTGGACTCCACAGCCGATATTATATATTTAGGGTGTGCGGGTGTCTTTTTAGAGGTTCCTCCATATATTCAGGGTGTGCGAGTGTCTTTTTAGGGTCTCCTCCATATATTCAGGGTGTGTGGTTGTCTTTTTAGGGGCTCCTCCATATATTCAGGGTGTGTGGGTGTGTTTTTAGGGGTTCCTCCATATATTCAGGGTGTGCGGGTGTGTTTTTAGGGTCTCCTCCATATATTCAGGGTGTGCGGGTGTCTTTTTAGGGGCTCCTCCATATATTCAGGGTGTGTGGTTGTCTTTTTAGGGCTCCTCCATATATTCAGGGTGTGTGGGTGTGTTTTAGGGGGTTCCTCCATATATTCAGGGTGTGCGGGTGTGTTTTTAGGGTCTCCTCCATATATTCAGGGTGTGTGGGTGTCTTTTTAGGGGCTCCTCCATATATTCAGGGTGTGCGGGTGTGCTTTTAGGGTCTCCTCCACATATTCAGGGTGTGTGGGTGTGTTTTTAGGGTCTCCTCCATATATTCAGGGTGTGCGGGTGTCTTTTTAGGGGTTCCTCCATATATTCAGGATGTGTGGGTGTCTTTAGGGGCTCCTTCATGTTTTCAGGGTGTGCGGGTGTGTTTTTAGGGGCTCCTCCATATATTCAGGGTGTGTGGGTGTCTTTTTAGGGCTCCTCCATATATTCAGGGTGTGTGGGTGTGTTTTTACGGCCTCCTCCATATATTCAGGGTGTGTGGGTGTCTTTTTAGGGCTCCTCCATATATTCAGGGTGTGCGGGTGTCTTTTTAGGGGCTCCTCCATATATTCAGGGTGTGTGGGTGTCTTTTTAGGGCTCCTCCATATATTCAGGGTGTGCGGGTGTCTTTTTAGGGGCTCCTCCATATATTTATTGTGTGTGGGTGTCTTTTTAGGGGTTCCTCCATATATTCAAGGTGTGCGGGTGTGTTTTTAGGGGCTCCTCTATATATTCAGGGTGTGTGGGTGTCTTTTTAGGGGTTCCTCCATATATTCAGGGTGTGCGGGTGTGTTTTTAGGGGTTCCTCCATATATTCAGGGTGTGTGGGTGTCTTTTTAGGGGTTCCTCCATATATTCAGGGTGTGTGGGTGTCTTTAGGGGCTCCTCCATGTTTTCAGGGTGTGCGGGTGTGTTTTTAGGGGCTCCTCCATATATTCAGGATGCAAGGGTGTCTTTTTAGGGGTTCCTCCATATATTCAGGGTGTGTGGGTGTGTTTTTAGGGGTTCCTCCATATATTCAGGGTGTGTGGGTGTCTTTTTAGGGGTTCCTCCATATATTCAGGGTGTGTGGGTGTGTTTTTAGGGGCTCCTCGATATATTCAGGGTGTGCGGGTGTCTTTTTAGGGGCTCCTCCATATATTCAGGGTGGGCGGGTGTGTTTTTAGGGGCTCCTCCATATATTAAGGGTGTGCGGGTGTCTATTTAGGGGTTCCTCCATATATTCAGGGTGTGCGGGTGTCTTTTTAGGGGCTCCTCCATATATTCAGGGTGTGTGGGTGTCTTTTTAGGGCTTCCTCCATATATTCAGGGTGTGCGGGTGTGTTTTTAGGGGCTCCTCCATATATTCAGGGTGTGCGGGTGTCTTTTTAGGGGCTCCTCCATATATTCAGGGTGGGCGGGTGTGTTTTTAGGGGCTCCTCCATATATTCAGGGTGTGGGGGTGTCTTTTTAGGGGTTCCTCCATATATTCAGGGTGTGCGGGTGTGTTTTTAGGGGTTCCTCCATATATTCAGGGTGTGCGGGTGTCTGTTTAGGGGTTCCTCCATATATTCAGGGTGTGTGGGTGTCTTTTTAGGGGTTCCTCCATATATTCAGGGTGTGTTTTTAGGGGTTCCTCCATATATTCAGGGTGTGTGGGTGTGTTTTAGGGGCTCCTCCATATATTCAGGGTGTGCGGGTGTCTTTTTAGGGGCTCCTCCATATATTCAGGGTGGGCGGTGTGTTTTTAGGGGCTCCTCCATATATTCAGGGTGTGGGGGTGTCTTTTTAGGGGTTCCTCCATATATTCAGGGTGTGGGGGGGTGTTTTTAGGGGCTCCTCCATATATTCAGGGTGTGCGGGTGTCTTTTTAGGGGTTCCTCCATATATTCAGGGTGTGCGGGTGTCTTTTTAGGGGCTCCTCCATATATTCAGGGTGTGCGGGTGTCTTTTTAGGGGTTCCTCCATATATTCAGGGTGTGCGGGTGTCTTTTTAGGGGCTCCTCCATATATTCAGGGTGTGCGGGTGTCTTTTTAGGGGCTCCTCCATATTTGAGAGGTTTGAGAGGTTTGTGAGGGTCCTCAGAACGATGAACAACGCTAGTGGCCTGCTTTACGGTGGGGCCTGCTCAGGTCTCACAATGTCATAGAGAGGTGCAGCAAACCCCTACGATCGTTTTGGCCTTATTAGGCCCCACCAGGAGGGTATAACTGACACCCTCTAGACACATCGAGCAAGGGGTCCACGTCTGGATTACCCTGTAAACCTAGTCTGGGGGACCCGCTGCCCCAAGTATTGTCAGTCTGTCACCAGGCAGTGATTGACTCATAACCAAAGCAATGATTCAAAAGCAGAGCCAGCAATGTGCAATATATTGGACAGGTCCACAGCGTCGCCGAACCCCTACTAGAAATACAATACAAGTCGTCTAGAGAAGCGAGTAAGGATGGACCAGATCACTAAGTGAAGCAATCATATTCCTTTAACAAATGTATATATGGTTGCTTCATATAGTGATCAGGTCCATCCTTCTCGCTTCTCTAGTCGAGTTGTAGTGATTATGTGCACTAATCCAGCGGGAGGCTTGTGTCCTGGCGCACTGTAAGTCGCACTTTGAGTCACAGCACACCATGTCAGAGTCAGCAGTCAGGTTTCCCAGTCGCTCTGACGTTGACATAGCGTGACATATGCACAGTGTACCGCCTCACTCTCTAAACGGGAAAGCCGCGCGGACCGAATTGTTTCCTCAGTATTTATAAAAGGGCCCACCAAAGTCCCCAGCACCAGGACCATGATACCCTTAACCCGGCCCTGAAGAGCAGGCAGTGATTGCTTTTACTGCTGCTAATGACTTCCAGCTAATCAGTGTGTGGAGACTAAAAGAACCTCCTGGGCTTCCGTAATGTTGTTCCCAAATACTCCTCTGGAGCTAAACATCATATCCCTCTCTAAAAAGGTTAGAGGGAATATACGCACCGTGACAGATCACACCGTGCACTCTATCACAATAGATAGATACAGAGTAGACACAGACAGACAGATACAGACAGATACAGACAGACAGACAGACAGACAGATACAGACAGACAGATACAGACAGACAGACAGATACAGACAGACAGACAGACAGATACAGACAGATACAGACAGACAGACAGACAGACAGATACAGACAGACAGACAGATACAGACAGATACAGACAGACAGACAGACAGATACAGACAGACAGACAGACAGATACAGACAGATACAGTTGTTACATTCTAATTGTTGAATGAGTTAGTCTATCAGTGTCTCCCTCTCGTCTCACTGGCTGCTTCTTGTTTTCACAGACCATTTCCAAACAGAGGAGACATTGATGTTGCCAACACATCGCCATGTTCTGATTGACCAGCAGGGGGAGCAGGAGCACCATTTGTAGGGGCAATCTCCTGCTCTCCCCTATCAGTTTTCAGCAGAGAGGAGCAACTGATAGCACCGACACCAAAACACCCCTCCCCCCTCAAAAAAAAAGGGCAACCTGAAAACATCATATTAGCAGATAAAAAGAAAGATCTAATAAATATAAACGCAATTATATTAGTTAATATAGAATAATTAAGGTATAAATAAATGAATATATTAAACAGGATATCCTTAATTTGTCTGATATCAGAATGTTTTTCCTTGTATCAGTAAACCATCCTGATCCCTTTCTCGGCTCGGAGTTTCACACAGTGAGAAAAACAATTATCCTGCAATTTACAGTTGTGTTCAAAATTATTCAACCCCCACTGAAATTGAGTGTTTTGGCCAGTTTGACATTGATTTTGATCATTCAGTCATCTTGCTTACAATTAAATCAAAGAGGCACGTGTAGGTCAGACAAATATAACATAACATTTATAATGAAATAACCACAAATGTCTTTTCTGCGCTCACATCATTATCAGTTTTATTCAACCCCCAAGTGACATTCAATCTTAGTACTTAGTACAACATCCTTTTACAGTTATAACAGCTTTTAAACGTGAAGCATAGCTTGACACAAGTGTCTTGCAGCCATCTACGGGTATCTTCGCCCATTCGTCATGGGCAAAAGCCTCCAGTTCAGTCACATTCTTAGGCTTGCGCACTGCAACTGCTTTCTTTAAGTCCCACCAGAGGTTCTCAATCGGATTTAAGTCAGGTGACTGCGATGGCCACTCCAAAATGTTCCAGCCTTTAATCTGCAACAATGCTCTAGTGGACTTGGAGGTATGCTTGGGATCATTGTCCTGTTGAAAGGTCCAACGTCTCCCAAGCCTCAGGTTTGTGACGGACTGCATCACATTGTCATCCAATATCTCCTGGTACTGAAGAGAATTCATGGTACCTTGCACACGCTGAAGCTTCCCTGTACCTGCAGAAGCAAAACAGCCCCAAAGCATGATTGACCCCCCGCCATGCTTCACAGTAGGCAAGGTGTTCTTTTCTTCATAGGCCTTGTTCTTCCTCCTCCAAACATAGCGTTGATCCATGGGCCCAAACAGTTCTAATTTTGTTTCATCAGTCCACAGAACACTATCCCAAAACTTCTGTGGTTTGTCCACATGACTTTTGGCATACTGCAGTCGACTCTTCTTATTCTTTGGAGACAGCAAGGGGGTGCGCCTGGGAGTTCTGGCATGGAGGCCTTCATTACACAGTGTGCGCCGTATTGTCTGAGCTGAAACTTCAGTACCCACATCTGACAAATCTTTTCTCAGTTCCTCAGCAGTCACATGGGGACTTTTCTCCACTCTACACTTCAGGTAGCGCACAGCAGTCAAAGTCAGCATCTTCTTTCTGCCACGACCAGGTAGCATTTCAACAGTGCCCTTTTCCTTGAATTTGTGAATGATGCTTCCTATGGTCTCTCTTGGTATGTTTAACATCTTTGCAATCTTCTTATAGCCATTGCCCTTCCTGTGAAGAGTAATCACCTCTTCTCTTGTCTTCCTGGACCATTCTCTTGACTTCACCATGTTTGTAACCACACCAGTAAATGTCTAGAAGGAGCTGAGTATCACAGTCATTTTAAAGCTGCCTAATTGGTGCTTATTATGCTTTATTGCTGCTCTGTGACATCCACAGGTGTTTTCAATACCTGATTGAAAACACTTGAATGAACCTCTGTTCTTCAGAGTGGTAGTCTTTAAGGGGTTGAATAATTGTGTCAATGAAGAATTCACAAAAGAAACATTTACTACTGTATTACAAAACCAATTGATGTCATTTTAGTTGCATATGGTTCTTTAAAAAGTCCTTGTAGGATTTCATTCTGAATACAATTACAAATGTCACTAAATTCCCTAAAACCCTTTACAGCATTGGGGGTTGAATAATTTTGAACACAACTGTACATTTTTTTACATTTATAAAATCCGCCATTCTGACGCAATTCCTCCAGGCTTGGCTTTTACGCCACTCCCACATGGTAACGTGAGGTCACTGCCCCTCACCCAACCTCACTACTGAAGGCCCTCAGAAAGTGCTTTTAGTGCATCTAGTCATACGCCAATATGCTATGTCCAGAGGGCGATAAAACATTTCAGAACCCCAAATATTCCCAGATATTAACCCCTTCACTGCCAAGATATTTTCCAAAAATCCACTGTAAGGAACCAGTGTTTTTTATTTTTTTGGGAAAATCGTGTTTAATGAATTATACAGTAAGAAATATCTGTGAATATTCCTATTGAAAAAAAACTAGAGAAATTGGTAAAATACATAAATAAATGTGTTCCTTACTGTAATGATCTGTTTGGCAGCACGATGTCGCCACTTGCTGGCCAAAAGGAGTTACTGCAGATTGTGGCTCCGTACATCAGCTGGGGAAAGTCTGATATGTCTGGACATTCCCCATCCGATTTTAAACAGTTTTAGCACCTGGGGCATCACGGGGCAAAACTTTGGGGTGACTTCTGGAGCCCAAAAGCAAACAAAATTAATTTAATTTGCAATGATACAGTCAGCAATTTATCTTGGCCTAGGCCTAGGATGGCAATTTACAGGGGGCGGCGCCCCGCCGCTCGGTCGAACCCGCCGCCCCACCAGACCTGGAACCCCGTGAGACCCGCCACCCAGGGCCGCCGGTTCGTGAATACGGCTGCCAAGCATTTCTGTTGCTGAGCTGTAGCGCTGGGAGGAAGTGGTCATATGACGTTAAATGAAAAGAAAGAGGTTGGAGGGGTTAAATGAAAGAGGTGGGGGGTTTAAATGAAATAAAAGAGGTGGGGGTTTAAATGAAATAGGTGTGGAGGGGAGTTAAATGAAATGAAAGGAGGGGGTAGGGGGGTTATAAATTGAAAAGAGGGGGTTTAAATTAAATGAAAAGACTGGGGGTTATGAATTGAAAAGAGTGGGGGGTTTAAATGAAATGAGTTTGAGTTTAGTGCTGTGCAGCTGTGATACACTCATACACAGCGCACGTTTCTATGGGTTTTATTGCTGTGCAGCTCTGTGATAGGCTCATACACAGCACACATTTCTGTGAGTTTTATTGCTGTGCAGCTCTGTGATACGCTCAGACACAGTGTACGTTTCTGTGGGTTTATTGCTATGCAGCTCTGTGATACACTCATACACAGCGCACGTTTCTATGGGTTTTATTGCTGTGCAGCTCTGTGATACGCTCATACACAGCACACATTTCTGTGGGTTTTATTGCTGTGCAGCTCTGTGATACGCTCATACACACTGCACATTTCTGTGGGTTTCATTGCTGTGCAGCTCTGTGATACACTCATACACAGCACACGTTTCTATGGGTTTTATTGCTGTGCAGCTCTGTGATACGCTCATACACAGCACACATTTCTGTGGGTTTTATTGCTGTGCAGCTCTGTGATACACTCATACACACTGCACATTTCTGTGGGTTTTATTGCTGTGCAGCTCTGTGATACGCTCATACACACTGCACATTTCTGTGGATTTTATTGTTCAACCAATTAGAGCGGCTGTGATCCAGTATACTTGACATACGTGGCTGATCTTTGTAAAAATGCTTGAATTTAAACATTTCATAATTTTCTTTATCTCAATAGATACATTTGAAATGGTATATAAAATATACAAGTAGGCACTTGGAAAAGGCGGAGCTCTAAAGGAAAAGGTGGGGCCTAAATAGGAAGGGTGGGGTTTAACCAGGAAGAGGTGTGACCTTGACAGGAAGGGTGTGTCAATTTTAAATTAGGGGGTGCATGAGTTTAGTCAGGTCTAGGGCAGCACAAAACCTAAATACACCACTGGATACAGCACAAACCCAGATTGTATTAACATGATCTCGGGCTTCTGTGTCTGCTTCTGCTAATGTGTGCACTATAACAGTAGTGAAGGGGTTAAAGGCAATCTTCCCCTGTGAGACTTATTTTATGAAACTTAGGGGGGGAAAAAAGCAATATAAACTGCAATTTAAAAAAAATGTATAATAGTGTCCGTTCCCTCACACTTTGATAATTTGCCCTGATCTACCAAAAATCAGAGCAGCGCCAATATCCCTTATTTATTGCTCTGTCTTTTCATCCAGAAATTTCCCGCTGAGTTGAGTTTATTTGTTTTTTTTTATTGTTTTTTTTTGCCTAAAAAAGTACAAATAAGAGGCAATAAACGTAACAATTTCTCTGAAACACAAAATAAGAGGAAAATATTTTTAATATAAATAAATATTTTTAGGTTAATAGAAATTAGACATGTGCACAGCACAAAATTTCGTTTTGAACTAATGGATTAGTACTAAAATGCAATTTATTTAGTTGCTAAAGAAGTTCGTTTTCAGTTCTTTAGTATGAAACTATTTATTTCATTCATCCGAAAACCAGCGGATACAATTACTATTGTAGTGGCTCCTCAGAGGGCTGAGATCGCTGCTTGTTACAGTATCTCTCACTCTCAGCAACAATGTGGGCCATATTACATAGTTGGTGCTAACATAACCAGAGCTGTTGTAAACTTCCCAGAGACATTATAGCCTATGGAGGTTTTCAGTTTACAACAGCTCTGGTTAAGTTAGCACAACATTGTATACTGCCCCGTGTCAGGCAAAGCCGTTACAGTAACTGACTGCTGCTCATCACAGCGCTCAGAGTTTCAGTAAAACTAGTAAATAATATTTTTATATGTAAGAGGTTAGAACAATATTATTTCCTTGTTTTACTGAAACTCTGAGCGCTGTTACAGTCAGTTACTGTAACAGCTGAGCCTGATACATTGTACTGAGATATAATGTAACAAGCAGCCGATCTCAGCGCTCACAGCCACTGGATTTAAAGGGCTAAAAAAAAAAGGCTCCTCTCTGTATAGTGTTTAGAACATCCTCCTGCATTAATTAATACCCCTCTTGGTATAATGTAGATAACATCCTCCTGCATTAATGTCCCTCTCTGTATAGAACATTCTCCTCAATTTATACCTTTCTCTGTATAATGTATATAACATCCTCCTGCATTAATACCCCTCTCTGTATAATGTATAGAACATACTCCTGCATTAATTAATGCCAATCTCTCTGTATAGACATCCTACTGCATTGGCATGTGGAGGGTGCAGAACTTAGGATTTGCGATGTTGCGATCTTCATTTCTGGTCTCCTTCACTCATCAATGTAATATCACAAAAAGGACTGAAACTAAAATGTAGTGCATTTTATTTTAGTTTCTTTTGTTTTTGTACTGAGCATTTCGTTTCTCTGAGTAATACTAAAACTAAATTTCCCAAAATTCGACTAAATCGTTTTAGTACTAAAACGAATGCACATGTCTAATAGAAATGCACTTTAATATTCAATCCCATTACTATTTAATGCAAGTGATATTTTCATGCTGTGTTTATTTTCACTGGAGATGACGGTATATTTGCTTTGTTGGTCTTTGACATTTAGAACATAAAAACTTTAAATAAAGTGTTATTTTTGCAGCATTTAACAGGAAGCCTTTATTATTATACTCCTCTTACAGTTCAGTTTGATATACTGCAAATATATATATATATATACCCCTTTCATAAAGCACACCATAGGGCAGGGGTGCTCAGGCTTGACCCTTCATATGTTCTGGAAGTACATCTCCCATGATGCTCAGCCACTCATTAGGCTAGCAGGGCATTGTTTTAGGGTTAGGGTTAGATTTATGGTTAACCCTAAACCCTGACCTTAACATTCTGCTCCATTTTCAGGCAGCAGATTTTGCGCCTTCAATGGATGTGAGCGTCGAAAGATGGGTTTTAAATTTTTTTTTTTTACATTTTGTGAAATGAAAAAAATCTCTAAAACGAAGCAGCGAGTTTAAATTTACAATTCAGCATGAGAAAGAGGATAAAAGCTTGATACAGAATGAAAGCACTACTGGAAGGCAGCCTGCTATACTTAACCCCTTCACTGCAAAGTGTTTAAGAAAAAAACAACAAAAAAAGCAGGAACTTGTCAGGAGCCAAAGGGTTTTAGGGAAAAAAGTTTTTTAATTATACAGTAAGAAATTGAATTTGTTATTATTCTTTATATAGCACATATATAGCAGCATATTTTATATAGCGGCATATTTAGCAGCGCTGTACAATAAGCACAGTATAGACAGGGTTACAATACATTAAGTAACATTTGACAAACAGTACTGGAGGAAACGAGGGCCCTATTCCCGTGGGAACTCACAACCTAGAAGGGTTGGGGTGGAAAGAGGAGGAGAGGACTACAAGGTGAGAGTGACGGACTGCAAGGTGAGAGTGATGGACTGGTTGGGACAAGGTGAGAGTGATGGACTGGTTGGGACAAGGTGAGAGTGATGGACTGGTTGGGACAAGGTGAGAGTGATGGACTGCTAGGTGAGAATGATGGACTGCAAGGGGAGATTGATGGACTGGTTGGGGCAAGGTGAGAGTGATGGACTGCTAAGTGAGAGTGATGGACTGCTAAGTGAGAGTGATGGACTGCTAAGTGAGAGTGATGGACTGCAAGGTGAGAATGATGGACTGCAAGGTGAGAGTGATGGACTGCAAGGTGAGAGTGAGGGACTGCAAGGTGAGAGTGATGGACTGCAAGGTGAGAGTGAGAGACTGCAAGGTGAGAGTGAGAGACTGCAAGGTGAGAGTGAGGGACTGCAGGGTGAGAGTGAGGGACTGCAAGGTGAGAGTGATGGACTGCAAGGTGAGAATGATGGACTGGTTGTGTCAGTGAGTCGGGTGGTCGGCTTGCCTGAATAGGAATGTTCTAACGGAGCGTTTGAAGGAAGAGAAACTAGGGGAAAGTCTGACCGTACGAGGGAGAGCGTTCCAGAGAATGGGGCTGTGTGTGTGAGAAATCCTGCAGTGTATCATGGGAAGAGGTGATGTGGGGAGAAGCTAGGCGCTACTGTAATAAATTGTACTTATAGAGTAAGAAATACTGTGGAATATTCCCAGTGTATTCCTTAATGTAATAACCAATTTGACAGGGAGATGTCGCCACTTGCTGGCCAAATGGAGTTACTGTATTTCTGAGCTCCTTGCAGGATCAGCTGGAGAAAGATCCAATAGAGATTGTACTCAGTTGGTTTTTAAAGAAAGCATCATGCCCAGGGTACTAAAACATTGTGGGCATATTCTAGAGCAGTGGTTCCCAACCGCGGTCCTCAAGTACCCCCAGCACGTCAGGTTTTCCAGACATCCAGATAATATTTTTTTTAGTAATACTGCATGATCCCAGATTGTGTTCCCATGACCTTGGGCTGCTGTGTCTGCTGCTGATGATGATGATCGTGTCTACACCATCATGGTAGTGAAGGGGTTAAATAGGGTGACTACGTGCCTTGTGCTAATCCTGTTTGTTTTATCACCCATCATCAATGCTGTGTATATTAAAAGAAGACCCAACCGTAGACACTCCATCCCTATCTGCTCCTCCATGGAGAAAAATCATGGTCATCGCAGGATAATGGCAGGCGTGGCGTGCAGGTTCTCGTGCAAAGTAACCGAATCCCCTACTCTTGGAGTTGGTTTAGTGAAGTGGAAATAGTGTTTATAAATAGAATGCAGCAATCTCTTTATTTATTAATATATCTTTATGATGGATTGCTCCTGAAAGGAACGTTCCGGCGGTCTCGAGCCCACCAAGTCACCTCCGTTTCCAGAGTTTAGCATTCGGGGAATGCCTATAAATGTCACGGCGCTCATTAGAATATAGATAGCTTCTCTGGCAGAGGGGAGATACTGTATCTCTCTCTATCGCTCTCACAAAGGGCACTCCATGTGATACGGCGGCTCGCGGCACGCCGGCATCGCACCCAGACAAAATCAAGAGATTGACACTTATCTTCTCAAGTTCTGGAGCTCTGGTTTAAGCAGTTGAGATGCTCTGGATGCCGAGCCGTGAATTATTTTTATTTTATGCACGTTTATTTAAGTGGAGATAAAATAAAGGGGTTTTCAGAGAGCACAGGCATGTTACTACATTTCGGAACTCTCTCGTTCCTCGCAGTTGATTCCCCGACCCTGCTGTGAATTCAGCAATCACCGCTGGGTCCACGAAGTGCAGGGAAAAGCCGCCGAACCGATCCAATAAAAATGCTAGAGGTGTGCATTAGTTTATTAACGAATCTCAATTCGTTTGAAAATTCGTTAATTCGCATATCGGAAGTAATTCCAAAATAACGAGTTGATTTCATCCGAATTGAAACGAAAACGAAACGGTATATAACGAAATTGACTTGTTCTGCTGTTTCACAAGAGATCCATTGACTGAATGAATGATAGATTATTTTTTTCAGTGATTTGAATCAATTTTTAATCACATTTGAATCAATCTCAAATTACAAACGAAATTATGGAAACAAATCAGTTTCGTTTTACTGTTTCATAAAGCACCCTGTCCCTGTAAATTGGCCGTGGTGCTGAATCTGTTTTATTCAGCACCACAGGCCAATAGACAGATCAATGTTTAACCCAGCTTGCCTTTTAACCCTCATGTTTAACCCTAATGTAACAGTAATTGAGAATTATTTGATTTATTGTTGTTTTTTGTATTTGTTGTTTTTTTAGTGATCCGAATCGATTTTGAATCAATACCAAATTGCGAAACAAAGCGAATCAGTATTCAAACAAATTCTGTTTCAGACTAAATCATTTTCAAATGAAACTAAACGTTGTTTATTGTTGTTTTTTTATCCAAATCGATTTCAAATTAAATTTGAATCGATTTTGAATATTACAAACGAAATTATGAAAACGAAAAATTGGCCGTGATGCTGAATCTGTCGTATTCTGCACCACAGGCCAATAGACAGATCAATGTTTAACCCTAACTTGCCTTTTAACACTCTTGTCTAACCCTAATGTAACAGTAATTGTGCAGTATTTGATTTATTTTGTTGTTTTTTGTATTTGTTGTTTTTTTAGTGATCCGAATCGATTTTGAATCAATACCAAATTGCGAAACGAAGCGAATCAGTATTCAAACAAATTCTGTTTCAGACTAAATCATTTTCAAACGAAACTAAAAGACTTTTGCAGCTGTGCACACCTCTATTCTCAACTCAGATAGTTCTCTTTAGCCCAAGAGTTAGAATCTTCCTTCGATTTAACCTCACTTTTTAGACGTCCCCTGATATTTCCACCGTAATTATATCAGCAACAACCTTTTTCCGATACGAGGGCCAGTTTGATGTCCCCCTGAATCAGCCACTGGTTTGTCATTGGTTAAATAATGTAAGAAGTTTAGGTGCAAATTATAGAACTTTCCTGAAATTTTGCCGTTTTTTTAGAACCTTCTAGAAAAGGGCTGTCAAACTCCGCCCACCCAGATGTTTCCGAACTACAACTCCCATAATTCCATGCCCATCTATCGCACTGAAGGAATTCTGGGAAAAGGTAGGCATCACCACCTAGGGGGGCAGTGAGCTCGGCGGTCCTTGAATAACCCTGTATGTCGTCTTTGGGAAATGTTTCAGTTGATCGTCGTGTTGCTGTCATCTAGCAGCGAAATCATGAGCCGACGAGCCGACAGTCCCGTATTGGGCTTGATTTGTGTTTTGGGTCATTTTTGACTATAAAAGGGATTTTTCAGAGGAGAACCTGGCTTTGAAGAGCTGTTTAATACTTTCAATTAGGTTTGAAACTCTCCCACCCGCAGCGTCCCGCGAGCGCTTCTGTTTATCGTACAATTAAGATTCAAAACGTATCGAGGGAAATGAGCGCTTAAAGGTTTGATTTTCATCTTTTGGAGGAACGTGGAATGATTTCAGGGCTGTGAAGGGAATCAATCTGATCGTTAAGTGAGCTTTTAGAAGATCTTTTCATGTTTAAAGCTTAAAACTTATGATAGGGAAAAACTCCACTAAAATGTCGCCTTAACCCCTTAACTACCAAAAGGGTTATTCAGAGAACACCGAAATGCCCCCGACGCTCGGGTGCTCTCTCATTCCACGCAATTCGGGGAATCAAATTCTCCAACCCTGCTGTGAATTCAACATTCACCGCAGGGTCCCTGAAGTGCAGGAAAAACCCGCCTCAAACCCGCCGATTTTTTTTTTTAAAAAAACACCCCGCAAAACCGACAGATTCGATTCGATAAGCCACCGCAAACCCACCAAACGCATCCGGAAAAAGCTGACTATCTGCCAAACAAAGTGCTGACTGCCAACAGAATCAGCCGACGAACGGGGTAAAAATAAAAAAACTGAATTAAACTTTCAAAATTTAAAAGCTGTTTGTAAAAAAATGACTTGACGAAAATGTCTGGAGATAATATATAAGGTCCTATGAATAATAATAAAAGGGTCCGTTACAGAAAAAAAATCCCGGAAAATGCCTAAAAACAATAAAGAGACTTTTTGCTGCAGATTAAAATAATTAACAGTTTATTAGATATTGGATTAAAACGGGAATATTTGTAACATTGAAGCCTATGGGATTCGCCTGACTAAACCTGCCGAATGAAACCACTGAACATCAGGGCATTTCACTGACATCTCTCTGCTGTTCAATGTGAATAGATTAACCATTGCTTCTCTATGGGGGATTTCACTGCTGCCGAACAGGCACTGTATTTCACTGCCGCCGAACAGACACCGTATTTCACTGCCGTCGAACAGGCACCGTGTTTCACTGGAAACGTTTTGCACCCCTTAACGTGCGCAATCTTACTGTACTTTGCGCCCCTCATGTGAAGTATAGGAGACACAATCTATTTTTAGCGCCTCGACAAATTAGCTATTACAAAGTACCGGCGGACATTACATCGGGACGCGCAAGCAAAAATTGTAACAATTCCTTAAAGCTGCTGCTAAATGATTCTGCAAATGCAAAATCATTCAACACCCCCTAAACCCCCCATTAAATCCCCCCATTAAATCCCATGCTCACATCTCAAAAAGGGCAGCCGGTCCGTCGCTTCTTCTCGACTGTAGCAGAGTGAGACTGGGATCAAATAGTTCCTAGTCTCCCTCCACGGGGCTGTGCGAGCTCTTGGCCCGGAAGCGTAACTCTCTATAGAATCCTATGGACTCCAGGAGCTGATACAAGCATTAACACAGAAGCATCACTGGAGGTATCAGGGAGGTTATCGCCGCGTTCCGGGTCCAGGTGCTGAGAACCTTCCCTGGAATAGGATGATAACATCGAGACGGTAAAAGGAAATCTTCAGGCGCGCATTATCCTGCTTTATGTCTCCATGTTAGCGTCAGGAATAGAATATGTCCCAGATTGGTTTTCAGTAAAGTCTGAGATCTGATCAGACGTCCGAGCAGACGCGACAGGACGAGCAGCGTCTCACCTAGCAGGGATAAAACATACAGATGTTTGAGAGACGCGCGATGAGCAGCTCGTTCTGCTGGGAAATTCCAGCTGTGCAGCAGCGGGGAGCTGGATGCGGAGCGAGATGCCGCGAGAAAAAAGAATTCTGTTTAAGGAGCTCGTTACTTTCCGCAGCAAGGAGACCACGGGGCGGATTTACAGGCAACACAACAGTGATGGAGCTGAAACTGGTGTTTGTAGAGCACTGTGGACACACAAATTGAGCAATGTTTTGAATTTTAACATTTTGTTTGTAATTTTATTTAAATGTTTTTTTTATAACTGGTTACATTATCTTTATAATTTAACTATTTTTTTTAAAACTGATCTCATTTTCTTTATAATTTTTTTAAAATATTATTTATAGCGGATTACATCTTTATGATTTTATTACATTTTTTTATAACTGATTACATTTTACTTTTAAATTAATATTTTTTTCATAACTGGTCTCATTTTCTTTAATTTTAAAAACTATTTTTTTATAACTGGTTATATTTTCTTTATAATTTTATATAAATGTTTTTTTATAACTGGTTACATTATATTTATAACTTAATATTTTTGTATAACTGGCTATATTTTCCTTTTAATCTTATTTAAATGGATTTTTTATAACTGTTACATTATATTTATAATTTAATATTTTTTATAACTGGTTATATTTTCTTTATAATTTTATATAAATGTTTTTTTATAACTGTTACATTATATTTATAACTTAATATTTTTGTATAACTGGTTATATTTTCCATTTAATCTTATTTAAATGTTTTTTTTATAACTGTTACATTATATTTATAATTTAATATTTTTTATAACTGGTTATATTTTATTTATAATTTTATATAAATGTTTTTTTATAACTGGTCTCATTTTCTTTATAATTTTTTAAATATTTTTCATAACGGGTTACATTATCTTTATAATTTTATCCAAATGTTTTTTTATAACTGGTTACATTATATTTAAAACTTAATATTTTTGTATAACTGGTTATATTTTCCTTTTAATCTTATTTAAATGTTTTTTTATAACTGTTACATTATATTTATAATTTAATATTTTTTATAACTGGTTATATTTTCTTTATAATTTTATATAAATGTTTTTTTATAACTGGTTACATTATATTTAAAACTTAATATTTTTGTATAACTGGTTATATTTTCCTTTTAATCTTATTTAAATGTTTTTTTTATAACTGTTACATTATATTTATAATTTAATATTTTTTATAACTGGTTATATTTTCTTTATAATTTTATATAAATGTTTTTTTATAACTGGTTACATTATATTTATAACTTAATATTTTTTCATAACTGGTTATATTTTCCTTTTAATCTTATTTAAATGTTTTTTTATAACTGTTACATTATATTTATAATTTAATATTTTTTATAACTGGTTATATTTTCTTTATAATTCTATTTAAATGTTTTTTTTATAACTGGTCTCATTTTCTTTATAATTTTTTTTAAATATTTTCTATAGCGGGTTACATTATCTTTATAATTTTATCCAAATGTTTTTTTATAACTGATTACATTTTATTTATAATTTCTTAAAGTGTTGTTTTATAGCTAGTTACATTTTCTTTATAATTTTATTTAAGTATTTTTGTATAACCGATTATTTTTGTCTGTAACTTACAAGATACTGTCGAATCATCGAGGTGTACGGAATGGTCTCTAAATAATCAATTCACTAAAGAGAAGCTGGATGTGAAAATACCGTGCAGAATTTGTTATTAAAGTAAGTTGGATTTTAATTGGGTGTGAAAATCATTGGATCTGATTATTGGCACTAAATTAACTGTGATTATCAATGGTTCGGGAAGGGAACAGCACATCTGCCACTACTGGAATCCTGATGAGTTGCCTGTGGGCAGAGATAAGCACATTCATACCATAAGAAAACAATATAATCATTAAATTAATAATAATATGTGATTCCTTCTCTTCTTCCATCCTCTGAAACATGGGACTTTCTCACATCTCCTACTAAGCCATAGAGAGTCGACATGTTCAGTGAATTACAAATATCTGATATAATCTACGTTTGAGATATGATATAAAAGAAAGAAAAAACATATAGGGTAATATCCCAATAGTAGAAAGAGTTAAGTAGACACAATTGGCCACTCACATATTCCCAAGGACTTCAGTGCTTTTCATCCCAACGGGGATCTTCACCAAAGACCGAAACCACGGGCCAAACGGCCAATATATCGGACCATAGAAAAAGGAATAAAAACATCAATATTAGTGCAGACAATACGTTAATGTATTAAAATGTAAACACTATTTATTGCACTCACAAACATGAAAAGGTAAAAGGACATCAATATAGCAAGACGCTGACAAACCAGGATGGAGAGCAACAGATGGGTGGTAATACAGTTGCTCCAGCAAGAGGCTCAACATGTTTCATCAATGACACGGACATCCTCTGGAGCCGAGTAAAGTGTTGTTGGCCACTAGATGTAAAAATCACCTTTGTATGTCCCTCTGCCGCAATAATCTTTTCGGCCGATATACTGGTGTGTGTGAGTGTCGTGGAAAAGTGGCGCCACCCCTTACTGTTGGGTCCTCCATAAGATTACATTGACGACTTCCTGGATCTAACACCAAAATGTCTAGTGAGCATTTCCAGAAAGTTCAGGATAAAATGGACTGCCACCCATCTGTTGTTCCCCATGCTCGGTAGATTGACTTAA
Source organism: Leptobrachium leishanense (assembly GCA_009667805.1). Taxonomy (NCBI): domain Eukaryota; kingdom Metazoa; phylum Chordata; class Amphibia; order Anura; family Megophryidae; genus Leptobrachium; species Leptobrachium leishanense. The sequence continues at coordinate 335,876,478 of CM019067.1, forward strand.
CCCATAAGCAGGACGACAAGCTCCTCTAATCGATGTGAAGTTGACAGCGTTCTTCATATTATCCAGTCCTTCCTGTGAACCTGTTGATGCAAGCTTTACAAGGCCTGGATAAAATGAAGAACGCTGTCAACGTTACATAGACTAGAACCACATTTAACCAGTTGTTTGCTTTCTGGTATTAGTAGTTGCTTTATGGCAGAGTTTCTTTAACTCTGCCCCCAACGTCCCGTCCAGAGGCAGGCAGGCTTCAACACTGCAGGATAGCATACTACACCCCACAGCTTTCTGGCCCTCCTCGGGCCCACCTCCCTTCCCAGTGGTCTAGTCGCTGTCATTGACTGTAGGTAGACTGCTTGAAAGTTGGAGGGACTATCCAATTACTGTCTTGGGTTCTCCATTCCTGAAAACATGGCAGTACCAGGAATATAACAAGAGAAAAAAAAAAAAGTTGACATCTGCGCTTGTTTCTATGTGTTCCATGTACAACAAAACACTATGAGGTTTTTGTTTGTTTCAATGGCCATTGCAACGTAAGCTCACTCGCCCCTTCAAGGTACCTCTTTACAGAGTGAGTACCTAACCATTGTAACCAAAAGGCCGCTCTACTGAGCAGCTCCAAGCCCCTCCTGCTGCTTTTCAGCCAAGGAGAGGCAGAGATGGTGGGTTTTATTTATACACGCAACAAACACTTCCCATTTGGGATTAAAAACAAAAACATGGAAAGAGGAACAGCTGCAGAACGACGGACTGGTGTTACAAGCATGATATACATAAATATAGAAAAAATGGCGTCACGCCATACTCACCAGAGCGGCAGCAACTGCCAGGAGTAACAGCCCAGTTAATGTATAAAACATAACAAGGAAAAAAGGTGTCATCTGCGCTCGTTTCTATGTGTTCCATGTACAACAAAACACTATGAGGTTTTTGTTTGTTTCAATGGCCATTGCAACGTAAGCTCACTCGCCACTTCACGGCACCTCTTTACAGAGTGAGTACCTAACAATTGTAACCAAAAGGCCGCTCTACTGAGCAGCTCCAAGCCCCTCCTGCTGCTTTTCAGCCAAGGAGAGGCAGAGATGGTAGGTTTTATTTATACACGCACCAAACACTTCCCATTTGGGATTAAAAACAAAAACATGGAAAGAGGAACAGCTGCAGAACGACGGACTGGTGTTACAAGCATGATATACATAAATACAGAAAAAATGGTGTCGCGCCCATACTCACCGGAGCGGCAGCAACTGTCATTGCAGTGAGCTTACGTTGCAATGGCCATCGAAACAAACAAAGACCTCATAGTGTTTTGTTGTACATGGAATACATAGAAACGAGCGCAGATGACAACTTTTTTTCTCTCTTGTTATGTTTTATACACTAACTGGGCTGTTACTCCTGACTGTTGCAGCCGCTCCGGTGAGTATGGGCGCAACGTCATTTTTTCTGTATGTAAGTACCAGGAATATACTGGTTTCAGTCCTCGGAGACTGAAAGATGACAGGACCATCAAAATGCTTTCTTGGATTTTCCAAGGCTGAAAGATGATGGAACTACCCAAATACTGTCTTGGTCTACCCATGGATGAAACATGGCAGAACCATTATAATAAGGTCTTTGATTCTCTAATGTTGAACGATGGCATTATCATCAAAACACGGTTAGGTTCTCCAAAGCTGAAAGAAGGTGGGACTATCCAAATACTGTCTTTGTTTCTCTAAGGATCAACGTGGCAGTGCCATCAAAATACCATATTTAGATCTTCAAGGTTGAAAGAAGGCAGAAAGATAAAAAATACTGTCAGGTTCTCTTCTCCATGGGTGAAAGATGGTGGGATGGTCAAAGTATCTCCCTAAGGATTTCTCTATAGTTGAAGTTCCTAGTTCCTGTGAGTATGAAAATATACCCCTACGCATACAGGGTTATTCGGAGACAGTCGAACTGGCCCCGAAATTGCACCGAACGGTGAATTTTCCCATACGGTGCAATTTTGTGGCCATTCGGCTATTCAAAAAGCAGGCCATTTGGCAAATTTTGGAGAATTGCTAGCGAAATACAGTGCTGTTCGACGGCAGTGAAATCCCCCCATAGAGAAGCAATGGTTAATCTATTCACATTGAACAGCAGAGAAATGTCAGTGAAATGCCCTTTTGTTCAGTGGTTTCATTCGTCAGGTTTATTCAGACGAATCCCATAGGTTTCAGTGTTTAAAATATTCCCTGTTTTATTCAATATCTAATAAACCTTTTTTATTATTTTAATCTGCAGCAAAAAGTCTCTTTATTAATTAAATTTTTTAAATATTTATTTAGGCATTTTTCTTTTTTTTAAATAGCATTTTTTATTTTTTCTGTAACAGACCTTTTTATTATCATTCATAGGATCTTTATATGTAAATTCCAGGCATTTTCATTCAGTGTTTGTTTGCGTTTGCTTGCGTTTCAATTTTGAAGCTTTCAATCGTTTTGGCTTTTTTACCTGTTCGCCGGCTTTTTACGGCGGCTGGTCGACGCTGTGTTAGGTGGCTTTTTTTGGATGAGGGTTTGTGGCAGCACGTCGGGTACGTTCTGCGACATTTCGGATCGATTCGATGGTTCAAATTGTGTTGATGGCTTATCGGCGGGGTTTTCGGCAGATATTCAGTGATTTTTTGGTGGATTTTTGGATCCGTTCCCTGCACTTCGGGGACCCTGCGGTGAATGCTGAATTCACTGTGTGGGTCGGGGTATTTGATTCCCAGGGAATGATACAGCACCAAGATGTCGGTGACTTTTTTCGGCGCTCTCTGAATACAGTTACAGTGACAAACAACTATAAAGCGCCAACAAGTTCTGTAGCGCTGTACAAAGGGAGAAACGGAATAACAACTATACATACACAGAACAGTAGGGGAGAGGACCCTGCTAGCGAGCTTACAATCAAATATTAACCCCTATAGATCTCATCAGCTTCTGAAACCGTAGCCTATCCAGATTTATCCGTTTCGCAAGTCGGTCCTCTTTTAATTATCTTTTATTTTTAATTATTAGGAAAGTTTACAATGTGATACGGAAGCAGCGGGTGAGCTGACGGTTAGAGAATGACTCAGTATGCAGCATCTGTTTGCTAAAAGTAAGGTGAATTGGAAAGTTATCATCGCCATGGAAACATTTAAATTCTAAACACAAAAAGACACAACAAGAGCAAATTTGGAAAAAATACGCAAGACGCAACGAGCCATCAGTCCCGAAGACCGACAGATGTCACGTCTTATCTGCATCCTGTAAAGTGAGGGTTACCACGAAACGAGGAGCCCTGCGATTTCTAAACTTACATCCTTTAGAACATTGCGTTTAATGTCTGGTTAATTTAATTTCTATTTAATTTCCTTCTTTCACGTTGGAATTATAACCTTATATTATTAAATACGTATCATAAGCCGCGTTGGCTCACGAGTTTGTTTTCAACCATTTCCGAATCCCACATAATTAAAAGTAAACTCGGCTGGGAAAGAACAAAAGGCCAGACGCTCGTATCAAACCAATAAAAGTCTGGAGGACGCGCGAATTAGAAACAAATGATGGAGAATGAGAAACAATATATTGTAACTTAATAACAGGTCACCGAGCCGAATGTAATGTACTTCTAGAAAATTATATTTATTTCTGTGAAATTGCAGACAATCATTATTACATCGCAGAGAACTTGAGCGACTTTTAGACTATAATTTATTTTAAATATGTTTTTTATAAAAATAGAGTAACTTACTAAAAACTGACTTTGCTGCTACAATGCTGGCCGCAACAATTGGGGCAATTTAAGGCCATTCGGAGCTTTTCTGTCAGATAAAACTCGTGCCGCTTGCAAGCATCGCAATCAAATAATAGATTTTGTATACTTTCTCTGGTATATAAACCTTTTTACTAGAATTTATGGGTGGGAGGGGCTAGACTTTAAGTTTTATTATTGTCATTTTAACACAATAACCAGTTTAACACCTTCACTTCCAAACTTGAGTTAACTCGATTTTACATTGTAATACATTGAAACACAATCATTAGCATATCAAAACAACATTTGCATAAACAACATACATCTGTCAAACATATTGTAGCAAAAAGTTCAACAAGCTTTACTGCAGCATTAGCCTGGTCGTCCACTGGGTCCGTATTTGTGCGTTGGTGCGTTCATCCGTTATCGTCTGAAGTCGTCTGACCGATCCTACAACATGCAGGTGAATCGGCCTCTTCCACCGTATCAGACCACCATCAGACGATTTTGTGCATTTTCAAGAGACTAGCGATCTTTCCCATTTCAATTGATTTTATCGGACGATGCTGGGATGATCTGGTACAAGTTTACATGAAAAACATGCATTGTATAGTTAAATCGCAGTGCTGGGCAGGGAAACCTGAAAGGATGCATTGTATAGTTAAACCGCAGTGCTGGGCAGGGAAACCTGAAAGGATGCATTGTATAGTTAAACCGCTGGACTTCGGGGATGCCCATAGGATTCAACGGAAAAAATATTCTCGTTTTTCTATTTAATTTTTATTCAACCATTTATTTTTTTAATCTCCAGCAAAAAGCCTTTTTTAATTTATTGATATTTTAGGACTTTTTAGGTATTTTTCTGGATTTTTTAGGCAAATGTTTGGGTTCCGATTCTTTTTTAGAAGACGAGGCTTTTTTTCACTGTTGACTTTTTTTTTTCTCTGCGTGCCGGCTTCAGCATTGCTCTCCCTGGTGCTGAAGCATATTTCAGCACCAGAGAGAAGGAGGTTAATCCCCTCCTGCAGCCTGGCTAGTGTTTTTCACTACAAGCCGGCTGCACTGGACGGGGCAGTCCTTAATGCTGAAACGGAGTTTCAGCTTCAAAAACAGTCAGAGTTATTCAAAGAGATCCGAATTGTGTCCGAAAGGTATCCAAACGCTGAAATTCAGTATACAATTACTTTTCCTGACCATTCGGCTATTCAGAGAGCAGGCAGTTCGCCAAATGTTGGTGAATTGCCTGCACATACGGTGCCTGTTCGGTGCCTGTTCGAGGGCAGTGAAATCCCCATAGAGAAGCAATGCTTCGTCTATTCAGAGAACACAAACCAGCAGTGAAAAGTTACCGAATTGCCTGCTGTTCGGTGGTTTCATGCAGCAGATTTATTCAGGCGAATCCCATAGGCTTCAATGTTAAAATTATTCCTGTTTTAATTCAATATCTAATAAACCGTTGATTATAATATTCTGCAGCAAAAAGTCTCTTTATTCATAGATTTGTTTAGGATCTTTTTGCGGCAGGTTTTCCTTGCACTTTGGGGACCCTGTGGTGCTTGCTGCATACACCGCAAGGTCGCCGAAATGGGATCACCGAATCGCACCGAATTGAAGCGAACGAAAAGTCACCGAACGTACGGTGACTTTTCGATTATCTTTGAATAACCCTGAGTATTATTTTCTCCCAGTAGCTGCACGGCAGTGGTCTCGCAGCGGAGTTTTTGGTTGTTAGATTTTTTCACCCTGTCCATCGGCTGATCTGGGTCGTCCACAGATGCTTCCAGTGGAAGAACCTGATTGGCCGATGGTGTTGTGTGTAGTCGGGTGACCATGCCGGTTGCCCGACTATAGTGCGAGTGGTCAAGCAGCCTTAGAGCAGCAGGGATTTGTTAGAATACAGGGAGAGCTGTGGGGTCAGTTGCTGCTGTACAGGGATAAGATTCAGGGGGTTATAATGAGTGTAAATCCCTGTACAGTACAGATACAAGGTATTGCTGTAATTGCCATACACAGGCATTATGCAGCACATACAGATACAAGGTGTCGCTGTAATTGCCATACACAGGCATTATGCAGCACATACAGACACAAGGTGTTGCTGTAATTGCCATACACAGGCATTATGCAGCACATACAGATACAAGGTGTTGCTCTAATTGTCATACACAGGCATTATGCGGCACATACAGATACAAGATGTTGCTGTAATTGCCATACACAGGCATTATGCAGCACATACAGATACAAGATGTTGCTGTAATTGCTATACACAGGCATTATGCAGCACATACAGATACAAGGTGTTACTGTAATTGCCATACACAGGCATTATGCGGCACATACAGATACAAGGTGTTGCTGTAATTGCCATGCACAGGCATTATGCAGCACATACAGATACAAGGTGTTGCTGTAATTGCCATGCACAGGCATCATGCAGCACATACAGATACAAGGTGTTGCTGTAATTGCCATACACAGACATTATGCAGCACATACAGATACAAGATGTTGCTGTAATTGCCATACACAGGCATTATGCAGCACATACAGATACAAGGTGTTGCTGTAATTACCATACACAGGCATTATGCAGCACATACAGATACAAGGTGTTACTGTAATTGCCATACACAGGCATTATGCAGCACATACAGATACAAGGTGTTGCTGTAATTGCCAAACACAGGCATTATGCAGCACATACAGATACAAGGTGTTACTGTAATTGCCATACACAGGCATTATGCAGCACATACAGATACAAGGTGTTGCTGTAGTTGCCATACACAGGCATAATGCAGCACATACAGATACAAGGTGTTGCTGTAATGGTCATACACAGGCATTATGCAGCACATACAGATACAAGGTGTTGCTGTAATTGCCATACACAGGCATTATGCAGCACATACAGATATTGCATTCCTAATAATCTCATTCTAATCACTACAAATCCCCATAAGCAGGAGAGATCACCATTTTATTATCTGTCTGCAGCACATTTACTGCATCTGCCTGTATGGTGATAATGCAGACCTTGTGTAAGCAGGAGATCTCACCATTTTATTATCTCTCTGCAGCACATTTACTGACACAAGTCCAAGTAAGGCTATTTCTGCCTGTATGCTGATAATAAGGACCCCATGTGACTTTACAATGCAAAATTTAGTTACCTCGACTTTGGGAGTGAAGGGGTTAAATCAGAAACTGTGGATACTTTTCAAAGAAATATGCACTGCAGAGCTGAGGATTCTAAAGGTAAAACTTCCAAGTATGCGGCTTCCAGTGATAACAAAGAGTTACTATGAGAGTTATTGTGTTTTATTGGTCTATCCATCATCCCGGGACATGTAATACCCATTATCTACCTTGTACTAAATAATCATAATAATATAAATGACATTGTTTGCGCTCGGCAGCTTTTCCCGGCTGTGCCTTGTAAGATAATAATTTGACTTTTACCTGATTAATTATTCGCCGCATCTTTTAATTGAACGAGGGTTTCATTCGATATTTAATGCCATGTTTTCTCTTCCTGCGTTTTATCATTTAAAACACCACCTTGTCCACCACACTTCGTTCTTGCTGTTAGTCTATACAGTATTAAGGGCTGCCCGGGCTTTGCAAAATTCATGGCTTCAAGAAAGCCGGGGAATTGAACAGTATCGATCTCCTCGCACAATGTAAATCATCTCGTTCTTTGCAAGAGGGACACAGAGATAAAGACTAGACTGAGTCCAATAGACGGCGATGCTCTTATAATCCCTTAGTGCATAGGGAGTCATTACACGCCCCAAACCATCACAAAACCAGACGGAAATAGCAAGTCATTAATTAGTTTGCATTCACAATTAGTAATGATACACAGCTGCCTCTCTGAGAACGCTAGCTACAACTTTAACCCCATAGTGACCACGCAGTTTTACGATTGTCAGTCCGAAAGTACCCACTGCTGTTTTTACATTTCTGCACTGTTTGTGTTGAGGTCTTATTTTCCTCTTAGGCTGGGGTCAGACGAGCGCAGTGATCACGTCTGTGTTGCCGCACATTTTAATGTCCGTGGTAGCATACAATTATGATCAATCGAGACCACACACGAAGTACATCCGCACAGAAGTGCAGACGCACAACGGACGCGACAAACGGACGCTGGTTAGGCAAGAACGTAAATCCGCTAGAAAGGACGCACAGAGTGTGCTGTGTCCGCAACGTCCGCAAAGCTTTGTGTTTGAGTGATGGAACGTGGTCAGACGGACTGCATTTATACGGCCAGAATTTTTGACGGACAAAATGTTTTTCATATTAATTTATTTCCATCTAAAAAACGGACTGTGTGGCCACTACCTTGTCGTCAGTAGGGATGAGCTGTTCGGGTTCGGACGGTTCGGAGTTCGACCCGAACCTTTGGCAGTTCGAAAGTTCGCGAATTTCGAACTTTTGGGCGTGCTCGGTTCGGGTTCGCAAAAAAAAAGAAATTTTGAAAAAGGTATAGAAAATGCTTAAAAAAATACTAAAAAATCTAGAAATAAAGAGACTCTTTACTGCAGAATATTATAAGCAACGGTTTATTAGATATTGAATTAAAAACTAATGTGTACGTGGAAAGATTATCAACTCTAAATGACCTCTGTTCACAAACGGCATAACACCAGGTGTTTTTAGTCTGGTAATCAATTTGATACATTGTACAATATACTGAGGTGGTGGGTGGTGTCTGCTTCTGATTGAGATTTGAGAATTAATTTCCCTAAAACATCCTAATATGCTGCATTTAACTGGTGTTTGAAAAAAATCTAAAGCAATGTTATTTTTCACCTCGGGATTAAACATTCACAGGGTTATTCAGAGAGCGGTGAAAAGCAGGAGAATAACTGGAGAAGTGAAAATTCTAGGTCAAAATAGCCAAACCAGAATAATTCTCCCATTTATCTCACTTTCCAAATCGGCTATTTGGTCTAGATTGTTCTCTTCTCTTGCCAGTTCTCCTGGCTTTCACCTCTCTCTCAGGGTTGTTCAGAGAAAGGTGAAAACCAGCAGAATGGCAGGAAAAGAGAACAATCTGGACCAAATAGCCGATTTGGAAAGGGAGATAAGGCTAGGGTCAGACTAATGCATTTTTCGCAGCGACCGTCAAAAAGTGCGTCCGAACGCATTGCCGTATTTTTTCACGGATTGCACGAAAACAGTCATACGATGCGCATTTTTGTGCGTGATTTTTTACGGATCCAAACCAGGAAACTTTGGGTGTCTGGACGTTATGTTGGCCGGACATGAGAAGGGTCTGACGTCTCCAAATCACGCAGAAAAAAAATTCTCCCATTTATCTCACTTTCCAAATCGGCTTTTTGGTCTAGAAGTTTCCATTCTCCTGCTTTTCACCGCCAAAAAATCAGTAAACCTTTTCTGCGTGTCCGAAAATGTCTCCTCTTTTCATACAGACTGCCGCCCCAAGCAGTTGTTTATGGATAAATTAAAGGAAAAGCATTTACCGTCATTTGAAATGTAATTTTTTGGTTTTTACATATTTCTATACATCCTAGAAATCCGCCACTTCACAGGCAGGTTATGGGGACCTCCTAGGCATGATATTTGAAGGAATTTTTTGTTTTTATTTTTAACCCTTATTTCATGGAAAACTCACTGTCCTTTAAAAATGTTTTTTTTTTAAACTTTTTGTCCTTGTTTCCTGTCCCCCAGGGCACTACCCGGACCCCCATACACCTTTTATGGCAAATATGTAGCATATATGCCCTCTTGGAGGGCACTCCAAAAACACGAATTTTCAGCCCCATTGACTTGCATGGGGGTTCGGGTTCGGTCCCGAACAAATGGGAAGTTCGGGTTCGGGCTCGAACCGAACTCGGGGAGTGTTCGGCTCATCCCTAGTCGTCAGGCAGAAAGTACGTCCGTTGTGCACGGACGCACAGAATGCGCTCGTCTGACCCTATCCTTAGAGGTGAAAGAGAGGGATCGCCGGAAAGGGCAGGCTGTGCCCTTTCCCGCGGTGCTTCTCTTTTTTTCAGCTCCATGCCATTCAAGAGGAAGTGGGGTACAAAGGAGGAGAGTTAAGCTACTGCTCTGCGGCTTACTGCGTCCCTCCACCCTGCCATGTCTTGCTGTACTGAGTGCATCTCGTTTTTCCCTGCACGTGATGCATTAATACACACATTATTAAGAGTGATGGCCCCTTCATGAAGCCTTTTGACATATATATATATATAATATTTGTCAGTTTACAATTATCCAGAACGCTTCGCAATCCCATCAGCTCCACACGCGCCGCGCACTGTGTGGACATTATCAGAGTAACTTCAATCCATTTAGGCTTTTATTCTCACCAGACGTCACGTAAAATGTCAATGAGCTGTCAGCCCCCCCTCCCCCGCAGCGACTCACTGTAAGTGGATATATGAGCCTGAAACCAATCAGTGATCAATGCAAACCATTCATTATGGATGATGTGGAAACCCCCGGCCGGATTCACAGAGCTGCAAAGTAAAACTCACAAATAAGAATAAAATATTATTAAAAGAAACAATATATTAAAGCAATAAGATAAATATAACAATGATTATATTAACGTAATTTATATATAAAATATATATGCTTGTTACCTTTCCTAACTCTATTTTTGCAGGGAGGCGACTGAATTCCTTTTTCCAGTGGAAGAACCTAGCAGAGGCCCCAGCCGGCCATGCGGGCCGGACAAGGCCCCGGCCCCTAGCAGCACGTCCCAGACAAGGCCCCGGCCCCTAGCAGCATGTCCCAGACAAGGCCCCGGCCCCTAGCAGCACGTCCCAGACAAGGCCCCGGCCCCTAGCAGCATGTCCCAGACAAGGCCCCGGCCCCTAGCAGGATGTCCCAGACAAGGCCCCGGCCCCTAGCAGCACGTCCCAGACAAGGCCCCGGCCCCTAGCAGCATGTCCCAGACAAGGCCCCGGCCCCTAGCAGCACGTCCCAGACAAGGCCCCGGCCCCTAGCCGCACGTCCCAGACAAGGCCCCGGCCCCTAGCAGCACGTCCCAGACAAGACCCTGACCCCTAGCCACACGTCCCAGACAAGGCCCTGGCCCCTAGCAGCACGTCCCAGACAAGGCCCTGGCCCCTAGCAGCACGTCCCAGACAAGGCCCTGGCCCCTAGCCGCATGTCCCAGACAAGGCCCCGGCCCCTAGCAGCACGTCCCAGACAAGACCCTGACCCCTAGCCACACGTCCCAGACAAGGCCCTGGCCCCTAGCAGCACGTCCCAGACAAGGCCCTGGCCCCTAGCCGCACGTCCCAGACAAGACCCTGGCCCCTAGCCGCATGTCCCACACAAGACCTTGGCACCTAGTCGCACGTCCCAGACAAGGCCCCGGCACCTAGCCGCATGTCCCAGACAAAGCCCCGGCCCCTAGCAGCACGTCCCAGACAAGGCCCCGGCCCCTATTAGCACATCCCAGACAAGGCCCCGGCCCCTAGCAGCACGTCCCAGACAAGACCTCGAAGCAAATCCCATAGGTTTCAATGCTAAAAATATTCCATTAAACCGTTTATTAATCTGCAGCAAAAAGTCTCTTTATTTAAGTATTTTTCGTGAATTTTTCTGCAAAACTTATTTTTCTGCAACAGTCCTTTTAATGTATATATATGTTAATTCCAGACATTTCGTGCAGTAGTTATTTTGCAAGCAGCGTTTGAAAGTGTTTCCGTTTCAATCTTTTTGTTTTTTGTTTTTTTTACCCCGTACGTCGGCTTTTCTGCTTTTTCCAGCGTTTTGCCGGCACTGTGTTCAGCGGATTGTCGTCTTTTTTGCAGACCAGTTTGCCGGGTTTGCGGCGGATCATCGGGTATGTTCGGCGGTTCAAAGTGATACGATATTTTCGGATTTTATTGGCGGGTTATCGGCGGATTTTCAGCGATTATTCAGCGATCTTTTGGCAATTTTTTTTTAGTCGTTCGGTGGCTTTTCCCTGCGTTTCGGGGACCCTGCAATGAATGATGAATTCACCACAGGGTCAGGGAATTTGATTCCCCCAAAGTACAGAGAACGAGAGAGCACCCCTTTAGTCTCCCGTTAGATCATGAACGTTCACACGTGCCCAGGTCCACATATTCTGAAATGCTTCAATGTTACCCCTGGGGTTCCATAGGAATTTGTGGACTTACTGAACCTCTACTTCTTTCTTGGATTGACTGCAAACATTCCCGTTAGGCCAGTGGTGTCCGAACCTGGCCCTCCGGATTGTCGGAACTACATCTCCCATGATGCTCAGCCACTCATTAGGTCAACAGAGCATCATGGGAGCTGTAGTTCCGAAACTTTGGAGGTCTCAGGTTGAGCATCCCTGCATTAGAAGATGATGTAAATCGGTAAATGTTTGGAAACTCATAAGCTGAATAGAATCCTGAACCGAGCTGGATCCCGCCTGTACAAATAGGAAGAGATAAGTGTTTTACGGAGAGGAAACCTCCCGGGGTTATCTGTACGGCCCACTGGGAGGCGGCTGCCTATGGGATCACACGCGGCTCAGCGCACCTTCCATATAGATTCCATATCAAGCCGTTTCCTTGTTGATAATAAAGCTCGGAATATTTAAATGATGTTTTTGTGCATGTGCGGTAATTAGGGTGGAAGGTGCCATACATGCACGCAATCTCACATTATCCATGCTGGAGCAAAGGGCAGATAGATTTTGGCCCAGTGAGAGGTGAAAACGCTTCACTGGTTCTGAATTGCTTTGAAAAGGTCCTCCGCACTATTAAAACTGCTGCGATACAGATATTATACTCTGCAAGCTCCAAAAGGAGGGAGATTATAATTAAAACGCAGAAATTATAAATATTTACATTGTATATATTAAATTCATGATCATTTTCTATTATTATTATTATTATAATATTCTTTAGTAGAATAATAAGTCGATTATCTGCGCGGGATAAATCATGCTTCGCTGTTATACACCTTGCACTATGGCAGTAATCATTGCTTTCTTTGCCCTGGCAACAATTGCATCTTGAGGATAAATTCAGTGAGTGCAAAACTGGTGTCCTATATTTAAAGGGCCAGTACTACAAAATAATGAAATGTCCTTATTGTGTTTATTTGATGTTGCTGAAATCTTTCATGTGCTTTGTTTTTCTCTTCTATGTTAAGGAAATATTTCCCTCTATATGTGTCACTGGGCGCATCCATTGTGTGATATTTCCCTCTATATGTGTCACTGGGTGCATCCATTGTGTGATATTTTCCTCTATATGTGTCACTGGGTGCATCCATTGTGTGATATTTTCCTCTATATGTGTCACTGGGTGCCTCCATGTGTGATATTTTCCTCTTATGTGTCACTGGGCGCATCCATTGTGTGATATTTTCCTCTATATGTGTCACTGGCGCATCCATTGTGTGATATTTTCCTCTCTATGTGTCACTGGGCGCATCCATTGTGTGATATTTTCCTCTATATGTGTCACCGGGTGCATCCATTGTGTGATATTTTCCTCTATATGTGTCACTGGGCGCATCCATTGTGTGATATTTTCCTCTATATGTGTCACTGGGCGCATCCATTGTGTGATATTTTCCTCTATATGTGTCACCGGGTGCATCCATTGTGTGATATTTCCCTCTATATGTGTCACCGGGCGCATCCATTGTGTGATATTTTCCTCTATATGTGTCACTGGGTGCATCATTGTGGGATATGTTCCTCTATATGTGTCACTGGGTGCATCCATTGTGTGATATTTTCCTCTATATGTGTCACTGGGTGCATCCATTGTGTGATATTTTCCTCTATATGTGTCGCTGGGTGCATCCATTGTGTGATATTTTCCTCTATATGTGTCACTGGGTGCATCCATTGTGTTGATATTTTTCCTCTCTATATGTGTCACTGGTGCATCCATTGTGTGATATTTTCCTCTATATGTGTCGCTGGGCGCATCCATTGTGTGATATTTTCCTCTATATGTGTCACTGGGTGCATCCATTGTGTGATATTTTCCTCTATATGTGTCACTGGGTGCCTCCATTGTGTGATATTTTCCTCTATATGTGTCACTGGGTGCCTCCATTGTGTGATATTTTCCTCTATATGTGTCACTGGGTGCATCCATTGTGTGATATTTTCCTCAATATGTGTCACTGGGTGCATCCATTGTGTGATGTTTTGTGTTGTATCTTTCCATCACTTGCTCCTCACTGTGTGGGTTTGGTCATAGAATGGAGTGAATGGGTCAGTCACTGACTCACATCATTGTATTGTGCGGGATGTATTCAAAGGACATCACCAGGGGATAGATTAGAAGTCGTTTAAGCTCCCTGTTTTATCTCATTCAGCTGCCAGCTCTTATCTCAGGTAGCCTTGAGAACACAACAATACACCCCCTGCATCCTTATCTAAACATTCCCTCCTACACCTTATTAACTGTTTAACACTGTATAGGATAAACCTCAGCATTAAAGTAAAATGTTTGCACATGTTGCATCATGGAAAAAATCCACAAAATAGAAACAGGAGGTAGAACCCTAACTTTTGTTTCCTTTTTAACCTGCAATTTGTTCAAACAAAGAAAAAAACAGCAGCAGAATGTGTTTTATAATGTGTTTTATAAAGGGGTTTTGTTTGTAATGCACAAGTAATTTAGTTACGGCTTATGTTCGTGTTACAGGTTTATTCAAAATCCCGACCTTGCGGGAATTCAGCATTTACGGCAGCGTCCCCGAATTGCTGGGAAAAGCCGCCACCCGCATCCGAAAAACCACTGCAAAAACTGTCGAAACAAGCGGGAGAAACTGCTGCAAAACGGCCGAAAAAATAGCGAACCCACCAGATGATCCGCCGCCAGACCTCTGAACGCATATGAATATAGCCATCGATCCACCGAACAGAGTGCTGACCAGCCGCTGGAAAAAGCCGACAAATGGGGTATAAAAAACCCCCAAAAAACACTGCAACTTTTAACCCCTTAGGCTAGGGTCAGACTGAGGCAGTGCGAACGCGCGTTCTGGCGCACATAATCACGGCCGCACTAGCAGCAGATGCCGGGCAATGACAGCCAATATACGAAGTACGGTCGCACAAAAGTCCGGCCGCGCAACGCAAGTGGAAAATGAACGCATTTTTTCGAGAACGTTAAACCGCTGGTACTGACGTACAGAGTGCGCTGCGGCCGCATAGCAGCGTGTGTGCGTGATTAGGAGACGTCAGACGCTGCTAGTGTGCGGCCAACATAACGTTCAAACAGCCGGATTTCCCTAGACTTCTTTTTACCCCATCGTCATGAAATACGTCCAGAATTGCGCATCGTCTGACCACTTAAGCGTATTCTGTGAAAAAATGCGTGCGCACGCATCGACGTACATTTTGACGGTGGCCGCAGAAAATGCGCTCATCTGTCCTAGCCTAAGTGACCGGGCGGTTTTACACAAATCCGTCCTTTAGTGACCGCTGCTGTTTTTACGTTTCTGCGCTGCTCGTGTTTAGATCAAATTTTCCTCTTACTCGTTTATTCAACCCACACATATTATACACCCTTTTTCCCGCCATTAAATGGACTTTCTAGAAATACCATTATTTCCATCATATCGAATAATTTAATATAAAAAAAATATGAAATATGATGAAAAAAATGGTAAAAACACACTTTTTTCGTAATTTAATCCCCTAAAGCTATAACCACCAATAAAGACCCCGGCTAAATAGTTTCCAATTTTATCCCGAGAATAGAAATACCCAATTTTTACATGTTTTTACCTTTTAACCCTTTCACTGCTGAGCCAGTTCACCTATGTGCGCTGCGCTCATTCTGACCATTTTGTGCTAATTATTTTTAGATGACAGCCTAGGTCCTATTTAATTAAACTCCCCCCAGACAAAAAAAACTTTAAAAAAAAAAAATTTTTATTTTATTTAATTTTTTTACTATTTTTTTTTTATTTAATTTTTTTACTATTTTTTTTTTATTAATTTTTTTTTTTACATTTTTTTTTAAAACCAAACCTGGTCATGTTTGGTATCATTTGAAAGGCCATAATCAGGCCTTTCAAATGATGGCAAATATGACCATCTAGCTGCCATGGATCGGGAGATAAAGGGATCCTTAGGATCCCCTTATCTCTACATGGCAGCTAGAGGGTTAACTGGCCCACTGACATCCTCACACATATGGTGAGGTTGTCAGTGGGTGGGGGGGGACCTGGAGGCTAGGCTGACATCCAAGATGTCAGCCCCCCTCCAGGTTTGAATCACGTTTTGGCGCCAATTGGCGCCGCAACGTGATCCGGCGGCGAAATGGTTAATGCCATACACCGCTGGAAAGGGGAGGCTCTCCCCTCTCCAGCGGTGCAAACGGCATCTCCCTAGCTTCAATGGTTGGGGAGATAGAGGGCTCCGAAGGAGCCCCCCCCCTCCCCTCCATTGAAACACATGGGGGCACCTTCTGATGACGTCACCACGCAGCGTGGCGACGTCATCAGCCTTGCCTGCCCATGTAAATCACATGGGCAGGCTTCCTCCCTGTCAGATCGCCGTGGGATCCGACGAGGGAGGTGAGTATCGGGCGGGAGGGGGATTTGGCGCCGCTGACGTACCCTGTACGTCATCGGGTCTAAGGGAGACCCGAACACAGGAAGGGGAAGGGGTTAAAAGCTGTTTGCAAAAAAACTACTTCACGAAAATGTTAAAAATATTCCCGTTTTAATTCAGTATCTAATAAACCGTTAACTATTTTAATCTGCAGCAAAATGTCTCTTTATTTAATACTTAGGCATGGTTTGGGATTTTGTCAGCAAAAAAAATTTTCTTTTTTTTTATTATTCATAGGATCTTATATGTAAATTCCAGACATTTTCGTCAAGTAGTTTTTTTTGCAAACATTGCTTAAATTTTTAATGTTTCAATCGTTTTTTTTTTCTTGTCCAGCGGCTTTTCGGCTTTTTTCTGCAGCATTCGGTGGGTCGAGCTTGCGGGTGCAATTGGCGGCTTTCTGGTGGGTTTGCGGTGGCTGTCCGGCAGGTTGGTGGCGGCAGGCGGGGAGGCGGCTGGAGGGTTGGCGGTGGCTGTCCTGCGCGTTGGCGGCGGTGTTTGGCAGTAGGGATGTGCGATTCGGGTTTCGGAATTTCGGAATTTTCACGAAATTTCCCGATTCGTGTTTTCAGATGCGGCTGAATTTCCGAAAATATTTAGATCCGAAAATGTCAGATCCGAAAAGTTTTCCGAGCCGAAACGAAATATTTTCGGAATTTTCGAATGAACTTGAAATATGTCAAATCTAAATTTATTGCTTTGAAACGAGGAGAACAGACGTTCCGAAAAAACGAAAATTTCCGAAGTTACGAAAAGTCGATACAAAAACGAGCAAAGTGACACGAAAATACGAAAAATGGTCGATATTCCGAAAAATATGTACACGAAAAACGAGTCGAGCCGAACCGAATCGAAACAGAAATCGGTCGAAACGAGCCGAATCGAAAAGTTTAAAAATCCGAAAAATCTAACCGAATTGAACCGAAAAAAAAATCGGTGCACAAGCCTATTTGGCAGTCGATTCGCTGTACTTCAGGGACCCTGCGGTGAATGCTGTATTCACCGCAGTGTCAGCGAATTGTACTCACTGAAGTGCGGCGAATCAGAGAGCACCGAACTCCCTGTTAGTGTTTTTAGCTTCCTATACTCTTTTCCCTAAAAGATTCTCCGATCTGAAATTCGTTTCGTTTCGGATGTTCCTGGTTTTGTTTCAGTTTTTATAATATCGCAGCCTGTGATAATTCTACGTTTATAGAAGAGGTATTTGATCACCTTAGTGTATCGTCAGCTAAGTGTAACATCCCATAATACCCCATCACAAGATCCATAAAGCGTACAGATACATAAATACAGTGCGGGATTGAGTCATTAATATCCGCGAGACGTTGCGATGATAAATCTCCATCGCTACAAATCCATTTATGTTTCCATTAATTAACGAGGTTCCGCAGTTCATGTTTTAGAGTTTGATCTGATTTTTTTCTTCAAGACAATTGAAGCTCGTTTCTAGGTTTCCACCGATTAATCAGCCGGAGCCGCGCCGCGACGCGCGAGCCGCTGTCATTTCTCCTGCGGCACACAAGCCTTTATTGTGACACCTTCAGACGTCGAGATGAAGGAACCGACGTGTTCCGGCCTCTGTGAGATTTCGCAGGATCAAATGGAAATATCTGTGACGCAGGAAAGAGTCCAGGCTCTAACGATATCAAATAAAAACAAGGACGGAACCGAAGCTCCACGGCCGGCCGTGTGAACGCTTTAAACAAGGAAGCCCGTCAGATCCCAGAAACGCGGCTTTATCTCCAAGATTACGCTGACGCGAAGCAGACTGTTTGTTTTGCCTGAGCTGGACTCTGCGGCCGGTGTCAGGAGACGAGCGATGTTGCGATTGTTTGACTATTTACGTTTCGTTGTTTATCGTAACAAAGTGAAACATCCTTCCTCTCACTCGCTTAATGGACGACCAAGGAAAAAAACGAAGAACGGGGCGAGCGTAGGACAAGTGATGGCGATAAGACAATATAAATGAAACCATGAGGCTCATCTGCTCATTTCCGCTCCCTGTCGAAGGTGAAGACGCTTTGACAACTTGCACTTTTGCGGCTGTTTTGTTTCTCTGCGTTGTTCGTACTAAATGGATCGAGATCAGGGGGGACCGGGTGGTGCTGTCATCAGAAGAAGACCTTCAGAGCCAGACGCGTGCATTGTGGACATCTTTCTCTCCTGAGAATACATAAAATATACCTGATATATATCAAATTCCGCGTTATACTGGAGGGGCAGCGTCAGACTGGTGGTGGTTTTAGCCTCAGTTAAGACGAGCAACAGTAGAACCTTTAACATCCTCCACTAGGGAATAAAGATCTGTGGCCCAACTATTTATGATCGAATTTCAAGGACGATCACTTTCCATCCAAACCATGGCTAGTTGTTGTTGGAGCGTGAGGATAGAGGAGTGCACTTGTTGGTGTTCATAGTTCTCGCGTGTGGTGTGATGTTGGTGGTTCCACTCCTCATCTACAAGGAAGCTAGGAAGCCTTTAGGTGGGGCTCAAGCTCCGTTCCTTTGTCCAGGATGCTTAAAGTGAATCCTTACCCAGAAGGCCCTTTGAGATTCCAGCGAGAAATAAAATGTAACTTATAGAGGGAGGATGATTTGTGAGGAGCACTATCTGTGGAGTGCGGAGGACGCTCTCTACACATCTGAGAAGGATGCACCCCACACCTGATTCCAAAGCCTGGAATAACTCAGCTTAAGTTCTGCTAGCGAATGAGAGGTGGGAAATATTGCAAGAGCCACAAAATCATCTGCAAGAAATGAACAATGCAACTAGTTTATGTTGGTTTCATAAGATTTTGCACATAGGTCACCAGGTCACTCATTAAGGCTAGGGTCAGACTGAGGCAGTGCGAACGTGCGTTCTGGCGCACTTAATCACGGCCGTGCTAGCAGCAGATGCCGGGCAATGATGGCCAATATACGAAGTACGGTCGCACAAAAGTCCGGCTGCGCAACGCAAGTGGAAAATGAACGCATTTTTGCGAGAACGTTAAACCACTAGTACTGACGTACAGAGTGCGCTGCGTCCACTAGCGGCGAGTGTGCGTGATTGGGAGACGTCAGACGCTGCTAATGTCCAGCCAACATAACGTCCAGACACAAAAAGTGTTTTATTGATGATCCGTACAAAATCACGGATGAAACTGCGCATAGTATGACCGCTATTGCGTATTCCGTGAAAAAATACGTCCATTCTTCGAACGCACATTTTCACGGACAACGTGAAAAATGCGTTAGTCTGACCCCTAGCCTTACACTGGATGAAAGGAAATTCATCCTACAGCAAAAGAAAGTTTTTTTTTACAGTGGTAACGATAAAGCTGTGGTATTCTCTGCCTGTTGAGGTGGTTGGGTCAGAGACTGTACAGACTTTTAACGACTGGATGACTTCCTGCAGACACTGAATATTAAGGGTCATAATATTTAATATGTGGGTAAAAGCTTCTTGATCCAAGGAGAAATCTGACGCCATCTGGGGTCCGGAAGGAATTTTTTCCTAGTATGTTGCATATTGGCGAGCGCTTCAGATGAGGGATGTGCAATTCGTTTCGTACAGATTCGTTTTTCATACGAAATTTACCATTTTCATGCTTCCGAGGGCATCCCGAATCCGAAACGTCGACCACACAAAATTTTTGAATCGATTCGAAATATCGAGTCATTCGATTCGAAATTTTGGACAATTCAAATTTCGGATCGATTCGAATTTCAGATCAATTTCGAAATTTTGGGTCGATTCGACATTTCGGATCAAATTTAGAAATGATAAAAATATATTTTTTAATTTAAAAATGCTTAAAAGATCCTAAAAAATCTATAAATAAAGAGACTCTTTACTGCAGAATATTATAAGCAACGGTTTATTAGATTTTGAATTAAAACGGGAATATTTTTAACATTGAAGCCTATGGGATTTAACATTTTCCACACCTGGGGCCCTATTACATTCTTCACGCAAAAATGCACGATAAACGTGTGGATTTTTGCACGAAGCGTCAAACGTTAACGCGCGTAAATCAACGCTGGTATTACAACCCTCGCTCATTTTTTCATCCATCAAAAAATAACGAATCACCAAATCGAATCACCGAATCGAAACGAAAACGGTCCGAAACGACCCGAAATGAAAAAAAAAACACCTGGAGAAAAAAAACGAAACAGAACAAAAATTTTAGCGGTGCACATATCTACTTCAGACTGGCGACTTTTGCTTTTTTTTGGATCAGCAGCAGTAGATGTAACAT
The DNA here is from genome assembly GCA_009667805.1 of Leptobrachium leishanense. Lineage (NCBI taxonomy): Eukaryota > Metazoa > Chordata > Amphibia > Anura > Megophryidae > Leptobrachium > Leptobrachium leishanense. The sequence continues at coordinate 335,897,040 of CM019067.1, forward strand.
AGTTAAACAGACCAAAAAGGAGCCGTGCGTCCATCGAGTCCAGTTTTTCACACGTCACCTACTGGTGCTGATCCGAAAGATGTAAAAAGAACCTAGTCTGAAGCGCTCGCTAGGCTTGTGCACCGATTTTTTTTTCGGTTCGATTCCATTTTTCGGATTTTTAAACTTTTTGATTCGGCTCGTTTCGACCGATTTCTGTCTCGATTCGGTTCGGCTCGAATCGTTTATCGTGTACATTTTTTTTTCGGAATATCGACCATTTTTTGTATTTTCATGTCACTTTGCTCGTTTTTTGTATCGACTTTTCGTGATTTCGGAAATTTTCGTTTTTTCGGAACGTCTTTTCTCCTCGTTTCAAAGCAATAAATTTCGATTTGACACATTTCAAGTCCATTCGAAAATTCCAAAAATATTTCGTTTCGGCTCGGAAAACTTTTCGGATCTGCCGTTTTCGGATCTAAAAATTTTCGGAAAATCGGCCGCATCCGAAAACACGAATCGGGAAATTTCGTGAAAATTCCGAAATTCCGAAACCCGAAACGCACATCCCTAGCGCTCGCAAATATGCAAGATACTGGGAAAAATGTCCTTCCCTTACATTCAGTAATATGTGCAGTTGACAGATAAATGTACAAATTTGACATAAAAATTTATATTTTTTTTATTGAAAGTTATACCCACTGCAGCGCTTGTCACTGATACACAGACAGCGGCTCAGATTTAAGGGGTTATTCAGAGAGCACCGAAATGTCACAGATATTTTGGTGCTCTCTCATTCCCTGCAAGGGAAAACCCGCCACAAACCTGCCGCAAGCCTGCCGAAAATCCGTCAAAATCCCATTAAAAAAAAACACATCAGATACGATCTGAAGTATCAGAACTCTCGAACCTTAAAAAACACGCTGAACACTTCTGGAAAAAGCCAACAGGGCCGCCGAACACAGCGCAGATCAGCACTGGAAAAAGCCAACAAGCCGACGAACGGGGTAAAAAGAAAAAAAAAGTTTGAAAGTGTCAAAATTGAAACGCTGTTTGAAAATAGAATTTACTCAACGAAAATGTCTGGAATTTACATATAAGATCGTATGAATGATAATAAAAAGGGATGTTGCAGAAAAAAGAAACAACACTATTAAAAGAAAAGCACTATAAAAAAAAATTGTCGAAAAAATTCCCAAAAATGCCTAAAAGATCCTAAAAAAATCAATAAATAGACTTTTTGCTGCATATTAAAATAATAAACGGTTTATTAGATATTGGGTTAAAACGGGAACATTTTTTACATTCAAGACTATGGGATTCGCCTGAAGAAACCTGCCGAATGAAACCACTGAACATCAGGGCATTTCACTGACATTTCTCTGCTGTTCAATGTGAATAGATTAATCATTGCTTCTCTATGGGGGATTTCACTGACGCCGAACAGGCACCGTACTTGCTGGCAGTTCACCAAAATCTGGCGAACTGCCTGCTCTCTGAATAGCCGAATGGCCCCGAAATGTCACCGTACGGGGAAATTCGCTGTTCGGTGCCATTTTGGGACCAGATCGGCTCTCTCTGAATAAACCCTCTAATGTTCAAACAGATCCACTGATAAAAAAGACGGTATTAAAACCTGCAAAAAACAAAATCTCCCCTTTTAGTGTCAATTAAGACATATCACACGCGGAGCATCTTATTGCAAGAGACCAGAATCCATCAGCACTGTCTCGCTATTCTTCCTGTGTTATTTACTGCCGCGCGGCTCGATGCTCTCCTCCTCCTCCTCTCCATGTCTCACAGTAATTAAAACGCATCTCTCTGTGCGCTTTCATTTTTTGTGCTTTTATCGAGGTTTTTTTAAAAATTACACTGGCTTTTGTATCTTTTTAATTTCGATAGTAAACACATTATAAAAAGAAGTGTCCCCCCCCCCCAAAGAAAACAGACTTTAAATTATTACTTTGTTTGAAATGATATAGTGGCCGGTTATAAATGAGCCGCCGCCGCTGCTGCTGCCGCCGCTGTCGCCGCCGCCACCGCCTAGAAAGTAATGATAAACAGAACGAAGAGGGAGAGTTAACGACTGTGCTCTCTCAGATAAAAGTTTGTACTTTATATTTCTCTTTATTAAAATGTTCCCGATTTCGAAGGAAACTTGGACTTTGTGTCTCGTTATACCAGACGGATGAGTGACAGGTTATGTTCTTTCAGGGAGTCATTCCAGTTCGTTTATATGGTCTGAGTGTTTCAGAATAAATTCAGGTTCATCAGCTCCAAACCAATTACTTTTTGCATCATATGAATTAAGCAGACCCTGCAGCGGAGGAGACGTGCTCAGGGAAGCAGCAGTGGATGACCTTAAAACCTGAAATACTCTGCCTGAAGGAGGTGACTGAGATACAGCGTGTATATCCCGTAATGCCAAGAATGCCCAGGGAAGCCATTGTCAAAAAACATAATTAAATATTGACACATTTTTACAAATTGAAAACAAGGGACGGAATCTGTTGCCATAAAATGAAGCGAAAATGGAGTAGAATGTTAGGGTTAAGTAACTCCAGTGATGTCACTAGGGTTGGTGTCACCCGGTGCGGTAACTTATGGTCACCCCCCCCGAGTTTTACGGATTTTTTTTAACTACTCTTACTCATAAATCAGTACTCCCATATAACACTGAATGCTCATACACACAGCGCACATTACTGTGAGGTTTATTGCTGTGGAGCTCTCTCATATGCTCACATAAATTTTTGCCAACTGCCAGCAAGTACGGTGCCTGTTTGAAGGCAGTGAAAGCACACATGGATATATATTGCCCCAGCAGCTCTGGATATATTGCCCCCAGCAGCTCACCCATGGATATATATTGCCCCCAGCTCACATATGGATATATTGCCCCAACTCAATTATATATTGCCCCCAGCAGCTCACCCATGGATATATATTGCCCCAGCTCACATATGGATATATTGCGCCTCAGCTCACACATGGATATATTGCCCCAGACCAGCTCACACATGGATATATTGCCCCAGACCAGCTCATACATGGATATATTGCCCCAGCCCAGCTCACACATGGATATATTGGCCCAGACCAGCTCACACATGGATATATTGCCCCCAGCTCTCATGAATATTGCCCCAGCTCTCATGGATATGCCCCCAGCACACATGGATACTGCCCCAGCTCACATGGATATGCCCCAGCTATCATGGATATGCCCCCAGCACACATGGATACTGCCCCAGCTCTCATGGATATGCCCCAGCAGCTCTCATGGATATGCCCCAGCAGCTCTCATGGATATGCCCCAGGAGCTCTCATGGATATGCCCCAGCAGCTCTCATGGACAATGCCCCAGAAACCGGAAACCGACTGAGGAAGCCACATGGTGTGGCGAAACGCGTCTGGGTACACTGGCTGAGCCAGATACTGCATTTTATTTTTTTATATTGTTTTTATGTCATATTAAATTTTTCTTTGCATCAGTCCCTGGTGTGCTTGCTGTTTAAAGAGGTTTCTATGGGCTTTTCCTCGAATAAGTCCACAAGCGGTTTATCCCAGAGCTTGGCTTTAAGCTCCAACCCACGTGAGTTCAATTCCTTCATCAGTACTTCACTGTGTGTTTGACAGATCTACGCAAGGGAGTTTTCTCTTCTTTTCACATGTTTCTTCATATACCAACATCGGAAGCGAACCATCATCACTGAAGGTGGTAGGTCACCCCCTTCAGAAGAGAACCAATGACCACATGCGCTGACCCACTCAGAGCCAGTGTTGGGGCTCTTCTTTTGTGAGTGGGAATAATACAGTATTCATAGTATTTGCTATTATATTTCGTCTACACTATTGTATTCTCTTTGTTTTTTATAACGCATGTGAACGAGACAAGACAAGAGAACCACCATAAGATCCTACAGCGACATTCATCGCGCTGCCAGTTACGTATTTGTTGTTCATTGTTCACTGGTTTGGGGGAAACCACTGAGTGCTGGTTGGCCTTGGAGATTTGGTGGCGGTACAGACGGGGGCGCCTACCACTTTGGTTGTGCTCTCATGAATATGCCCCAGCTCCTCTCATGGATAATGCCCCAGCTCCTCTCATGGTTATTGCCCCAGTTCCTCTCATGGATACGCCCCAGCTCCTCTCAGGGATATGCCCCAGCTCCTCTCATGGATAATGCCCCAGCTGCTCTCATGGATATGCCCCTGCTCCTCTCATGGATATTGCCCCAGCTACTCTCATGGATATTGCCCCAGCTGCTCTAATGGATATGCCCCAGCTGCTCTCATGGATATTGCCCCAGCTGCTCTCATGGATATGCCCCATCTCCTCTCACGGATATGCCTCAGCTCCTCTCATGGATATGCCCCAGCTGCTCTCATGGATATTAGACATGTGCACAGCACAAAATTTCGTTTTGAACTAATGGATTAGTCCTAAAATGCAATTTATTTAGTTGCTAAAGAAATTCGTTTTCAGTTCTTTAGTATGAAAACTAATTTCATTCATCCGAAAACCAGTGGATACAATTACTATTGTAGTGGCTCCTCAGAGGGCTGAGATCGCTGCTTGTTACAGTATCTCTCACTCTCAGCACAATGTGGGCCATATTATATAGTTGGTGCTAACTTAACCAGAGCCATTGTAAACTTCCCAGAGACATTATAGCCTATAGAGGTTTTCCGTTTACAACAGCTCTGGTTAAGTTAGCACCAACATTGTAATACTGCCCCGTATCAGGCAAAGCTGTTACAGTAACTGACTGCTGCTCATCACAGCGCTCAGCGTTTCAGTAAAACTAGTAAATAATATTTTTATATATATATATAAGAGGTTAGAACAATATTATTTCCTTGTTTTACTGAATCTGAGCGCTGTTAGTCAGTTACTGTAACAGCTGAGCCTGATACATTGTACTGAGAGATAAGGTAACAAGCAGCCGATCTTCGCGCTCACAGCCACTGGATTTAAAGGGCTGAGAAAAAAAGGATCCTCTGTATAATGTTTAGAACATCCTCCTGCATTAATTAATACCCCACTCTGTATAATGTATACAACATCCACCTGCATTAATTAATATCCCTCTCAGTATATTATATAGAACATCCTCCTGAATTAATTAAATGTCCCTCTCTGTATAGAACATCCTCCTCAATTTATACCTTTCTCTGTAAAATGTATATAACATCCTCTTGCATGAATACCCCTCTGTATAATGTATAGAACATCCTCCTGCATTAATTAATGCCCCTCTCTGTATAGAAAATCCTACTGCATTGGCATGTGGAGGGTTTCTTCATTGCTGGTCTCCTTCACTTATCAATGTAATATCACAAAAAGGACTGACACTAAAATGTAGTGCATTTTATTTTAGTTTCTTTCGTTTTTTGTACTGAGCAGTTTCGTATCTCTTGAGTCATACGAAAACTAAATTATCCCAAAATTCGGACTAAATCGTTTTAGTACTAAAACGAATGCACATGTCTAATGGATATGGCCCAGCTTCTCTGATGGATATGCCCCAGCAGCTCTCATGGATATGCACCCAGGCCCCAGCTCACCTCCTGCCGTCGCACCGCCGCCGCGCCGCCACGCTGCCACGCTGCTGCCACCGCGTGTTCTGCTCCCTCTGAGTGTTCGGCGGCATGGAGCTTGGGCGCTCACCTGGGGGAGCCACGTGACCAGCCGCGATCTCGCGAGAACTTGGCTGGTTACGTGGTTCACCCAGCGAAGCACCAAAGCTCCATAGCTTCGGACGCTCGCTGGGAGCCGGACACTGCGTCGCAGGGTGAGACACCCGCCCTTAGGGTGACGGTGTCACCCTAAGGGCGGGTGTCACCTGGTGCTGGCCGCACCCCCCACTCCCACCTTGCGACGCCACTGGTTAACCCTAACCCTAAAAAAAACACAAATAATAACCTAACCCAAAAACAAGCACAAATAGTAACCTATTCATACCCAAAAACTAGCACAAATAGTAACCTAACCCTAAAATAAGCACAAATAGTCATCTAACCCTAAAGCAAGCACGAATAGGAACCTAACCCAAAACAAGCACAAATAGTAACCTAACCCTAACCAAAAACAAGCACAAATAGTGACCTAGCCCTAACCCTAAAACAAGTGAAATAGTAACCTAACCCTAACCCAAAAATAAGCACAGATAATAACCTAACCCTAACCCTAGAAAAAGCACAAATAGCAACCGAACCCTAAAACAAGCACAAATACTAATCTAACCCTAACCTTAAAACAAGCACAACTTGTAACCTAACCCTATAACAAGCACAAATAGTAACCTAACCCTGAAACAAGCAAAATAGTAACCTAACCCTAGAGCAAGCACAAATAGAAACCTAACCTTAACCCAAAAACAAGCACAAATAGTAACCTAACCCTAAAACAAGTACAAAAAGTAGCCTAGCCCTATAACAAGCACAAATAGTAACCTAACCTAAAAACAAGCACAAATAGTAACCTAACCCTAACAATGAAACAATCACAAATAGTAACCTAACCCTAAAACAAACACAAATAGTAACCTAACCCTCACCCTAAAACAAACACAAATAATAACCTAACCCGAAAACAAGCACAAATAGTAAACTAACCCAAAAACAAGCACAAATAGTAACCTAACTCTAAGGCTAAGGTCAGACGAAAGCATTTTTAACGTGCGTTTAGCCGCACGAAATCACGGCCGTGCTAGCAGCAAATGACGTCCAATACTGGGGAACATACGACGAACGGCCGCACGAAAGTTCGTCCGTGCAACGCAAGTGGCAAACGAACGCATTTTTTCGAGAACCTCAAACCGCTACTACTGACGTACAGAGTGCGCTGCGGCCGCATAGCGGCGTGTTTGCGTGATTGGGAGACGTCAGACGCTGCACACGTCCGGCCAACATAACGTCCAGACACAAAAGGGTTTTATTGATGATCCGTACAAAATCACGGACGAAAATGCGCATCGTATGACCGCTATCGCGTACTCCGTGAAAAAATACGTCCATTCGTTCGAACGCACTTTTTCACGGACAACGTGAAAAATGCGTTCGTCTGACCCTAGCCTAAAACAAGCACAAATAGTAACCTAACCCTGAGCCCTAAAATAAGCACAAACAGTAACCTAACTCTAACCCTAAAATAACTACAAATAGTAACATATCCATAATATCTAACCCTAAAACAAGCACAACTAGTGACCTAACCCAAAAATAAACACACATGGTAATCTATCCTTAACCCTAAAATTACTACAAATAGTAACCTAACCCTAACCCTTAAAATGAACCCTTGCTATGGAAAATGATGCTCCATTTCAACCTGCGGCATCCAGAATTCTGGACATCAGGATTCAGATGCCACGCAGGGTCTTTTACAATACGCTCCTTTTTTTAACCGCTTTTTTTAACTGCTTTTTTTTAGGGCAATTTTTCCACAGTATATCAAAACTTTTAAAAAAAATTGAGTAACAAAAAGAATCTCAATTTTTTTATAAAACAATACAATATCATTTTTAATAAATGTTTTACTTTCATAGAATTTTTTTTACTCACCACGGGGGTGCCCTTCTTTGCAAAAAAAAATAAATAATAATATTTATAAAAAAAGAAGAGTATATTTAAACTTTTCATTGGTTTATTTATTTATATTTACTATTAATAATTTTCTTTTATGTTTAGAGGGTTTTTTTTAACAGAGAAAAGCTTCCCCCCCCCCGTCCTTTGGAAGGTATCTGTTTGCACATGCCTACTTTGTCTAATTATACATCCAGCCCTGGATGGTGAGGCATCACTCCATGCCTGGAATTCTCCGGTACTTTTGTGTCCCACCTTCTTCAGTCACGCATTCGCGAGGTTTGCAGGAGTGACATTGTTGCTGAGTTTCACATCCTGAGCTTTTTGTTTCCCAAATTAATCAACCTTTCGGCAGACATTCAGATGGAACGGAGACGCCAGTTACTGACGATCGATATTCACTCCTAGAAAAATAAGATCATCTGATAAAGCTCTGACATCTCTGTAAAGCACAGCTAATATAAAAGGAGAGATAAAACAGGTTCCGCAAGGTCCTGGTGGCTGCGATTGATTCAAAGCCGTCTACGTTCGTCTCCCTGGTCGCGTTATTTTGTTTTGAAGGTGATGAGTCTATTAGATATTGACTAAATTCCAAACAAATAAATAAATCTGGAATTTGTTTCGGACGCCTGCCTAGAATTTATCTCTTTTTTTTACTATTTTTTTAAATATTTTCCCCTGTTTCTTGCAGATTATTGGAGGGGCCGATTCAGACGCTGAAAACGCCAAACCTCATTTGCAAAACACAAAGTCAAAGAGGTAAACAAACGGTGGGAATTAATTTGCTGCTCCGGTGCCTCCCGAGTCTGTCAAGTATCAATGTTTCATATTAAGAGGGCAAAACTCTGCAAAAATAAGACGAACGAAGATCAACACCATTACAAACGTCTGTTGGGTAATGAAAGCGGAAGACGTGCTCTCCTCACCGGCTGACAGGCCGCTAATTTGGCTGACACTTTCATCCCTTTTCCAAACACCCAGTAAATCTCTCGAGGTATAAAGTCCACTTAAAAAGTCTTTATGACTGTCTGCCCGCTTTGTCTTGCCTGTGCAAGCTGCGAGTGGAAGGAGGCGGAATCCACGTTTGTACGAGCGCAGAGCTTCTCGGGGCGGATCTGGTCTTGATTATGAGTTAAAATCTGGATATTTCCCAAAGCAAGAGATTTATTCAAAGAAATGGATACTAGAGGGGATTCTTTATAATTCCTGCTGGAGGATGGGTAAAGGCTATAACTCCTTCTAGGGGTAGGGTCCCTATCTCCTTACGAGGCTTATCAAGGCCACCACCAGGTCTAAGCATTTCTTTCCATGGGTGCACCTAGGCTACTTTATCATTACTGACCTGTGTGAGTCTGAAGATGCCTCAACATCTAACCCTAAAGGGACGCTCTACTCATTCTGACCACTTCCTTGTTTTAAAGTGGTCAGGATGTCAGAAGGACTGCCCCCCATTCTCCCCTCTCGCCCTCAAACTGGTGTTATTGCAGGGTGAAGTGGAAAAATTTCCTCCCACCACCCAACGTTACCAACAGCTGGGATTTAGAATTTCCCAGCTGCCGGTCACCAGATCAGTCACTAGTGATGTCACACACAGAGAGCGGCCGACATCACCCTCTGAGCCCAATCGCTGTAGCGAGCATTCCCAGAGAGGCAGCGATGGATCAGATCTGTGCATGTGCGTGCAGCTCCGATCCATTGCTCTGCACAGGCGCAACGGGACTTGTGTATATAAAGTGTGTGAGTACCGTCGTGCTGCGCAATTTGAGGTTGTTACGGATCTTGGTATCCCAAGTGCCTCTTTTCGATGAACCAGGAGGTGATCGTACCCCCACAGAATAGACGACACATAGACTGTGAGAGGAATCCTTGCTGCTTGAAAACTAAGAATGCTTTATTCTGGCTCAACGGTTACAGACATTTTTGATTGAAGCTGCTTCTATGACCCCACCATTCCTAAAACACTGGCACTCATGATCCTGCTATGTAGTAAAATTCCTCTTGTCTTCCTGAACCCCAATCCCACTAGATTGTAAGCTCCTATGAGCAGGGCCCTCTACACCTCTTGTTTCCATCATATGTCTGTTTATCTTGTTCCCTTTTTGTTATTGTAAAGTGTTGCGGAAACTGTTGGCGCTATATAAATGATGACAATAATAATAATTTCAAAAGTAAACCACACCTCTGCGTTCCCTGTTTCAAAGCCCTCCACCTCCCCAACACACAATGCCATGGGCCCCAGACAAAGGAAAGGCTGTGATATCCAGTTCAAACCAGTTTCTGGTGGAGAGGGTGTGGAAGCAGACAAATGGTTAGATTGTAAGCTCTTGAGCAGGGTCCTCTCCTACTGTTCTGTGTGTCCAACTTGCATGCACATGGCTATTCTGGCTTACCCATTGTACAGTGCCATGGAACTTGTTAGCACTCTATAGAAAAACTGGAAATGCAACTGTTACACACAGGTACACACAGCACCTGAATACAGGGGAATGATACACAGACGTCAGGGAATCAAAATATAAGAAAATCAAACGCACATTGCTGTGGCCGTTCCGTGACAGCAGTTCTTGCACTACACAAGTTGCACAGGAGCACAAACTGCACAGAAAAGCTTCAGGGACTTCCTGGTTCAGGAGACCCTGAGCCGAAGAGGAGGAGCAGCACGCGGCGAGCGAGAAAAGGTGAGTAAAAAAAGGCAGAGACTTTTGGAAGGATTTTTTTCCAATTATTTAAGGGCAGAAAACAAAAAAACTCCATTCCGTAACAGAGTATCTTTATAATTCCAGTCTCTCCAACCTTTCGCATCATCGTTCCCTCGCTCTCCCCTCCCCCTTCTTTTCATTTCTCTCTTTTAATATATATTTTTAACTTTTAAAGTAATTTTTAATCCAGTTTTATCACCTTGCTGTGACCCGCCACTTGCAATCTCCTTTTTCCTGATCTCGTCTGACCTTTTAAACCCCGTAATGCTGCTCTTAATCGTCTTCATGCTGGGTTTGTCTCTTTGTCGCCCAAAAGCCATGATATTTTTTCTTCGCTCCTAAACCTATAAACAGTTCTTCGTTGGCTGTTTCGAGATCAAACATGAGCCGCGTCGCTAGAAAATGCTCCAACCTACAGAAACTGCTATGAAGGTGGCAGGAGATAAGACACTGTTTACAAAAATGTGACATTATTCAGCTTTTTGGAACTCGGCGTTGACGTCTGTTCGATACTCGTGTGTACCATAAACTCGCTATTAACTACGGAACGGTGTCTAAGGCGACTTGAGTTATACCTGGTGATTAAACTGAACAAAAACGGAAACAGCCTGAATTCATTGTTTTACAAAACAAAAAGGATCAAAACTATTTTATTTTCCTGCAGTGCCTGGAAGTTATCTGATGTTCCGGTAAATCACTCATTGTGAGCGTCTTCATTCTCAAAAGATATGAGAAAATGGACTTTTATGTTAAAAAAGTAAAGTTTCAGTATTTCCTTTTATTTATCTCTGTCTTTTTTCACTTTATGTGTTGATCGATCCTCTGATGTTCTCCCTGTAAAGAATTATTTTCTCTGTTCTAGGTGAAATCTCCGCTCCTCAAGTCTCAGGGCGGGATTCGCTGAAGGTCGATGTTGCTTTCATGGAAGACGGCCCCCTTGTGAGCAGACACTGCCAAACCACTATACATCGCATTTTAAAACTGCAGAAGATCACTGACAGGCTGAACGGACAGAAAATATATTTGGGACCCGCCAGCAGGATTCTTTTATACAGTACAGTGGTTCACTATGGGAATTATTCGGAGAGCACCAAAATGTCGCCGACATAAGGACCCTGCTTACAATCTAACCATTTGTCTGCTTCCACCTCCCATCTCCACCAGAAACTGTTTTGAACTGGATATCACATCCTTTCCTTTGTCTGGGGTCCAGGGCATTGTGTGTGGGGGGAAGGGTTTTGAAATAGGGTACACAGAGGCGTGTCTTACTTTTGAAATGGTTATAACTGTTAGCCAGAATAAAGCAATCTTAGTTTTGTGTTCAATCGGCAAGGATTGATCTCACAGTCTGTGTCGTCTATTCTGTGGGGGTACGATCACCTCCTGGTTCAGCGTAAAGGTGCGCGTGGGGTACCAGGATCTGTAACACCCATCCTGCGGTGAATTCAGCATTCACTGCAGGGTCCCTGAAGTGCAAGGAATCAGCCGCCGAATGCCGCCACAGACCCGCCGAACATGCGCGGAAAACCCGCTGAACATCCACCGCAGGGCTGCCAAACGCAGCCAACAAGCCGAGGTAGGCGCATCCCTATCGTTAGTTGTCTTGCCCAAGGACACTCACTGGTGGCGTCTTCTGAGTGGGATCGAATTGGCTTTGCATGATTGAAGATAAGCAACCTGGTGGTTAGGTTGAACTTGCTTCTCTTAAAGCGAGACTTGCTTCTCCACAGTTGTATTGGAGGGATGTGCTAATTGGTATTTTGACTTGCTTCTCCACGGTCGAAGGACAGAGACATTTCCACTGAACTCCACAGCCGATATTGTGTGGTTGGCAAGTATGTACCATTAGGTGTCTTGCCCAAGGACACTGGCCGGGATTCCAACCTGGGTCTCCACCAGTGGCGTGCAGAGGGTTTTTGATGCCTGGGACCAACCCTTTGATTGCATGCCCCCCCCCCCAAATCAAGTACAAGATCTAGTAGTAAGACATGTGAGAAAAGTCCTGCAAACCCTTTCCATACCATGGGCCCAGGGTACCCCTCCCAGTTCACATTAATATATTGCCCCAGTAGATCACATTAACCCTTTCGCTGCTGAGGCTTTTCCCGCCCCTGTGCTGAGGTCATTTTTTACCTGTTTTGCGCATCATGTTTAAACGTGTTTTTAAGGCTTATTTTAGTATATGACCCAGACATATTATATATCGTTCTTTCCGTCAGACTCGGTAGATTCATAATATGTCATTATTATATGTATACGTTATGTCATGTCTGTATATTATAACAAAAAATGCAATAAAATATGTATTTTCAATAATTTACAATGTGTAAAGTGTTTTTTTCCACATTTTAACATGCGAGCAATTGCGGTTATATTTTGTATGGGGTGCGCTTGTTAAAAAAATTAGAGATGGGGTCTCGTTACATTTTTTTTTGGGGAAAATGACACTATTTTTAACAAACGCACCGCATACAAAATCGTTAGTGCAGCATCATTGTTCACATTATAATTGAAATGGGAACAATATTGCTACACTAACAAACCAAAAAAAATAAAAAAAAAGTGTTTATTTTTTTTTTTAAATTTTTTTTTTATTTTTTTTTTTATTTTTATTTATTTTTTTTTACAAAATTTTTAACTTTCATGTTTGGTATCGTTGGAACGGCCATGCTCTGGCCGATCCAACCATATCAAAATTTAACCCCTAACTGCCACGGATCGGGAGATAGGGAGTTCATTGGAACTCCCTATCTCCACACTTGGTGGCAGTTAGGGGTTAACTGTAGGACTGGCGTCATCGTGCTACGCACGATGACGCCAGTCCTCTGGGGGAGTTCCCGGAAGCTTGGCCGACATCCAAGATGTCGGCCAGCTCCGGGAAAGGATCGCGAACCGGCGCTTTTCAGCGCCGATTCGCGATCCGGCTCCCCAGGGGTTAATGCCAGGCATCATTTGGAAGGGCAAGCTGTGCCCTTCCAAATGATGCCTGGGTTAAGCCCCTGTGCGCCGCCGATCGGAGAGGGAGAGAGGTCCGAAGGACCTCCCCCCCCTCCCTTTCAGGCGCCTCCTCCGCACATGCGGGGGGGCGCCTGAATTAGGTGTCATCGCGCCCCCGCGATGACACCTAATAATGGCGGCTGCTGGTCCGGATGCCGGGCTGACATCCAGGATGTCAGCCCGCACCGGAGGGGCCAGCGATCGGCCGGAACCCGGCCGAACGCTGACCCCGATGGGAGGACGCGCTCAGCGCGTCCTCCGCATACCAGCGGGAATGCTGAGGACGCGCTGAGCGCGTCCTTAGCATTCAAGTGGTTAATATATTGCCCCAGCAGCTCACACATGGAAATATTGCCCCAGCAGCTCACATTAATATATTGCCCCAGCTGCTCACACATGGATATATTGCCCCAGCAGCTCACATTAATATATTGCCCCAGCAGCTCACACATGGAAATATTGCCCCAGCAGCTCACATTAATATATTGCCCCAGCTGCTCACACATGGATATATTGCCCCAGCAGCTCACATTAATATATTGCCCCAGCAACTCACACATGGCTTTATTGCCCCAGCAGCTCAAATATGGATATATTGCATTTGCCCCAGCAGCTCACATGGACATGATGCAGGTACCTTGATAACTGGGGCAGGCTATGGACGGCACGGGTGACGGTTGGATGCGGATGCACCGTTCTTCTGTGTCTCCTCGCTCTCACTGACACATGCAGTAGGGCAGGGGTAGGGCGCAGGCACAATCACTCTGCGCAAGACAAGTGCGACTGTCCAGTGGAGCCTCCTGTTAATGCCTCTTTCCCGCCCACGTGAAAGGCAGAAGCCCGGCGCAGGCACACTGCGTAGCCGTCACGGCACTGAATTAGGCACGTGTCTATTGTTCACTACACGCTGCACGCGCTGAGTGTAGCCGGCCAACGGCAGCGTTAGTGCTCGGCACTGGCGGCCGGCAGTGATATTTTCGGGGGGGCGCACTGAAGAGCAGTCTGGCCCGGCTTGGATGCCCCCCTGAAGTGGATGCCCGGGGCCACCGTCCCGCCGCACCCCCCCCTCTGCACGCCTCTGGTCTCCACGGTTATAGAGCAGTGATGTTACTCTACTCCAGGGGTGGACAAACTACGGCCCGTGGGTCACATGCGGCCAACATTGAGTTTTTTGCAGTCCGCCAACCAGCAGCGTTCTTCTACTCCCGAGGCGAGCGGCCGCTGACATGCAGCTTGACCACTCGCCTGGGCTGGGAACCACCTGACCAGCGCGCGATCTCGTGAGAAAACGGCTGGTCAGGTGCTTCCCATCCCCAAAGAGCAGCAAAGCTGCATGTCAGCGGCCGCTCGCCTCGGAGTAGAAGAACACTGGCAGACGTGGAGCCTGGGGCCACAGAGGAGGTGAGAGGTGGGGGTCAATATATACCCATATGAGCTGGGGGCAGTATATATCCATATGAGCTGGGGTCAATATATACCCATGTGAGCTGGCTCACTATATACCCATGTGAGCTGGGGGCAATATATACCCATATGAGCTGGGGGCAATATATATGCATATGAGATGGGGCAATATATAATATATATAAAATATCATATATATAGAAAATTCTAATTTTTGACTAATGTTAAGCAGAGAATTAAATAAAATGGCATTCTTTGGTGAGGTGTTTTCTCTTGGAAATTGAGCCATAGCAACTGATTCTCTACACACTCTACACACTCTATCTCATTGGGGGGGGGGTGTTATTGATAATGGCTTTAACGGCCAGGAATCATAAGAATGCAATATTGTTTATATGCGGCCCCCCAATTACAATAAAGTTTTCAATGTGGCCTCTGTAGAAAATGTTTGCCTACCCCTGCTGTACTCCATCCAGCCGGCTCACAATGTGTCAGAGTGCAGTGTCCTCCCGAACTGGCCAAAACCAACACCCCCAATCTGTGTGATATGCGGCGGCCCTGAGTGCCTCATCCCACCATGATATGATTCCTGTAAACTACGATATAATAAAGGAAACGTGGGAAAACGTGACAACGTGAGGAAAAGCATCTGGGCCGAGGAGCTCATGATCGCTAAGGTGGATTATTCCAAACGTCCCTTAATAAACGGATCCCACAGAGCAGGAAAATGTCTAAGAGATCGCTCAGACTCTTCAGTCAGAAAGTGAGACAGTGACGGGAAGCTGCGCACGTTTTACAGGACTCATCGACGCAATACAATCTCACAAAACACATTGAACGGCCTTTATAAGGTTTGCTTTGATGCACAGAGACTCTCACTGCTCCTACTTCAAAGAATGTGTGCAATGTGAGCACTCGCACTGACGACAAGCAGCGCACAGGATTGGTCGGATTTATTTGTTATTTGTTCTAGAGAAAAAGATTAGAATTACCTTCTCTATGAATAAAACATAGAAACATAGAAAAATGTCGGCAGATAAGAACCTTTCAGCCCATCTAGTCGCCCAATTACATGGATACTTTACCTGGATTTATCTTTTGTTTAGGATAGCCTTATGCCTATCCCATGCTTGCTTAAATTCAATTACTGTTTTGGCCTCTACCACTTCTACTGGAAGACTGTTCCATGTATCCACCACCCTCTCAGTAAAATAATGCTTCCTGATGTTACTTTTAAACCTTTGCCCCTCTAATCTAAGACTATGTCCTCTTGTTTTGCTACTTTGTTTCCTTTTAAATATACTCCCTTCCTCTACCTTGTGGATTCCCTTTAAAACAGCCCTGATTACAACAAGGGGTTAAATAAATAGACTTATCAATTAAAGCAAAAAGAAAAGAGATTTGTGAAAAATCAGAATGTCCCGGATGTAACAGTTACTATGGAATAACAGAATATTCCGGATATAATAGTTACTATGAGATAACGGAATATTCCGGATATAATATTTACTATGAGATTACAGAATATTCCGGATATAATAGTTACTATGAGATTACAGAATATTCCGGATATAATAGTTACTATGAGATTACAGAATATTCCGGATATAATAGTTACTATGAGATTACAGAATATTCCGGATATAAAAGTTACTATGAGATAACGGAATATTCCGGATATAATAGTTACTATGGGATAACAGAATATTCCGGATATAATAGTTACTATGAGATTACAGAATATTCCGGATATAATAGTTACTATGAGATTACAGAATATTCCGGATATAATAGTTACTATGAGATAACAGAATATTCCATATATAATAGTTACTATGGGATAGCAGAATATTCCGGATATAATAGTTACTATGGGATAACAGAATATTCCAGATATAATAGTTACTATGGGATAACAGAATATTCCGGATATAATAGTTACTATGTGATAACAGAATATTCCGGATATAATAGTTACTATGGGATAACAGAATATTCTGGATATAATAGTTACTATGGGATAACAGAATATTCCGGATATAGTAGTTACTATGAGATAACAGAATATTCCGGATATAATAGTTACTATGGGATAACAGAATATTCCAGATATAATAGTTACTATGGGATAACAGAATATTCCGGATATAATAGTTACTATGTGATAACAGAATATTCCGGATATAATAGTTACTATGTGATAACAGAATATTCCGGATATATTAGTTACTATGGAATAACAGAATATTCCAGATATAATAGTTACTATGGGATAACAGAATATTCCAGATATAATAGTTACTGTGGGATAACAGAATATTCCGGATATAATAGTTACTATGAGATAACGGAATATTCCGGATATAATAGTTACTATGGGATAACAGAATATTCCGGATATAATAGTTACTATGATATAACAGAATATTCCGGATATAATAGTTACTATGGGATAACAGAATATTCCGGATATAATAGTTACTATGGAATAACAGAATATTCCAGATATAATAGTTTCTATGTGATAACAGAATATTCCAGATATAGTAGTTACTATGTGATAACAGAATATTCCGGATATATAATAGTTACTATGGAATAACAGAATATTCCAGATATAATAGTTACTAGGGGATAACAGAATATTCCGAATATAATAGTTACTATATGATAACAGAATATTCCGGATTTATTAGTTACTATGGAATAACAGAATATTCCGTATATAATAGTTACTATGTGATAACAGAATATTCCGGACATAGTAGTTACTATGAGATAACAGAATATTCCGGATATAATAGTTACTATGGTATAACAGAATATTCCGGATATAATAGTTACTATGTGATAACAGAATAATCCGGATATAATAGTTAATATAGGATAACAGAATAATCCGGATATAATAGTTAATATAGGATAACAGAATATTCCGGATATAATAGTTACTATGTGATAACAGAATATTCCGTATATATTAGTTACTATGGAATAACAGAATATTCCAGATATAATAGTTACTATGGGATAACAGAATATTCCGGATATAATAGTTACTATGGAATAACAGAATATTCCAGATATAAAAGTTACTATGGGATAACAGAATATTCTGGATATAATAGTTACTATATGATAACAGAATATTCCGGATTTATTAGTTACTATGGAATAACAGAATATTCCGTATATAATAGTTACTATGTGATAACAGAATATTCCGGACATAGTAGTTACTATGAGATAACAGAATATTCCAGATATAATAGTTACTATGGTATAACAGAATATTCCGGATATAATAGTTACTATGTGATAACAGAATAATCCGGATATAATAGTTAATATAGGAGAACAGAATAATCCGGATATAATAGTTAATATAGGATAACAGAATATTCCGGATATAATAGATACTATGGGATAACAGAATATTCCGGATATAATAGTTACTATGGGATAACAGAATATTCCGTATTGTGGTAGGGTCGTGGCCAAAGAGGGTCAGGACAGCCAGGAGGTTGCACTGCAAACAACGTTTATTTTGGTGTGGTAAATATCTTGCGGGTTTTTGGGTGATTCCTCTTTAGATCACATGTTTTGCCACGCAGAAAAGAAAGTAACAATAAATGATAAACAAATGAACAGGCCTACTCCTGTCAGGAGGCTAACTCACAGTAGTATGTTCTGACTACAGGAGACTGGAGCAGCTACTCTGCTTCCAGCACAAAAAAACATAAACCATACGTTTTGAACAGTAGGCAACCAAAATTCAGTCTCTTACCAGACGACTTAGGAGACAACCTCTCTGGGCTTGGTCAGCTCCACTCTGAGCTATTTCCCTGTTCTCCCAGACCTACTAAATAGGCCTGAGCTAATTAGGATGTGGAAAAGGTGTGCTAGCAGGACAAGAGCCTTTAACCTGTTAGTAGCCTGGATACACAACACGTTGCAACCTCAGGCTTATATACGCATGATCCTGTACTCTGTCACACATCCCCCTCCCCAGCTGAACACAGGAGTGAGAAGCGGCCGCCGCCGCAAGGCCATGCACTCTAGAGAGAGCATCAGCGTTCCCATGCAGAAAACCAGCCCGGTGCTGCACAACAAAGTGAAACGGTTGCAACGACAAAAACCACCGCAGGACCCTGGAGTTCCTGTCCCTGTTGGTGTGCATCCAACACAAGGGAGCATGGTCAGTAACCAGGGTAAACCGTCGTCCCAGTAAGTAATATTTGAGAGTGTCCATGGCCCACTTTATGGCCAAACACTCCTTTTCAACCACAGCATAGCGCTGCTCTCGGGGTAATAGTTTTCGGCTTAGGTATAACACGGGATGCTCTTCCTCATCTACGTACTGGGAAAGTACAGCCCCTAAGCCCACGTCAGAGGCATCAGTCTGTAGGAAAAACTCCTTCGTAAAGTCTGGCGCTACTAGGATCGGTTGCTGGCACAGTACAGAGCGAAGATCCAAGAAGGACTCCTCTGTTTTGCTGTCCCAGCTCACCATGTCTGGTACTCTTGCCTTAATGAGGTCAGTGAGGGGAGCAGCTCTGGTAGCAAAATGGGGTATAAACCGGCGATAGTACCCAACCAGTCCAAGAAATGTTCTGACCTGTTTCTTCCTAAGTGGTCGAGGCCAATTCTGTATGGCTCCCACCTTGTCAATCTGAGGTTTCACCAATCCTCTCCCAACCACGTAGCCCAGGTATTTGGCTTCTGCTAAGCCGATAACAAACTTAGAGGGGTTGCTGTCAACCCAGCCTTTCTAAAGGTGTCCAGCACTGCCTCTACTTTCGGCAGGTGCGAGTCCCAGTCTGTGCTATGAATAATAACGTCATCGAGATAGGCGGACGCATAATGGGCATGGGGCCTGAGCAACTTGTCCATCAGTCTCTGAAAGGTTGCCGGGGCACCATGTAGACCAAATGGCATTATTGTATATTGGAACAAGCCATCAGGTGTAGTAAACACTGTCTTCTCCCTGGCACGCTCAGACAGTGGTATCTGCCAATAACCCTTGGTCAGATCCAACACAGAGAGGAATCTGGCTTTTCCGAGTCTCTCCACCAACTCATCGACCCGTGGCATGGGATAAGCGTCAAACTTTGAGACTTCATTCAACTTTCTGAAGTCATTGCAGAACCTTATAGAGCCATCAGGTTTGGGCACCAAAACAATTGGGCTGGACCAGTTACTATGAGATGCTTCTATCACCCCGAGCTCAAGCATTTTCTTAACTTCAGCCCTTACCGCTTCCCTTCTGGCCTCGGGAATCCTGTAGGAATTAACTCTAACAGTAGCTCCAGGCTCCATAAGAATGTCATGGGTAATCTCCCAGGTTCTGCCCGGTATTGGTGAGAAGACATCCCCATTTCTCTCGACCATGTCATTAGCCTGCTCTGCTTGCTCAGGAGTCAGCTCTGCTGAAATTGACACCGACTGTTCAAAGGCAAGGGAACCTATCGTTATGTCCCCCATGGCAACTGCACTGGCTTCTCTGTCCCTCAATGTTTCAGAAGGTTTATATGAAACACGGCCTCCTTCTTACGGCGATTGGGCTGACTGAGCCTGTAATTTACAGGACTCACTTTCTCCAGAACTTCGTAAGGCCCCTGCCACTGGGCCAGAAGTTTACTCTCCGCCGTGGGAACAAGGACCATAACCCGGTCACCCCTTTTAAATTCTCTCACGGTGGCCCTTTGGTCATAGTGGAGTTTTTGGACACTTTGAGCCTGCTCCATGTGCTGGCGTACAAGAGGAACAATTCGGGCCATACGCCCTTGCATCTGTTCCACATGCTGTACTACATTTGTCCCAGGGACACCTTTTTCCTCCCAGGTTTCTCGTAGAACATCTAGTATCCCCCTGGGGTGCCTCCCATACAGAAGTTCAAATGGTGAGAAACCTGTAGAGCTCTGTGGAACCTCTCTGACAGCAAAAAGCAGGTATGGGAGCAGTAGGTCCCAGTCTTTCCCATCCCGACTAACAACTTTTCGTAACATCCCTTTCAGGGTGCGATTGAACCTCTCTACCAGCCCATCTGTCTGGGGATGGTACACTGAGGTCCTCAAAGTACGTATACTCAACGCCTTACATAATTCCCTCATAAGCCGGGAAACAAATGGGGTACCTTGATCGGTTAGTATTTCCTTTGGAATGCCAACACGTGCAAACACATGGACCAATTCCTTTGCGATATTTTGGGAATTGGCCTTTCGCATTGGAATGGCCTCGGGATATCGGGTGGCATAATCGAGGATCACTAGGATATACTGATGACCCCTAGCAGATTTATCCAACGGACCCACTAGGTCCATACCAATTCTTTCAAAGGGCACATCAACAATCGGAAGAGGTATGAGGGGTGCTCTTAGCTTAGGTCTGGGGGAGGAGAGTTGGCATTCAGGACAAGAAGCACAATACCTCTTAATTTCCTCATATACCCCTGGCCAAAAGAACCTTCTTAGAACCCGTTCTTGAGTTTTCTCCACTCCCAAGTGTCCCCCCAAGAGATGAGAGTGGGAAAAATCCAGCACCTTCCGGGTGTAGGAAGAAGGCACCACTAGCTGCTCAATTTCTTGGCCTTCATCTGAAGTTACTCTGTAGAGCAGGTCATTTCTGAGGATAAAATAGGGACATGTAGCTTTTGTACTACCTTCAACAGGTACCCCATTCACCTCCACCACAGTACTCCTAGCATTCTGTAACAGAGGGTCATTTACCTGGGCTCTCCCAAAGCTAACACCGGAAGTATCCAAAGCTCTGGGGTCATTCGCCCCAACCTCTACGTCTTGCTCGGTGTGGGGTTCCCTTTGTTCACCCACTATATCTTCTTCAGTACACTGAGTGCCAACACCTTTCCCTGACCGTTTCCCATGGTCACCCAACAAAGCCCCGTTAATGGCTTTATTAACCTCCGTCTGCTTTCTCTGCATTGCCTTCTGGTTTTGTGACTTTTTGGATTGGTAATATACAAGTCAGGGTGAGAAAAGGGGAATATGTCGAGAAGACCATTACCTTGTTTTAACAGTGTTGGGGACTGCAAGAGGGAGTAAAAGTCAGGGAAGTTCCTTCCTATGACTAAGGAATAGGGTAACCGTGGCACAACTACCGCTGATATCTTTACCAGCCTGTCTTGTACATAAACCTCTATATCGGCGGTAGGATATCTTACAGTACTTCCGTGAATACAAAGCACACCCACTGTGTGGTGCCCCTGTATATGTGTCGGCTTGACTAAGCCACCAGCCACTAGAGTCAAGGCACTTCCAGAGTCAACTAGTGCCACTGTATGTTGATTATTCAACTGGACTGGTACTCGGAAAGTATGCAAATCTTCTACCAGGCCAGCTAAGCAGATTAGTCCACAAAAGTTTTGGGGGTTCTCCCCAGTCCACACTGCATGGCTCGGCTCCGGGAGTTAGGGCACCGTGCCCTGACATGGCCTTTACCCCCACACTCGAAGCAGGTTATGGAGTTTCCACCAAAGTGGTCGTTTTTCAAAGGAATGGGGGTCCTGGAGTCTGTTTTGCGCAGATGCACTCCTTCTCTGGAAGTAGCTTCAGGTTCACTCCGCTGGACTTTTGGTCTCTGGTTCGGCCCCAGATACCTAGAGGACTTTTCCAAGTCTCTTGCAGACAAGTATCTTTCTACTTGGGCTATCATGGCGTCATAATTAGTGGGGTTTCCTTGGCTGACCCACTCACGAAGACCACTGGGAAGTTCTCTTAAATATCGATCCAGTACTAGGGATTCCACCATCTGGGCAGGACTCTGGGACTCCGGTCTGAGCCATTTCCGGGCCAGGTGGATTAGGTCAAACATCTGGGATCTAGGAGCCTGTCTCTCATTGAATCGCCATTTGTAAAAACGCTGGCCCTTACAGTAGTGGTGACGCCCATCCGGGCCATTATTTCCACCTTTAACTGTGGATAATCTGCAGCGGCTTCCTCTTCTAGGTCAAAGTACGCTTTTTGTGCTTCTCCCAGGAGAAAAGGAGCAATAATTCCTGCCCACTGTTCTGGAGGCCAGGCTTCACGGGTGGCTGTTCGCTCAAAAGCCAGCAGATAGCTCTCCACATCATCTTCGGGAGTCATTTTCTGCAAACAATTGCTTGCCCGTATTTTGCTAACCCCTCCTGTTTGCACAGGCGCGTCCCGGTTAGCGATATATTCCAGGATACCTTTAAGCAGCGCATGGTCAGACTTCTGTGCCTCCGCCAGGGCTCCAATTTGTTGGGCTAAGAGTCTGTTGCCCTCCTGCTGTGCTACTACAGCTTGCCGGTTTGTTTCTTGTTGGGCTGCAGCTTGCCTGTTTGTTTCTTGCTGCACCGCCGTGGCCTGCACCAGGGCCTTCACAACGTCCTCCATTTTCTATGGGTCCTGTACCTTTAAGGTTCTTGTGGCAACTGAACCGGCACGAAAGAAATCCCACCGCTGCCACCACTTGTGGTAGGGTCGTGGCCAAAGAGGGTCAGGACAGCCAGGAGGTTGCACTGCAAACAACGTTTATTTTGGTGTGGTAAATATCTTGCGGGTTTTTGGGTGATTCCTCTTTAGATCACATGTTTTGCCACGCAGAAAAGAAAGTAACAATAAATGATAAACAAATGAACAGGCCTACTCCTGTCAGGAGGCTAACTCACAGTAGTATGTTCTGACTACAGGAGACTGGAGCAGCTACTCTGCTTCCAGCACAAAAAAAACATAAACCATACGTTTTGAACAGTAGGCAACCAAAATTCAGTCTCTTACCAGACGACTTAGGAGACAACCTCTCTGGGCTTGGTTCAGCTCCACTCTGAGCTATTTCCCTGTTCTCCCAGACCTACTAAATAGGCCTGAGCTAATTAGGATGTGGAAAAGGTGTGCTAGCAGGACAAGAGCCTTTAACCTGTTAGTAGCCTGGATACACAGCATGTTGCAACCTCAGGCTTATATACGCATGATCCTGTACTCTGTCACACAATATAATAGTTACTATGGGATAACAGAATATTCCAGATATAATAGTTGCTATATGATAACAGAATATTCCGGATATAATAGTTACTATGTGATAACAGAATATTCCAGATATAATAGTTAATATGGGATAACAGAATATTCCAGATATAATAGTTACTATGAGATAACAGAATATTCCGGATATAATAGTTAATATAGGATAACAGAATAATCCGGATATAATAGTTAATATAGGATAACAGAATAATCCGGATATAATAGTTAATATAGGATAACAGAATAATCCGGATATAATAGTTACTATGGGATAACAGAATATTCCGGATATAATAGTTACTTTGGGATAACAGAATATTCCGGATATAATAGTTACTATGGGATAATAGAATATTCCGGATATAATAGTTACTATGGGATAACAGAATATTCAAGATATAATAGTTACTATGTGATAACAGAATATTCCAGATATAATAGTTACTATGTGATAACAAAATATTCCGGATATAATAGTTACTATGTGATAACAGAATAATCCGGATATAATAGTTAATATAGGATAACAGAATAATCCGGATATAATTGTTACTATGAGACAACAGAATATTCCACATATGATAGTTACGATGGGATAACAAAATATTCTGGATATAATAGTTACTATGTGATAACAGAATATTCCGGATATAATAGTTACTATGAGATAACAGAATATTCAAGCTATAATAGTTACTATGTGATAACAGAATATTCCAGATATAATAGTTACTATGTGATAACAAAATATTCCGGATATAATAGTTAATATAGGATAACAGAATAATCCGGATATAATAGTTAATATAGGATAACAGAATAATCCGGATATAATTGTTACTATGAGACAACAGAATATTCCAGATATGATAGTTACGATGGGATAACAAAATATTCCGGATATAATAGTTACTATGTGATAACAGAATATTCCGGATATAATAGTTACTATGAGATAACAGAATATTCCGGATATAATAGTTACTATGGGATAACAGAATAATCCGGATATAATAGTTACTATGGGATAACAGAATATTCCAGATATAATAGTTACTATGGGATAACAAAATATTCCGGATATAATAGTTACTATGGGATAACAGAATATTCCGGATATAATAGTTACTATGGGATAACAGAATATTCCATATATAATAGTTACGATGTGATAACAGAATAATCTGGATATAATAGTTACTATGGGATAACAGAATAATCCGGATATAATGGTTACTATGGGATAACAGAATATTCCAGATATAATAGTTACTATGGGATAACAGAATATTCTGGATATAATAGTTACTATGGGATAACAGAATATTCCAGATATAATAGTTACTATGTGATAACAGAATATTCCGGATATAATAGTTACTATGGGATTACAGAATATTCTGGATATAATAGTTACTATGTGATAACAGAATTTTCCGGATATAATAGTTACTATGGGATAACAGAATATTCCGGATATAATAGTTACTATCTGATAACAGAATGTTCCGGATATAATAGTTATAGCTCCGGGAGCTGTACCCGCGCTGCTCTGTGTGTGTTACAGAGGGCTGTGTTTAGGTGATGTTACGCGCTGATCTGTTTCTATGCCGGATGGCAGCCGGTCACAGGGCAGCAGTATACGGTGATGGTTCGCCAGTAGGGGGCTCTCCCGCTCTAATCGATTCCTGCACATTCCCTGCAAAGAGCTCAGGCTAAAGAAAGTGATTGTGAGGGTAAACAATGTAATCAGGATTTATTAAGGTTCAAAACATTTGCTGCCATTCCGATACAATGTGATGAATCTCAGCTTGACATTAAGTAGATAATCCCTTGCATCATGTGACCAGATCCTTAGCTTGAAGACTAAAAGGACATAAAAGCTTTGGTGCTGGTGAAGACGCCAGGAAGGGCTGTGCAAAGCGTATAATATAGTGAAGAGATAAAGCAGCTTGCATGGACCTGATCACTCGCTGGAGTGAGAAGAATGATGTTTTTTCTCCGCGCGGCTCCTTTATCTGGAAACGCGGCTTTTTGCATTAATTACATTTACATAAAAGTCTGATTTGATCGTAACGTGAGCGAGTCTTGGATTACAGCTCCTATATGGCTCGCTTCTTTCTATTAAATACCATCCTTCTAAAAATAGAATCTGCTCAATGCTGGATTGTGGGCTTCATGGTCCTGGATCTGAGTAACGTGGTGTGCCTATGCGCCGTTAGGCGGTGACAGCTCATGAAGTGTTCACAGAACCGGCAGTCCTCCATTGCCGGCGTCTTCCCAGGTTTAAGAAACTCCGATTTTGGCTCTTGGAGGTCTGTCCATGTGTCCGGTGTCTGTCCATGTGTACAGGTTAACATGTGCTGGTGATTATTCTGTCTTAGCTCTGTTATCTACAAAACCATGAATTTTGAGGAATCAAAAGGAAACTATGGGTTAAAAAGACAAAAGTTTGGCCCCCGTTTGGTACATTTTCTGCTCCTGACCGGCAGCTCCTGACTGGCAACTCCTGACTGACAGCTCCTGACCTGCAGCTCCTGACCGGCGTGCGACTTGAGCCAAAATCAAAGACATTATTTACTGAGCAGAGAATTTGAAATGAAGCAAAAAGTACTTGTGGTGAAGGTGTGGCGGCACTGAACGGGCTACAAAGGAACGCCACCTCTGAAACAATCTGAAGTTTACCATTTCCTTGGGAACTTTCCACCAAATCAGGGACTCGTCATTAAATCATTTTACATTGGAAATTGTTACAATAAACAAATATACGAAGTAGGGATGAGCCAAAAACCCCCGTGTTCGGTTCGCATTCGAACTCGAACAACTTCAAAAGTTCGAGTTCGGACGCGAACAGGATCCGAACTCAATGCAAGTCAACGGGACTCGAACGTTCGATTTTTAGAGTGCCCTGCAAGATGGCATATATGCAAGATATTTGTTATAAAAGGTGTATGGGGGTCTGGGTAGTGACCTGGGGGACAGGAAACAAGGAAAAAAGTTTTAAAAAAAACGTTTTTAAAGGAACAGCGATTTTTCCATGAAATAAAGGTTAAGAATAAAAATGAAAAATTCCTTCAAATATCATGCCTAGGGAGGTCCCCATAACCTGCCCGTGAAGTGGCGGATTTCTAGGATGTATAGAAACATTTAAAAAAAAAATGACATTTCAAATGACGGTAAATGTTTTTCCTTTAATCTATTCATAAACAACTACTTGGGGCGGCAGCCTGTATGAAAAGAGGAGATGTTTTAGGATACAAAGAACAAGTTTAGTGATTTTTTGGCTAAATTATGGTTAAACTTATGCAGGCTTTGGATGAAAGTAACAACAGGTGCATTAAAATTGGACCTTTGATGCCAGCTAGTGCCTTCACACCGTAACCCCTCTGAAGTATTGTGGAAGAGTGCAGGGGTGGACTCTGCATTCAAATATTAAAATGATTGGAATCTGGTACACGCGTCAGTGCACCCAAATATTTGGCCTTTTGTGCCAGCTAGTGTCTTCACACTGTAACCCCTCTGAGGTATTTTGGGAATGCAGAAGAGATCCCGATCTATTCAGTTACATCAGCATCAGGGGAGTGATAGCTGCTGATCCAGGACTGATTCTTTTTTATAAATGTCAGCCGGTCTACAGAATCGGTGGACAGACGCACTCTTTTGTCTGTGACAAAACCTCCAGTGGCACTGAACGTCCTTTCAGAAAGCACGCTGGATGAAGGGCAACCTAGTAGCTGCATAGCATATTGGCTAAGTTCTGGCCAGTGATCCAATCTCAACACCCAGTAAGCCAGTGGATCATCTGCTGTAAAGGTATCCAGGTCTGCCCTTGTGTCACGTTCCCACGTTCCAACCCTGTCTCCCTGCCTTCTGTATTCCTTATGTCTGTGTTTCCCTGTGCTGCTTTCCCTGACAAGCAGCTCAGGGGTTAAGTTTATTGCTCGTTGAGCTTCTGCTGGTGATATGGGCTGATTACTCCCCTATTTAAAGCCATGGGCCCATATCACCATGCTCTTGCATCCTGGTTCACTTCAGCTACAGATTTGTTCCTGAGAGCTCCCTGTCATTCTATCCTAGTGCTTTCTCAGTGTTTCCCCCTTGTCTGAGTTCTAGGTTTCTGATTGACTTCCTGGTATTGACCCTCTGGCCTGGCTGACGGATTTTCTCTGGTGCTATATCCCCGCTTTGGCTCAAGGTATACGTTTTGGTTTTGACCCCTGGTTTATTTATTGACGACTCTTCTGGACATCCCTAGCTGTTCTGTGCATATTGAATTATATGTTGTGTATCCCTGTTGACCACGGCTTTTGTATATTGACGTCCTTCCCTGCTAGTTGTTGAGTATAGCTCCTTCAGGTGTCTGTGTTTTCCCCAGGACTCTGCACGGCTACAAGGTAACCTTTTTCTATTAGTGCAGATTCGGCCACTCTAAGGACTGATCTATCAGTATAGGGCTCCTTCGGTATAGCCGTGCAGAGGTCCCCAGTGTCTCCTGTGGTTTATTTACGTATCCTAGATCATTGTGTCACGCATCTCTGCATATAGCGGCTTTTACTCATACCTGGGCCCTACTTGGCGCATGCCGGGTACCGCCATAGTGGCTGAACGTGACATAATGCAAGAGCCAACCATAAAGCCCGCAGAGCTGCATAAGTTGTTTGAATCCATGCTGCACCTGTTTGATGATTTCGTGTCTAAGTGGAAGGGGTTAATGGACACAGCTTTTCTCCCTTCTAATGATCAAGCTGTTCTAGAAAGCAGGGTACGTGGTCCGCTTT
The DNA here is from genome assembly GCA_009667805.1 of Leptobrachium leishanense. Taxonomy (NCBI): domain Eukaryota; kingdom Metazoa; phylum Chordata; class Amphibia; order Anura; family Megophryidae; genus Leptobrachium; species Leptobrachium leishanense. The sequence goes on from CM019067.1 coordinate 335,925,495, forward strand.
CCCCTGAGGAAATGAATAGAAGGCGAACTGACAAGCTCTGTTTCTATTGTGCCAGTTCATTGCATTTTATATCATGGTGCCCACTCAAGCCAGTGCGCGCTGAGGCTGGCAAGATGCCAGTGTGCGCTGAGGCTGGCAAGATGCCAGTGCACGCTGAAGCTGGCAAGATGCCAGTGCGCGCTGAGGCTGGTAAGATGCCCGCTGCGCCCACGACCCACAGTCGGGTCACCAAAGCCAGGTCCCATTATAAATCCAAAGTAATCAGACCCCTTGTACCGTCTAGGTTTAGGAGAGCCCTTCCTAGGGCAACCAGACCTGTGGAGGGGGCAACTGATGTCAATAACCTTGCTGAATATTCCGACGATGGGTCAGATGGTGCCAGGCCCCGTACTGGGTCAGATGGCATCAGTCCCTGCCATGTATCCGAGGTCAGACCCCCTTTACCGTCCAGGCCTAGGAGAGCCCTTCCAGGGGTAACCAGGTCTGTGGAGGGGTTAACTGACATCTCAGACCCAGTCGAGTATTCCCTTTCTTCTGATCTCGAGGCACAAATGGACTTTGACTCCCTGGCCGAGAAGGAGTCAAAGGATGAAGCCATGGAGGTTATTCCCATTAATGCCTCTCGTATGTGGCTTCGCCAAATGGCCAGACACCCTAAGGGTGGTCCAGGGCGTAAGATTGTTACAGGCTGTATTACCTGCGGTGCTGTACGCTTATCTGCATTACCCACCGCACTCATAGTGCCAGGTGGCAAGGCCGCTATTATGGGGTCTGGCGATGGGGTCACAACCAAGGAGTTTGGTGGGGAAACCGCAATCCTGTTGCCTTTGTCTGACAGTGAAGTTGTCACGTCCGTGGCTGGCAAGCTTCCAGTTATGCCAGTCCCAAGCTGTGTGTCAGTGGTGCCAGAAACCCAGTCAAGCTGTGTGTCAGCAGTGCCAGTCCCAAGCTGTGTGTCAGCGGTGCCAGAACCCAGCCAAGCTGTGTGTCAGCGGTGCCAGTCCCAAGCTGTGTGTCAGCGGTGCCAGTCCCAAGCTGTGTGTCAGCGGTGCCAGAAACCAGCCAAGCTGTGTGTCAGCGGTGCCAGTCCCAAGCTGTGTGCCAGCGGTGCAGTCCCAAGCTGTGTGCCAGTACCAAGCTGTGTGTCAGCAGTGCCAGAAACCCAGCCAAGCTGTGTGTCAGCGGTGCCAGTCCCAAGCTGTGTGTCAGCGGTGCCAGTCCCAAGCTGTGTGTCAGCGGTGCCAGAAACCCAGCCAAGCTGTGTGTCAGCGGTGCCACTCCCAAGCTGTGTGTCAGCGGTGCCAGTCCCAAGCTGTGTGCCAGTCCCAAGCTATGAGCCAGCGGTGCCAGTCCCGAGCTGTGTGCCAGTACCAAGCTGTGTGTCAGCAGTGCCAGAAACCCAGTCAAGCTGTGTGTCAGCGGTGCCAGTCCCAAGCTGTGTGTCAGCGGTGCCAGAAACCCAGTCAAGCTGTGTGTCAGCGGTGCCAGTCCCAAGCTGTGTGTCAGCGGTGCCAGTCCCAAGCTGTGTGCCAGGGGTGCCAGTCCCAAGCTGTGTGCCAGTACCAAGCTGTGTGTCAGCAGTGCCAGAAACCCAGTCAAGCTGTGTGTCAGCGGTGCCAGTCCCAAGCTGTGTGTCAGCGGTGCCAGAAACCCAGTCAAGCTGTGTGTCAGCAGTGCCAGAGCTACATTGCAACACCACTGTACCCATGCCCCACAGAGAGTTCAAGGTTTCCAAACCTCATGGTAAGGCACAGGTAGGCGAGCCTACTCCCACTGTTGCCGTGTCGTGTGGGGGGGTCACCAGTTCTAGATCTCGTTCAAGGAGAAGACGGGAAAAGGTGTCTAACCCTAGTCCCACTGATTCTATGTCCAGTCTAACTGATGCCAAGATCCCCCTACCCCGTCATGTCCCTGAGGACTATGTGCAGTCACCCTTTGGACTGGTGTTCAGGAAGGACCACTGGGTTGCCATTCAAAGGAACCCTCATAGACGGGGGCGTCTTGTGGAGGAGGATGACGACTCTGAGTGGGACCTCAAAGGACTTTGGTGACTGGTGTTCGTGATCTGGTTTCCTGATTCTGTCTGTCATGTTTGTTGTTTTAGGTGCCCTGAGGTCACCTTTTTTGGAGGGGGCTACTGTCACGTTCCCACGTTCCAACCCTGTCTCCCTGCCCTCTGTATTCCTTACGTCTGTGTTTCCCTGTGCTGCTTTCCCTAACAAGCAGCTCAGGGGTTAAGTTTATTGCTCGTTGAGCTTCTGCTGGTGATATGGGCTGATTACTCCCCTATTTAAAGCCATGGGCCCATATCACCATGCTCTTGCATCCTGGTTCACTTCAGCTACAGATTTGTTCCTGAGAGCTCCCTGTCATTCTATCCTAGTGCTTTCTCAGTGTTTCCCCCTTGTCTGAGTTCTAGGTTTCTGATTGACTTCCTGGTATTGACCCTCTGGCCTGGCTGACGGATTTTCTCTGGTGCTATATCCCCGCTTTGGCTCAATGTATACATTTTGGTTTTGACCCCTGGCTTATTTATTGACGACTCTTCTGGACATCCCTAGCTGTTCTGTGCATATTGAATTATATGTTGTGTATCCCTGTTGACCACGGCTTTTGTATATTGAAGTCCTTCCCTGCTAGTTGTTGAGTATAGCTCCTTCAGGTGTCTGTGTTTTCCCCAGGACTCTGCACGGCTACAAGGTAACCTTTTTCTATTAGTGCAGATTCGGCCACTCTAAGGACCGATCTATCAGTATAGGGCTCCTTCGGTATAGCCGTGCAGAGGTCCCCAGTGTCTCCTGTGGTTTATTTACGTATCCTAGATCATTGTGTCACGCATCTCTGCATATAGCGGCTTTTACTCATACCTGGGCCCTACTTGGTGCATGCCGGGTACCGCCATAGTGGCTGAACGTGACACCTTGCCCCTAGATAGTTCTGCACCATATGGTGAAGACGCTGGCAATGGGTGCCTACATTTGACGTCCCTGGGCGTCGTGGACTAAAAAATTGGAAAAGGCATCATTCAAGCGGCCCCCTTCATCGATCTTCCTTTGATAAACAGCAGTATCAGAAGCACCTGTGTCATCAGTTGGTAGCCTACCAGTGTCTGGAAAGGTTTTACAAAAGTGTCGCTTTAGAGCATCCTCAAGTTGTTTCATCCTGTGCTCCCTCTGTGAGGGCAGGATGAGCTCTGCAACCTTACCCTTGTATCATGGATCAAGAAGGGTTGCCAACCAATAATGATCCCTCTCGTTGATCGCACGAATCCTGGGGTCCTTTAGCAGACTTTGCAGGATAAGGGAGCCCATGCAGCGTAGGTTGGAGGTGGCATTAGCTTCAGAGTGTTCGTGGTTGCTGAGGATGACCGTATCGTGCACTACCTCCTCCCAGCCACGTACTAGTACTTGGGTTTCTGGGGACACAAAACCCTCCCTTGAGGAATCCCCACCTTCAATGCCCCCACATCGTAAATATTCCTCCTCCTCCTCCTGTCTGATCTGAGGACCCGCAGGAATGCTGTCTGCGGAAAGACTGGGGCCTTGAGAGCTAGGGAAGGCCTACTCTTCCTCCCGCTGCTCTGTCTCTAGTGCCACATCTATAATTCCCCGCAGAGTGCGCTCCAGCAGGAACACTAAAGGAATTGTGTCACTGATGCATGCACTGTCCCTGCTCACCATCCTCGTTGCCTTCTCAAATGGTAACAGTACAGTGCATGCATCCTTGATCATCAGCCACTGCGGGGGGAAAAACTAAGTTGATCTGAACCTGTACTTGTGGCATACTCACACAGGTTCTCATTGATGGCCCTCTGCTGCTTGTGCAGGCGCTGCAGCATTGCCAATGTTGAGTTCCACCTGGTGGGCATGTCACAGATCAGGTGGTTTGTGGGAAGGTGGAATTCTCTTTGAATTCCCACTTGCTGGGAATGACCATCTGAAGTGGCTGCAGACTTTTCTGGTCTGGCTGAGAAACTCTGCCAGCCCTGGGTACCTGGTTAGGAAATGTTGTGTCAAAAAATTTAAGACGTGTGCTAGGCATGGAACATGTGTCAGCTTACCCAGACGTAGGGCGGAGAGAAGGTTGCTGCCATTATCACAGAAGACCATTCCCAGCTCAAGCTGGCGTGGTGTTAACCATCTCTACGCCTGCCCCTGCAGAGCTGACAGAATTTCTGGCCCGGTGTGGCTCCTGTCCCCTAAACAAACCAGCTCAAGCACAGTATGGCATCTTTTTGCTTGAGCCATTGCGTAGCCCCTGCCACGCATCGGTTTAACTGCCGCTTCGCTAGAGACATTGAAGGAGTAGGAGAAGGAAGATGAAGAGGTGGTGGAGCAGACAGACCTCATATAAGCAGCTTTCTGGAGGCATGGTGGATGAGCAAGCTCCAGCACAGAACCCCGTCCTGGATCCCTCCCAGCTGCAAGCAGAGTTACCCAGTGTGCCGAGAAGGAAATGTAACGGCCCTGTCCATGTTGCTGGACCACGTGTCTAAAGTATTGTGCACCTTGCTGCTGATTGCTTTTCCCAATGACTCCATAACATTGTCTTCCACATGCTGGTATAGTGCTGGAATCGCCTTCCATGAAAAGAAATGGCATTTTGGAACCTGTCACTGTGGTACAGCACATTCGGCAATTTCACGGAAGGAAGCAGAGTCCACCAGCTGGAAAGGCAGCAGCTGTAAAGTGAGTAATTTTGCCATGCTGGCATTTAGACGTTGTGCCTGTGGATGGTTGGGACAATATTTTTTCTTCCACTGCAGCAGCTTGGGCAACGAAATCTGACTGCATAAATCTGCAGCTGAGGGGATGCTGTCAGATTCAGAGGAAGGACGTGGTACACCCATTACTGGAGCATCATCCCTGTCAGTGGAGGTTGTAGGCAATGACATGGCAGGACATTTAGTGGGGGTAGAGACAGATGAGGAGGAGGACCTATGCAAAGTGTTGTGCCAACGGGATGCGTGGCAGGTGGTCATATGTCGCCTCAAGCACGTATTACCCAAGTGTCTGATGTCTCTCCCACCTTTGATCCTCTTCTGACATAGCTTACAAATAGCAACAATACAGTCTGCTGCACATGTCGTGATGAACTCCCAGACAGCAGAGATCCTGGACGTGTGCTGCGAGACAACAGCGCTCTGCACCCGAGCAGCTCTGACATTTGATGCCTTGGACAGGCTACAGTTGCTCATAGAGGACGTTCTGCCTCTTTTTTGTTGTGCCTCCTCCTCCGTCCTTGACTCCTCTGTTTGATCAGGCACCCAGGTGGAGTCAGTGACTTCATCATCGTCATCAGTGTGCTGCAGCTGCGGGGGGAACATGAGTGCCAGTTCTTTGTGTGTCACTGGCACGGTGACACCCCTCCCTCTAGGCTTATTATACTCCCTTCCTTAACCTCAGAGTTTGAATCAGAGCACTGGAGTTGCTGCGCATCCTCAAGCAGCATGTCACTGTCACTGTAGACAAACAATTCAGCTGACTCCTCCGTGTATGATAGTGAGGCTACGGCAGGAGTAGCTGTGGACATGGAGGCTGAATTAGATGTTTTGGCAGCTGTGGTGGACTTTAAACCACTACAAGCCTGGCTGGCAGAGGACTCGGAGGATGAGGATGGCCTGGTTAGCCAATCCTGCAAATCCTCTGTATGTTGCTGCTGCTTAAGATGGCCAGCACCAGTTAGAAACAAGGACAAGCGTGCCCCTGCAGAGGATGCACCACGTCCACGACGACCAGGGGCACATCCTTCCGACACAGAGCCTGCTTGCCCTCTTATCTGTGTCTGGGAGCGTCTGCCTGTCCTTTTTGGTCTTTCTGACATGGTGAGTGATATATAGATTAAAGATATACTGATTTTCCAGAACAATGCTATACGTCAGTGATACACCCTGATAGCTGGCAACACACAGATTCTACTCTGAATATATAAACAAATGAACTCTGATTAAACGGTGTTATTGTATGGTATCTAGAATTAGATTAAAGATATAAAGATTTTCCAGAACAATGCTATAATTCAGTGTTACAGCCTGATAGCCTGGCATCAGATGGCAGTGCCAACACACAGATTACAATTCCCAGATATCTGCTAGTGGTATGTGGGACCCCAATAGCTGGCAGTGAGAAGACACAGATTACAATTCTCAGATATCTGCTAGAAGTATGTGGGACCCCCTGATAGCTGGCAGTGAGAAGACACAGATTACAATTCCCAGATATCTGCTAGAAGTATGTGGGACCCCATGATAGCTGACAGTGAGAAGACACAGATTACAATTCTCAGATATCTGTTAGAAGTATGTGGGACCCCCTGATAGCTGGCAGTGAGAAGACACAGATTACAATTTCCAGATATCTGCTAGAAGTCTGTCATACCCAATAGCTGGCAGTGAGAAGACACAGATTACAATTCCCAGATATCTGCTAGAAGTATGTGGGACCCCCTGATAGCTGGCAGTGAGAAGACACAGATTACAATTTCCAGATATCTGCTAGAAGTCTGTGAGACCCCAATAGCTGGTAATGAGAAGACCCAGATTACAATTCACAGATATCTGCTAGACGTCTGTGAGACAAACTGAAAGAACAATCTCCTCTCACTCCTGCAAAAAAAATGTGCTGGGGCTGCGGGGAAGCCTTATATAGTGTGCTGCGGGACTTAGCTCTGTGAGCCCATAATTGGGCAAAATTTGCCCAATCAGGACTCTGAGCACTGATTGGCATAGTCTTGCACCTGTCTTGCACCTGACCTGTGGTCAGGTGCAAGGCTGTAGCCAATTACAAGCTTCAGGCCATTGGAAAAGTGCATTGTGGTCCATTGTGGTGCTTTGTGGGCGAACATGAACTGAACACGCGGAAATGTTCGATGTTCACCGAACGGGCAATGTTTGAGTCGAACTCATGTTCGGATCGAACCGCCAGCCCATCCCTAATACGAAGCACAGGAATTAATAAAAGCTCTCAGGGCTGTAATCAGGGGACACACAATAAGGTGTAAATGCTACACGCACCACAAGAACGCACGTGATTAATGGAGACAACGTGTTAGTAAACACACACAAAGGAAATAGGACTAATCCAGTAGCCGAAAATTCGGCAAACGAATGGGCATAACCCAAAAAGAGTATAACTGAAAAAACTTTATTTAATACAACTTTGCAAGACAGACCAAATAAAAAACGTAAATAAATTGAAAGCAATAATTTGTGTCGGGTGGACACTACGGTAATAGCGATAGTAGAGGAGTGCACTCTTATTCCCCCCAGCTAAAGAGATAGTCAAAAAATAGACATTAATTAATGGTGCCACTTAGGCATATATTAGATCAGATTCAACATGTCAACAGCCAGTCAACATTGGAGAAAGGTTGTCAGACTTAAGAATGGTAGACAAGAGCACAATATGAATCACTTATTGTAAAAAAAAACCAAATAATACGTAAATCTGCCTATACGTTCCTTCAAGAGACTATATTGGTAAATAATAATAAATTGACCATGAATATACAGTACTACAGAAACCTGAAAAGGTACATTTAATAATGTGAATAATGCCACTTAGTACTACTCATCAAGAGTTATTTGAGTGTGATTAACCTTTTCCAAAAGATCGTACTTCCATAACCACAATAAACAATCAGTGGAAGACTCAGCTGGAAACAGTACATACAGTCTCACCTAGAGGTAATTGATTGAACGGTCAAAAGTGATTGATTGCTATTAGGCTAAAGATGCTTGAAAAAATGAATGAAACATTTAGGCACCAGTCAGTATTATTTAGACAATTGTAATGATGAAGTCCTATAAAGGTGCCTAAGAGGCACGCGCAACTCCTCAATGGTCATTGTTGCACCTTGTTAATGAAAGGAAAAAATAATCAATCCGTTGACAAAGCCGACGTTCAGTATTGGCGAAACGCTTCCCGACTAAAATCGGACAGAAATTTAATTGTGTTTCCCTTGATGGGAATGTTTTTAGCTGTTGTCCATTTACAAGTACGGGTGGGTGCAATTGTTTGGGCAGCGTGATTCACGGTTCATTTTTTCAAGCATCTTTAGCCTAATAGCAATCAATCACTTTTGACCGTTCAATCAATTACCTCTAGGTGAGACTGTATGTACTGTTTCCAGCTAAGTCTTCCACTAATTGTTTATTGTGGTTATGGAAGTACGATCTTTTGGAAAAGGTTAATCACGCTCAAATAACTCTTGATGAGTAGTACTAAGTGGCATTATTCACATTATTAAATGTACCTTTTCAGGTTTCCGTAGTACTGTATATTCATGGTCAATTTATTATTATTTACCAATATAGTCTCTTGAAGGAACGTATAGGCAGATTTACGTATTATTTGGGGTTTTTTTGACAATCTCTAACGAGATAAAGAGATAGATAGATAACGAGATAAAGAGATAGATAGATAACGAGATAAAGAGATAGATAAAGAGATAGAGACATGGAAACATAGATAGATAGATATTTGTCCTGCTTTTAATGCAATGACTATATGACTCTTTTAAAAAGTCCCTGAGTTGTGTAAATGTTTCTAAACATTGCAGGATTTACAGCTTCACCAGCCCAGGCCAAGGTCTGCGCGACTCATTAGCAGCTTCTACACTTGGTCATATATCACCTCCTGCACCTGGGCCTATCTCTGGGATCAGTGACAGCCCCATCAGAAGCCTGGCCAGCAAAAACCAGTGAATGCACGGTCTCCCAGGACTCCATCCATCATATCGGCCTTCCACCAAACGTCCGGAGAGGTACAGCACAAGTCAACTGCAACGACAAACATTTCACGAGCCGTGACAGCCCGCGAGGTGGCCACAGCCTTCCCGGTAGGACCTGTGACGACACATGGTACACAGATGGGGTTTACACTCTAAACCAAGGAGTTTGGAGAACCGGCCAAGGAACTGCAGGTTTTAGATGAAAATAGGAGACCTGGGGAAGCTGGAGAGCCTCGATTTTTCAACCTGAACGTCACCGTGCAGACCAGAGAGTGACATGTATGCATTACAGGACTGTTACACTTATCCACCAGTAAAATGGTGAAGAATCACAAAATATTGTAAATTTTCTTTAAAAAAAAAAAAATCAAATATTTTTCAGCCCAATTAAAGTTTTGTGATTCTCTCCGAATCTATGTGCATTTTTTCTCGCTCTCTTTTCTAAGGGTTGATACATGCACCGGGAGAGGGGGGGGGGCGGGATGGTCCTTCCATTAGCACAGAAAGGCACTAAGAAAGTATGAACGTCTGAATGAGTGTAACGTTGGGGGCTTCCAGCCCTACCTGTGTGCTTGAGGACAGCAAGTCTGATGCTGCTCGCTGACAACTGCCCAGTTTAAATGGAGACAGGCAGGGAGGTGATTGCATGAGGTGTGGCTTGAGTGGGGGGCGTGGCCTGGTGAAGGTCTTTAAAAACCCTCAGTTAGTTTCAGAAGTTGCCAGATCGTGGTTATCCATCCTGAGCGCCTTGTACCTGACTGCTATATTGATTTAACCTGTTACTGACCTCTGCTTGTGTTCTGACCATTCTGCCTTCTGTTGCCCTAGACTATTTGCTTGTACTACGCTACTGCTCTGATACCGACCCGGCTTTTCCATTTGACCATTCTGAACTCTGTATTCCTGATTCTGGCTTGGCTGACTCCTCTCCGTATTGTTAACCCTTTTCTGTCTAGCTAGTTTACCTGGCCAATTCTAAGGACCAGACAGATAGGGATCATTCACAGCTACACTGTTGGTAGCTTCTGGGTTTTGTGGAGTGTTGGGTGTTAAGTACTGCGTGGTGGGGTCCGGGAACCGTGACATTACGATCTGGCCAATATGGATCCCGCAGATTTAACACAGCACTTGGCTACCTTTGTATCTAGACAGGATGAGCAGGATCATAGGATGGATCAGTTTGCCATTGCCTTACAAACTATCCTGAATCGTACTGCACACCTGGAACCAGTTGGGGTTGCACCCCCGCCTGCTATACCTGTGCCCCCTGTCCTTCAGACATCCCAGGTACACATAATGAGGCAGCCAGTACATAGTGAGCAAGCAGTAATTCTAGAGGTGCTGGAGATCCTGAGAGGGGCTAACAAGCTCATTACTCAGCACCTGGATATCCTGTATGCAAGGTTGCTGCAACCTCCTAGGGACGTCTTCCCAAAGGAGCCTGTTCCAGTTCCAGTTAAAGGTTCCAGAGGACCCCTGACCCTGGAGGAAAGAGTATGGAGGAAGACTCAGGGCTTATGCTTTTATTGCGGTTCTTTCCTGCATAAAAGAATGGACTGTCAATTGCGCCCCCAGAAGTTACCCTCCAAGTTCCAGCCTTACCAGGCCCCAGAGTCCACTGCCCTGCACGTCGCAGGACGTCCAAAATCCACTGCCCAACAGGGAGAGACCAGGTGTAATGCCCAGCAGTGGGAAGTCAAGAGTGCTGCCCTGCAGCATGAACAATCTAAGGTGGCTGCTCAGCAGCACAAAGAATCTGACTCTTCTGTTTGTCAGCTTCAAGTCCTGTCCATGTCTACTGTGCCTAAGCTAGCAGTTCCAGTCAAGAGTGCTGTCCTGCAGCACGAACAAATCAAGTCCACTGCCTCACAGTGCGAGATCTGGTCCGCCATTAACCAGTTTGAGAGCCAGTCCACTGCACAGCAGTTCAAGAGACAGTGCCAAGCCAAGGTCACCACTCCACAGTGCCAAGCCAAGGTGGTTGCAAAGCACTGTGAGATCAAGATTGTTGCCGAGCCGGTATCTGCCAAGCCACGCTCACCCGAGCCGGTAGCTGCCAAGCCACGCTCACCCGAGCCGGTAGCTGCCAAGCCACGCTCACCCGAGCCGGTAGCTGCCAAGCCACGCTCACCCGAGCCGGTAGCTGCAAGCCACGCTCACCCGAGCTGGCTGTTGCCAAGCCACGCTCACCCGAGCTGGCTGTTGCCAAGCCACGCTCACCCGAGCTGGCTGTTGCCAAGCCACGCTCACCCGAGCTGGCTGCTGCCGCCATGTCTGAGTCACCACAGAGTTGTGCTAAAGGCGCTGCCCCTCCTGTCCTGGCCAAGGGTGCTACCCAACCGGTCCACACCAAGGGCGCTGCCCCACCGAGCCCAGCTGTCCCGGTGTCTTCGAGCCCAGTGGTTCTAGTCAAGTCGCAGCAGAGCCGTGCCGGGGTCACTGACCCGCAGATCCGTACCACTGGGGCCGTGTTCGTGTTGCCTCAGTGCAGAGAGGACACTGTTGCTGTCCATTCCGCGTCCTGTACCAGGGGTAGGAGACGCAAAAGGACTGGTGCCAGTGTCTTCAAACCTGGACCCAGTTTTGGCTCCCACCCTCATAGACGGGGGCGTCTTGAGGAGGATGACGACTCTGATTGGGACCTCAGGGGACTTTGGTGACTGGTGTACGTGAGGGCTCTACGTGCCTACAAGACCCATTGACTTTTTTCTTGTTATTTTTCTTGTTGTCCTCTTTTGAGCATCCGGCGTCTGCTCGTGGAGAGGGGGGTACTGTAACGTTGGGGGCTTCCAGCCCTACCTGTGTGCTTGAGGGCAGCATGTCTGATGCTGCTCGCTGACCAATGCCCGGTTTAAATGGAGACAGGCAGGGAGGTGATTGCATGAGGTGTGGCTTGAGTGGGGGGCATGGCCTGGTGAAGGTCTTTAAAAACCCTCAGTTAGTTTCAGAAGTTGCCAGATCGTGGTTATCCATCCTGAGCGCCTTGTACCTGACTGCTATATTGATTTAACCTGTTACTGACCTCTGCTTGTGTTCTGACCATTCTGCCTTCTGTTGCCCTAGACTATTTGCTTGTACTACGCTACTGCTCTGATACCGACCCGGCTTTTCCATTTGACCATTCTGAACTCTGTATTCCTGATTCTGGCTTGGCTGACTCCTCTCCGTATTGTTAACCCTTTTCTGTCTAGCTAGTTTACCTGGCCAATTCTAAGGACCAGACAGATAGGGATCATTCACAGCTACACTGTTGGTAGCTTCTGGGTTTTGTGGAGTGTTGGGTGTTAAGTACTGCGTGGTGGGGTCCGGGAACCGTGACAATGAGCTCCTTGTGCTCACATGAGGTAACATGCACCAGTTGCACTAGAGAAAAACTAGAACGAGCATCGATCACCTTCTCCGAGATGATAAAAATAAATAAGAAAAATAAATAAATCTGGGCTTAATTAAAGAAGAAAAAAAAAAGACAAGCATCGGGGTTAAAACACTGATTTATCATCAAGATATAAAACATATTTTACAATCATCATGTAGAACAACTGGAACCATATAGAAAGGACTGTGGAATATACTATTAACCCCTTCACTGCCAGCTTACTCATTGGATGAGTATCTAGAAGATAAGCATTTGTGCAAAGCCCCCCCCCAAAAAAAAAACACTGAAATCACGTTAAAACAGGAAAGAATGACAATTAAAAAAAATGACAATATATAAATGAGCTGGAAGTCAAATAAGCATTACACAACCAGATAAAATAAAAATATCCCCCGATTGATAATCAATAAAACGCACCCGAGCATATAATGTCAGACAATATAAGAATCAAATCAAATCAGTGGCAATCAAGGTTATTCAAAGAGCGCTGGAATTTCGGCGCTCTTTCGTTCCCAGCACTTCGGGAGTCAAATTCGCCATTCGCCAATTTAGCATTCACCACAGGGTACCCGAAGTGCAGGAAAGAAAAACACAGAGCACACCCAACAATCAGCTGCAAAACCGCCGAATCGAACAGAAAAACTGCTGCAAAACCGCTGAAAAAACATCGGATCGATCCAATAAAAAAAACCCAATGCATCCAACAGTCCGCTAAAAAAGCCGAATGCATCCGAAGAAAGCTGACGATCTGCCAAACAGAGCTCCGGCCAAGATCCAGGAGCCGAGAAGCCGACGAATGGGGTAAAAGAAAAGAAAAGAAAAACACAGCAACTTTTAAAGCGCTTTTGAAAAAAACTACTGCATGAAAATGCCGGGAAATAATATCTAACGTCCTGTGACTAATAATAAAAAGGTCCGTTACAGAAACATAAACAAATGCTATTTAAAAAACATTGGAAAAAAATTATTTTGCTGAAAAAATACAGAAAATGCCTAAAAAAATCCTAAGCAATAAACAAATAAGAGTCTTTTTGCTGCAGATTAAAATAATAAACGATTTATTAGATATTGAATAAAACGGGAATATTTTTAACATTGAATCCTATGGGATTCTCCTGGTTAAACCTGCCGAATGAAACCACTGAACATCAGGGCATTTCACTGACATTTCTCTACTGTTCAATGTGAATAGATTAACCATTGCTTCTCTATGGGGGATTTCACTGCCGTCGAACACGCACCATATTTCGCTGGCAATTCGCCACTATGTGGCGAACTGCCGGTTTTCCGAATAGCCAAATGGCCACGAAATGTCACCGTACAGAGAAATTCACTGTTTGGTGCAATTTCGGAGCCAGATTGGCTTTCTTTGAATAACCCCTAATGTTGTCGACCCCCTGTCTATACACTTGCAGATACTTTCCATAGGGAAATCCATGGGCAGCTAGCGGTTAATTGCCTCACAGATGTCAACACACCAATGTGCGATGACATCAGTGGACAGGGGAGGCCCGGAGACTTGACTGACATCCAAGATATCAGCCACCTCCGGGTACTGTCTGCGATCTGGCACCGATTGGCACCGTATCACAAGACCAGCACTTAAAAGGTTAAGAGAAGCATCACAAGAAAGGTCATACTGTGACCTTTCCAGTGATACCTCTCTTAAGTTTTTAACTGATCGATCCAAAGGACCACCCCTCCCTTTCAGGCACTCTCCCGGCTCTGCTGGGGGGGGGGCGCCTGAAACTGACTTCATAGCACACGACGTGATGATGGCAGGGCAATGGCCGGTGGTCTGGCTTCCTGGAAGTCAGACCACAACAAGAGCCTGGCCAGAGAGGTGAGTATACGGAGGGAGGGTCGTTAAATGAAAGGATGTACCAGATACGTCCTTGGTCATTAAGCGACTGTATCTTTAGGACGTACCTGGTATGTCGTTGGTCGTTATGGGGTTATTACATTAAAACCTATTGGACTCGCCCCTTTAAACCCTTTCGAGTTTAAGTTGCCGAGAGAAGGCCACAATTTCGGTACAATTCAGCTCTCTTTGAGACAAATCATTGGTTCTGAATGGGACAATTCTGGTGTCCCCGAACACTGCTCTACAGCACGAATTGCGGCAAAATGCAGTGTATTTTGCTGTCAATTCACCTGTATTTTGTAAATTGACAGCTTGGTGAATAGACAAACTGCCTCGAAATTCACAGTTCGGCCCTAATTCAAACGTTAATGAATAACCCTCCTAGTCTCCCTCCTCTTGCCTCTATATCAGGACTAGGACACAATGGTCAAATAATTGCTTTTGCCTGGAGAGTCCAGGGAGGGCATCTAATGCTGATTATTGCCTCTAGCAGTGATGACACTGGGCATTAACCCTTTTATAGCAAAGCACGAAACACTCCACGACTTGACTCAGCTTATTATAAATCCAGCTTTCATCTGTGCATGACGAATACATTTAACTTTACTTTTTTATATTTCACCTATTAAACCAGATTAAAATAAAAGTTTGAGTCTTTACAGCAGTAAAACATACAGCTCTGCGCTCTTTCTGTACTTGACGTTAACTACACCTGCATTTTGACACATTCACCAGTGATATAAAAAGACAGGATAACAGTGTCAATATAATACTTTATCCCAGAAGTACAACATGTGCCCGATAAACCGAACGCGGCTCTTCAACGCAGCTGTAAACCAGAAGAAATGAACAAGATGAGGCAGTAAATATTTTACAAGGTCCGCGTTCATTATGTAACTGTCTAAATAAATTGGTAACATAAAATACAAAGGTTTATTTTTCTCCTTTTTTGTCTTTCATGTCAGGGAGGCCCCTGACCTTATTTGTTCAGATTAGAAGTTTGAAGCCCGTCTCCAGGAAAATATTCTACACAATAAAACGTGACAATTCCTCGAGACCGGGGGCTATAAATCTAAACAATTTTACACAAACAGCATGTCTTCACCTGGAAAATATAAAACAATATAACACACTATAAAAAATATGTAGAAACTGATAATCCTATTAAAGTGGACGCGGCAGGGAGCCTATTTGTGTCTGAAGGTGCGAATATGAAAACTATGGACGGGACAAAAATTTTTTATTGCTCATTTAGCTCTTCACTAAACCACGATTTTCAGAGAACTTATGGAGAAATTTGTTGAGTTGTCACAAGTTGGAGACCAAAAACGTATCACCTTCTGTGTATAACAAAGTTAACCACAAACTGCCCTATTCAGAACATTATTCTGTACGTTTTTGGCGACTTAGCAGTTAAACAAAACCACTCATTATGCTTCTAGACACCTAATAATGCCGGCAGTGAATTTAAGAATGTCGGGAGATTTTTCATTTACTCGTATTGTTAATTTAAGAGAAATGGGTTTTATCCTACATATTGAAATGTGTTTAACATCTTTACCTCTTCCTTCGTGCCCGTGTCAGGATCCATTACTCCTTCTAATGGTGGCGTTAATCTTTGAAATGTTCGCATTAATGCTGTAAAGTTGGTAAAAGATTGAAACAAAATGCAAGTCCAACAAGTTTTCAAGTTTGATCTTTCACATATTCTTTTTTCCTTTTATTCTTTAACTCAAAATTGTATTTCGGCCGGGCCAAAAAAAGACTATAATAAGTTTTTTCTTTGAAATCTTCCCGTATATGCATAACCATTAAATTCCTTTCCAGCTCCAGTCCTGGCAACGGGACACAGCCAGCCTTAATAGTTCTCAGTTTTATACCTCTTTACAAGAATTAGATGAGAAATATGTAATTTTCCCTCTAACTTGTTTCATTTGGTGTTAATGTACCAATATACCGTGCCTGGCCAAAAAAAAGTCCCCACATCCCATTCAAGTCTGTTATGATCTGCAGTGGCATCAGTTGGTCAGATTTAGGTTCAGCAATGTCATGTGCCCAAAAAAAGAAGTCACTCCCTGAATATATAGGCCCCCACCTGGATGTAACTCAGCCAATAGGTGCTCGTTCCATTGGATAATTACTGCAGTGATTAATAGGTTTCAGCTAAAATGAGGTCATGTGACTCCCTGAATATACTGAAGGAGCAGGTTTTTCCATCAATTGTTTTTTTCTCCCCTGATGGCACAGAGGGCATATTCCAAGATGGCAATGCCAGGATTCATCGGGCTCAAATTGTGCAAGAGTGGTTGAGGGAGCATGAGACATCATTTCCACACATGGATTGGTCACCGCACAGTCCAGACCTTAACCCCATTGAGGTTAATCTTTGGGATAATATGCTGGAGAAGACTTTACGCAGCGCCGTGACTCTCCCATCATCAATACAAGATCTTGCCACAAATTAATGCCACTCTGGACGCCAATAAATGCTGTGACATCGCATGAGTTTATGGAAGAGATGCCGCGGCGAATGCGTGCCGAAATCACAGCAAAAGGCAGGCCGACCAAATAATACAGACAGGGTGTGACTTTTTTTTGGCCAGTGTGTATGAAGACACATCCAGTGTGTAGGTGCATCTAGGAGGCCACTTGGACCAGAGTAAAGGGGAGATAAGGGAGATTTGCTGAGGAAAAGATAAGTCAACGGAAGCACCTGATAAGTGAGCACTATACTTCTTGTTGTCTGGGGTTTTATAGGGAAGCTTGCAGTGGTGTGTCCAATGACTGTCTTGGAGACATGGTGATTCTTTGTCTTGTTGCCAACAGCAAAGTTCATATTCAGCATTGTGACATTGGTAAGAAACTGTGTATCACTGTCAAGTGTTAGACATAGACAACTTCCAAAGCAGAGAAAGTTCTCCAGGCAGGCCACTTTTTCCAAGAAACACCTCTAATGCTGTAATAGCAGCCTTCCATGTGATACAAAGACTTTTTCAAGCTGTGAAAAGATGCATTGTTGTATTTTCCTCCCTTTACAGCTGCTTTTGATGGCAGCAGCAGAGTTACTTTTTGTTTGCAGGGTAAGGAAGTCTTTGCCTAGGGTTAGGGTTAGAGTTAAGGTTAGGATTATTGATAGAATTGAGGGTAAGGGTTAGGAGGATCAATGACCATCAAGCTTAAATTTCCTCATATCCCTATGGCTGCTCTGTTCATCCAAAAGAAGGCAGAAATAAAGGCTTCCTGCATTTTCCAATTGGCGCCAAAATGACACGGAGTGTCAGTCTACGTTTGGTGTGGTCGTGAAAGGGTGTTAGGGATGAGCATTCTGCATCAGACAAGATGCCACAAACAGAGCCATCACTTCCCAAAATGATGCTAGGACAGGGTCATGAGACGGATGCCAGAATGACGCTGGGCCGTGTGTTGAATCAAGGTGTGTCGCTGGGATAAGGTAGAATGACAGATGGGTCTGACGCACCTATACCCTATCCCTTTCTTTATTCTTACTGTAACACTTGACACGTTCCTAATAAAGATGAATATGTGAAAAAAAAAGTATAAGTATCTCATGGCCCAGCTCTAGAGGTAACATCACTGCTCTATAACCGTGGAGACATAGGTTCGATCCCGGCCAGAGCACCTCTCCAGTAACTGTCCTTGGGTAAGACACCTAACGGTACACACTCGCCACCCAGGACATACTTGAAAACAAAAGAAATCTCAATGTATCCTTTCTGCTAAAATCCTTTCTCAAAAAAAAACAAAACTTGTAAACATAATAAAGTGTAGCGATAAAGTGATAAAGTAAATACTACAGATGCAAAGAGTAAACCCTGCAGGAGAGAGGCTGAGAATCAATTTCCAAAGGGAAGGGATTAAAAGATTACCTCCCTCGATATCGCAGCTCGTGTGTTCCTTGTTTCTAGTATTATTGTACAGTACAGTAATTCCCGATTAGGGGCTAAATTACAATCTTCGCGCAAAAACCTTGCGCAAAGCGTGAATTTTTGCGCCAAGCGCTAGACTTTTGCGCGCACAAATCACCGCTGGAATTACAATCCTTGTGTGTCTTTTCATACGTTGATCAATAACGCGCGTAAACAGTTTTTTCTCGCGATTTAGCAAATTAGAATTAAGAACCACAGTTATCTCACGTTATGAAATTGTATATATGCTGCAGGAATAAAAAAACACGCACAACCTCTCCATGTTATTAGTTTGGGTATGTGTAGAATGTGTAACTAAACTTTGCTGCATTTTTTTTTTGGGCTGGTGTATTTGGGTTCGGCAGGTTGATTGAATTTGCCATTAACACCAGCTTTTAGGAGTTGCTAAAATTATGCTCAAAGGCTTTGCGTTACAAACTGCGCATAGATTGTAATACCATCCGCGAACCAGAGCACAAACGCATTTGCACTCACAATGTTAAGTATAGGACGCGCGCAGTACAGTAAGCTCGCGCAGGGTTCGCGCAGGTTCACCGTGTTTGTTGCGCTGACTTTGTAACATGGCCTTCGGTGCAAAGGGTTTTACCCCTCACGTTAATGTTTTTTTGCGCCGGCGCAAACGTTTGCGTGAAGATTGTAATAGGGCCCTATATGTGTGTTTCATACGTTTTATATTGTTGTTGTTTTATCTTCATTCTTTGGTTAATAGTGAGTTCCGTATTCCTTTCCTGACGACTATACAATAATCAGGGAATATCGAGTGCATTTCTAGTCTTGCTTTGTGCGGCCTGGATAAACTCAGGTTGTGTACGCAGGGTTAGGTGATTAGCACTTTATTAACGGACTCGCCGCAGGGGCACGCGCTTTACAGACGCGCAGGATCTGCAGGTTGGTTTTATCATCAGACATTCTCCTCGCGTGCGGCAATGTGCAGCCAAAATCATTCTTTATACACTCCTGTTTTATTAACCTCTTTTATATCTCTCTCCGCCTTCCCGTGCGCGGACGCTTAACGGACGGACATTGTGCTAATGGCCTGGCAGCTAATTACCGGATATTTGTTCCAACGCTCTATTAACGCCCAGTGTTGATCTCGGAGCTCTTTGCATTGGATTTTTTTATAATTATTACCATTATTGATACAGATGGCGGGAAAAAAAATCTGCAATTTCCAACTGCAGAATAAACCTAATAATTTAATGTTTTCTTTGTTATAAAAATGTCCGATTTGGTGCTTTCCTTTTATTACACGATAGAGTGAATTATTATCAGAATAAAGATGGTTTTTAAATATTATGTAACAAGTTGACATTTACCACCGGGGGGGGGGGGTAATAATGACATCATTTGTAAAGAATGTTTATTTACAAATCTTCCAAAAAATGGTGAAAAGGAGAGAAACAAGGAGACGGATTCATTTCAGGAAATTCAACAGTGTTTGGACGGACAGATTTTAAGCCGAAGCGAAACAAACTATTTGTATAGACATAATTATAGTCAATGGTGTTATAGGGACACGAGCATCAAAAAATGGAATGTCCTTATTGTGTTTATGTGATGTTGCTGATATCGTACATGTGTTTGTTTTTCTCTTGTATGTTTAGTTAAGAAAATATTTTCCTCTACATGTGTCACTGGGCGCATCCATTGTGTGATATTTTCCTCTATATGTGTCACTGGGTGCATCCATTGTGTGATATTTTCCTCTATATGTGTCACTGGATGCATCCATTGTGTGATATTTTCCTCTATATGTGTCACTGGGCGCATCCATTGTGTGATATTTTCCTCTATATGTGTCACTGGGCGCATCCATTGTGTGATATTTTCCTCTATATGTGTCACTGGGTGCATCCATTGTGTGATATTTTCCTCTATATGTGTCACTGGGTGCATCCATTGTGTGATATTTTCCTCTATATGTGTCACTGGGCGCATCCATTGTGTGATATTTTCCTCTATATGTGTCACTGGGTGCATCCATTGTGTGATATTTTCCTCTATATGTGTCACTGGGTGCATCCATTGTGTGATATTTTCCTTATATGTGTCACTGGGTGCATCCATTGTGTGATATTTTCCTTTATATGTGTCACTGTGTGCATCCATTGTGTGATATTTTCCTTTATATGTGTCACTGGGCGCATCCATTGTGTGATATTTTCCTCTATATGTGTCACTGGGTGCATCCATTGTGTGATATTTCCCTCTATATGTGTCACTGGGCGCATCCATTGTGTGATATTTTCCGGTATTTTCTTCTATATGTGTCACTGGGCGCATTCATTGTGTGATATTTCCCTCTATATGTGTCACCGGGCGCATCCATTGTGTGATATTTTCCTCTATGTGTGTCACTGGGTGCATCTATCGTGTGATATTTTCCTCTATATGTGTCACTGGGTGCATCCATTGTGTGATATTCTCCTCTATATGTGTCACTGGGTGCATCCATTGTGTGATATATCCCTCTATATGTGTCACTGGGTGCATCCATTGTGTGGTATTTTCCTCTATATGTGTCACTGGAAGCATCCATTGTGTGATATTTTCCTCTATATGTGTCACTGGAAGCATCCATTGTGTGATATTTTCCTCGATATGTGTCACTGTGTGCATCCATTGTGTGATATTTCCCTCTATATGTGTCACTGGGCGCATCCATTGTGTGATATTTTCCTCTATATGTGTCACTGGGTGCATCCATTGTGTGATATTTCCCTCTATATATGTCACTGGGTGCGTCCATTGTGTGATATTTTCTTCTATATGTGTCACTGGGCGCATCCATTGTGTGATATTTTCTGGTATTTTCTTCTATATGTGTCACTGGTCGCATTCATTGTGTGATATTTCCCTCTATATGTGTCACCGGGCGCATCCATTGTGTGATATTTTCCTCTATGTGTGTCACTGGGTGCATCCATTGTGTGATATTTTCCTCTATGTGTGTCACTGGGTGCATCCATTGTGTGATATTTTCCTCTATATGTGTTACTGGGCACATCCATTGTGTGATATTTTCCTCTATATGTGTCCCTGGGTGCATCCATTGTGTGATGTTTTGTGTTGTATCTTTCCATCACTTGCTCATCACTGTGTGGCTTTGGTCATAGAATGGAGTGAATGGGCCAGTCACCGACTCACTAGGGATGAGCCGAACACCACCCGAGTTCGGTTCAGTTCGGCCCCGAACCCGAACTTTCCATATGTTCGGGTCCGAACCCGAACTCGAACTTCATGCAAGTCAATGGGGCTGAAAATTTGGTTTTTAGAGTGCCCTCCAAGAGGGCATATATGCTATATATTTGTCATAAAAGGTGTATGGGGGTCCGGGTAGTGCCCTGGGGGACAGGAAACAAAGGACAAAAAGTAAAAAATAAAACGTTTTTAAAAGGGACAGTTTTCCATGAAATAAGGGTTAAAAATAAAAACAAAAAATTCCTTCAAATATCGTGCCTAGGAGGTCCCCATAACCTGCCCTTGAAGTGGCGGATTTCTAGGATGTATAGAAACACTTAAAAACAAAAAAATTACGTTTCAAATTATGGTAAACAGTTTTCCTTTAATCTATCCATAAACAACTGCTTGGGGCGGCAGTCTGTATGAAAAGAGGAGACATTTTCAGACACGCAGAAAAAGTTTACTGATTTTTTGGCGGTGAAAAGCAGGAGAATGGAAAATTCTAGACCAAATAGCCGATTTGGAAAGTGAGATAAATGGGAGAATTTTTCTGGTTCGGCTATTTTGACCTAGAATTTTCTCTTCAGTCATTCTCCTGAGTTTCACCTTTCTCTGAATAACCCTGTCAGGGTTATTCAGAGAGCGGTGAAGAGCAGGAGAATGACTGGAGAATGGAAAATTCTAGGTCAAAATAGCCAAACCAGGAAAAATTCTCCCATTTAGGCTAGGGTCAGACTAGCGAATTTTTAATATGCGTTTAGGCGCACTTAATCACGGCCGCACTAGCACCAAATGACGGGCAATGACGTCCAATATACGAAGTACAGTCGCACGAAAGTCCGGCTGCGCAACGCAACTGGAAAATTAACGCATTTTTTTGAGAACGCAGAACCGCTAGTACGGACGTACAGAGTGCGCTGCGTCCACTAGCGGCGTGCGTGCGTGATTTGGAGACGTCAGACTCTGCTCATGTCCGGCCAACATATTGTCCAGACACCCAAAGTTTCCTGGTTTGGATCCGTAAAAAATCACGCACAAAAATGCGCATCGTATGACCGTTTTCGCGCATTCCATGAAAAAATACGGCAATGCGTTCAGACGCACTTTTTGACGGTCGCTGTGAAAAATGTGTTAGTCTGACCCTAGCCTTATCTCACTTTCCTAATCGGCTATTTGGTCCAGATTGTTCTCTTTTCCTGCCATTCTCCTGGTTTTCACCTTTCTCTGAACAACCCTGAGAGAGAGGTGAAAGCCAGGAGAACTGGCAGGAGAAGAGAACAATCTAGACCAAATAGCCGATTTGGAAAGTGAGATAAATGGGAGAATTTTTCTGGTTTGGCTATTTTGACCTAGAATTTTTCATTCTCCAGTTATTCTCCTGCTTTTCACCACTCTCTGAATAACCCTGTGAATGTTTAATCCCGAGGTGAAAAATAACATTGCTTTAGATGTGAAAAGCGGGCAATGAGGAAATTTTGTATTTTTTCACACAGCAGTTAAATGCAGCATATTAGGAAGTTTTAGGAGGGAAATTAGTCACTCAGAACAGAAGCAGACACCCCACACCTTCATTCTACATAAAATGTATCAAATTGATTAGACCAGACTAAAACATCTGTTGTTGTTATGCCGTTTGAAAAAAAAAAGGTAATTTAGAGGTGAGAATCTTTGCACCTAGACATTAGTTTTTAATTCAATATCTAATAAACCGTTGCTTATAATATTTTGCAGTAAAGAGTCTCTTTATTTCTAAATTTTTTAGTATTTTTTAAGCGTTTTTTATACTTTTTTCAAAATTTCTTTTTTTTTCCGAACTCGAACCAAACACACCCAAAAAGTTCGAAGTTCGCGAACTTTCGAACTGGCAAAGTTCGGGCCGAACTCCGAACCGTCCGAACCCGAACAGCTCATCCCTACGACTCACATCTTTGTATTGTGTGTGCATCACCAGGGGGTAGCATCCGGTGTTGTTAGCCCTCTATCAGATCCCATTTGCGATACACTGTGTGTTAATATTTCATTACATTTTGTATTCTGTCTGTGGCTGAACCAATAAACAGATTATAAATAAAAAACGTTGTTTTGAGTTCTTTCCTGTAGCCTCCAACATGTATCAACTGATCGATGAACCCGAAGGGCTCCGACAGGATTGACTTGTCAAAGACTCGCCAAAAAATGTGAATCTGAAGACATTGGAAATGTTCATTCAATGTGTCGTACCATCTGTTGTCTCCAGGAGATTCAAGACAAGAAGAAATCATGGAAGAGGGGAAATGTATCTGGACCTGGAGGGTTTGGCTAACGGAGAGATTCCGACAAGGACGAATTCAGGAGGAACAAGAATGAGAAGAGCTTTTACGCCCAAAATGAGCAAATATCTAGAGAATCCAAGTCATAATAAAACCAATCGACCGTCATTAACCCGGACACAAACCCGTTTTAATCAATCTGTGCAGAAAATCACATTTTACTCTTTATCTGATCTGTGAATGATTTCAGATATTATCACTGGATGAACGCGGACATCTTCTGCCCGGAATAACGGAACCCACAGGGACGTGGCCAGGTCCGATGAGCACAAAATCCCCCGGTGCGTCTTTATTTATGCCACAAGCACAATTCCGAGGCTGACTTTGGGATTGTGTGACGGGCTGAGACATAACACTGATCAATGCCAACATCTGTCTGCGGGGAGGAGTGACGGACGGCCGTATCAATATGCTCATTTACAGGAAAAAAAGAAAAAATCAAAGCATTTTGCTCCAGAAATTAACCCCGCCCCTTCAAATTACATTACAGACTTACATTTACTTATTTCCATCAAATCTTCACATCTCCTTATTAAATTATCATTATGATTTTATATATATATATACAGGGGTCAAGTCGTAAAAAAAGAAGTGTGGGAAATCACCAAGATTTCTGTCCCCATTAAAAAATGATCATCTCGCACTTAACAAAACACACTTAAATCTGATACATTTATGCGTAAAAATTTATTTTTGCAAAATTATGCGATAAATCATGTATTTATTGTGCCTTAACCCCTTCACGATGAGTGGACGTCGCCCGTCAGGGGTACAGGAACGCCTCGCCACCAGGTGCCGCCGTGGGCCTCGGATTTGGCGGTTGAAGTCTGCAGGGTGTACCTGTACGCCCCGTGTCTTCAAGGCCCACCCGCCACATGGGCGTCATTGCACGTCCCGTGGTATAAAGGGGTTAACAGGGAAAGATATGATTGGACACTTGAATACAATATTTATAGTGTATGGGCCAGTGCGATCTGAGTTCCCGCTGCAAAAATAGTTCATTTTCTCGCATTCCTCCTCGACTTGACCCTTGTACATTTTTTTGCATTTGCCAAAGTACAGGGTGATTCATATAGACCCAAACCCAATGTTTATCTCATAAATGAGAGAAAGGAAATTAAGAAGAGTTACAGGAAACGTACCTCCTCTTTAGTTGAGCACATCCCATCACAGCATGTGCTGGAAGAAGCCACAAGGTGGCTACACAGCCATGACAACAGAATAGCTATGAGAATAGCACTCCCATGGAACACAATGGCTTCCTCTTTGATAGATGAGACAGCAAGATGGCGCGACATGCCGCACATGACACGAGTCATGGCGGCAAGCCAAAGAATTTTTGAGGACCATGTTTTTTCTGGGGATCCAAGAATTCAAAGAAAAGCCTGGACTTCTTTTAATGGGACAATCTGAAGGATCAAGCCCTGCATGACTAATACCTTGGTGGGTAACATTAGGAATGAGATCCAACACATTGATGATGTAATATTGAGACTCGTCAGCAACAACAGGCAGCACTGCGTCAACAAGTGCTTAGCAAGAAACGGCAGCCACTTCCAGCATGTGTTGTGATGGGATGTGCTCAACATAAGAGGAGATACTTTTTCCTGAAGCACATTCATTTCCATTCATACTGTATGTTTAAGAGTTATACCAAAAACCTTGACTTTGGGTCCATAAGAATCACCCTGTGGAACCAACCTGGGTCTATAAGAATCACCCTGTGGAACCAACCTGAGTCTGTAAGAATCACCTTATGGAACCAACCTGGGTCTATAAGAATCACCTTGTGGAACCAACCTGGGTCTGTAAGAATCACCCTGTGGAACCAACCTGGGTCTATAAGAATCACCTTGTGGAACCAACCTGGGTCTGTAAGAATCACCCTGTGGAACCAACCTGGGTCTTTAAGAATCACCCTGTGGAACCAACCTGGGTATGTAAGAATCACCTTGTGGAACCAACCTGGGTCTATAAGAATCACCCTGTGGAACCAAACTGGGACTGTAAGAATCACCCTGTGGAACCAACCTGGGTCTATAAGAATCACCCTGTGGAACCAACCTGGGTCTATAAGAATCACCCTGTGGAACCAACCTGGGTCTGTAAGAATCATCCTATAGAACCTATCTGGTCAAGTCCGTAATAAGGATCTGCCAAGACCAAATGTCCCCTAAAACTGACTCCCTATTACCAGCTCAATCATGAGGCAGCCACTAAATTAGAGGCTTGGCTCTTACGTTTAGGTAGCCAGGAATGGACACTGGCAACGTTCCTGTGAGCAGGCGCTGTGATTCCACAGAAGACTCTCGCAAAGTGCCAGGGGAACGACACCAGGGACGTGTTTGTTGTCCAAGCCCTTTGCTCTTCGTGGAGAGGACTCAGATTGCTCGCTTCTCTTTGCCGTGGGATGAGCCTTTACATTTTTCTTTTTCGTTTGGTGTTAAGTGACTTTGCAGGAGGAACCGATTGATCAGAACTCGATTTACATGTTTCACAGCAACGTACGTTCCTTTCATGGAAGCCTTTCCCTCGCTGCCCGTGTCTGAACATCTCAGACTCAGCCAGAGGACGCGAAGCATAAAACACACAGCTTCATCAGGACTAATTATAACACTGGATTATTTGGAAAAATATTAAGAAATATGTAGAAATCATCCAATAATGATAATTTAACCCCTTCCCTTCCCTTCTGAAGACGTGTCGGGATCATCATTGGAGTCTCCCCTGTATGCGGAGGACTTTCCCCACACGCTTTCCTTTACCCGGGAGCTCCCGAGAAACTCACCTGTCTCCTCCGGGCTCCCGCAGCGTTCTGACTTCCCGGAAGTCAGACGCTGCTTTTGGGACCCCTTTTGACGTGAGATAACCTGAAAGGAGGGGGTGGTCCTTTCGGATACCTCTCACTCCCGATTGGGAGGAGGTACCGGGTAAAGCCAGGCACCACTGAAAAGGGGAGAGCGATGCCTGACTTTAACCCTTGAGGTGCCGGTCTGTGATCTGGCGCTGTTTGGCGCCGGATCGCAGTTTCGTTCCAGTGGGGGCCACCATATTTGATGGCAGCTAGGGATGAGCTGTTTGGTTCGATCAGTTCGGAGTTCAACTCGAACATTGGCAGTTCGAAAGTTCGCGAACTTAGAACTTTTTGGCGTGTTCGAGTTCGAAAATGTTTTTTTTTAAAAAAGTATAAAAAATGCTTAAAAAAATACTAAAAAATCTAGAAATAAAGAGACTCTTTACTGCAGAATATTATAAGCAACGGTTTATTAGATATATTCTCACCTCTAAATGACCTGTGCTTACAGCAGGGCCCCCTCAAACGGCGTAAACAACAGGTGTTAATTAGTGTTTGGAAATAACATCTGCTTCTAATTAGTCTGGTCTCATGAATTTGATACATTGCCTGCAGACTGGGTGTGGCTCCTGCACATGTATGAACACTGTGCTTCTGAATTCACAACACAACGTGAAAATATCGATCATAAAGTGTACAAGCTGAGTCCCTAGAGTCTCTGACTATCCATTGTCATATATACCTTGCTTTATACATATAATACATTCTCTCATCTAACAGGATAGTAGCCAGTCACTGTGCATTTTAACCCCTTAACCCTTTCGCTGCTGAGGCATTTCACGCCTCTGTGCTGAGCTAATTTTTACTTGTTTCGCTTATCTTGTTTAAACGCGTTTTGAAGGCTTATTTTAGTACATGACCCAGAAATATTATATATCGTTCTTTCCGGCAGACTCACAATATATCATTATTATATGTATACGTTATGTCCTGTCTGTATATTATAACAAAATATGCAATAAAATATGAATTTTCAATAATTTACAACGTGTAAAGTGGTTTTTTTCACATTTTAACATGCGAGCAATTGCGGTTATATTTTCTATGGGGTGCGCTTGTTAAAAAAATTAGAGATGGGGGGGATTACACGATTTTTAACAAACGCACCGCATACAAAAATCGTTAGTTCAGCATCATTGCTCACATTATAATTGAAATGGGAACAATATTGCTGCATTAACAAAGCAAAAAAACAAAAAAAAACACTTTTTTTTATATATAATGTTTTTTTAAATATTTTTTAATTTTATTTGTAATTTTAATTTTTTTAAAAAACTTTTTACATGGTCATGTTTGGTATCGTTGGAAAGGCCATGCTCTGGCCGATCCAACAGTACCAAACATTAACCCCTAGCTGTCACGAATCGGGAGATAGGGGGCTCATTGGAACCCCCTATCTCCACCATTGGTGGCAGTTAGGGGTTAACTCCAGGACTGGCATCATTGTGCCAGGGGGCATTCCCGGAAGCTTGGCCAGCATCTTGGATGTCGGCCAGCTCTGGGAGAGGATCACGGAATCCGGCCGATCGCTGGTCGCAAAGGGAGGACGCGCTCAACGCGTCCTCCGCATGCAACAGTACCTGCGGGTGGACGCGCTGAGCGCGTCCTCCGCAGCGAAAGGGTTAAGGGTGGCTAAGTGTCGTGTGTGGGTCTCTGATGGCGATGTTTCTATACATCCTAGAAATCCGCCACTTCACGGGCAGGTTATGGGGACCTCCTAGGCACGATATTTGAAGGAATTTTTCGTTTTTATTTTTAACCCTTATTTCATGGAAAAATCACTGTCCCTTTAAAAACTTATTTTTTTAAACTTTTTGTCCTTGCTTCCTGTCCCCCAGGGCACTAGCTGGACCCCCATACACCTTTTATGGCAAATATCTTGCATATATGCCCTCTTGCAAGGCACTCTAAAAACCAAACTTTTGACTCGATTGACTTGTATCGGGTTCGGTTTGTGTTCGAGTCGAACTCGAACTTTTGAAATTATTCGTGTTCGAATGCGAACCGAACACAGGGGTGTTCGGCTCATCCCTAATGGCAGCTCCACCTCTGGGTCCCCCCTCATTACCTGACCTCATCACGTATGACGCAATGATGTCATTTAGCTGGGGAACCCCTAGCTGCCTGGGGATTTCCAAACGAAATCCTATTTTGGAGATAGGGTGCTATCTAAGAAGCCCCATATCACCCGATCGGTGGAAGCTAGTTTGGTCATGTTTGGTATCATTGGAAAGAGCAGAGCATGGCCTTTCCAATGCTATCAAACATGACCATGTTCAAAGTAAGAAATATAAAAACTTAATAAAAATTAAAAAGAGCCTTTTTTTTGTGTGTGTTTTTTATTTATTAATGCAGCAATATTGTTTCCATTTAAATTATAATGTGAACAATGCTGCTGCACTAACAAATTTTATTTTTTGGATTTTAGCTAAAAGTCATGCAATTTC
This sequence comes from Leptobrachium leishanense, assembly GCA_009667805.1. NCBI lineage: Eukaryota > Metazoa > Chordata > Amphibia > Anura > Megophryidae > Leptobrachium > Leptobrachium leishanense. The sequence goes on from CM019067.1 coordinate 335,954,205, forward strand.
CTAGGAAAAAAAAGTAACGGTCCCATTTCTAATTTTTTTAACAAATATACCCCATAGAATATCTAACCGCAAAGGCTCATGTGATAAAATTTGAAAGAAAAAACACTTTACACGCTGTAGATGATTGAAAATTCAAATTTTATTGCATTTATTGTTATAGTATTCTGGCATGACGTACAGTTGTGTTCAAAATTATTCAACCCCCAATGCTGTAAAGGGTTTTAGGGAATTTAGTGACATTTATAATTGTATTCAGAATGAAATCCTACAAGGACTTTTTAAAGAACCATATGCAACTAAAATGACATCAATTGGTTTTGTAATACAGTAGTAAATGTTTCTTTTGTGAATTCTTCATTGACACAATTATTCAACCCCTTAAAGACTACCACTCTGAAGAACAGAGGTTCATTCAAGTGTTTTCAATCAGGTATTGAAAACACCTGTGGATGTCACGGAGCAGCAATAAAGCATAATAAGCACCAATTAGGCAGCTTTAAAATGACTGTGATACTCAGCTCCTTCTAGACATTTACTGGTGTGGTTACAAACATGGTGAAGTCAAGAGAATGGTCCAGGAAGACAAGAGAAGAGGTGATTACTCTTCACAGGAAGGGCAATGGCTATAAGAAGATTGTAAAGATGTTAAACATACCAAGAGAGACCATAGGAAGCATCATTCGCAAATTCAAGGCAAAGGGCACTGTTGAAACGCTACCTGGTCGTGGCAGAAAGAAGATGCTGACTTCGACTGCTGTGCGCTACCTGAAGCGTAGAGTGGAGAAAAGTCCCCGTGTGACTGCTGAGGAACTGAGAAAAGATTTGTCAGATGTGGGTGCTGAAGTTTCAGCTCAGACAATACGGTGTACACTGCGTAATGAAGGCCTCCATGCCAGACCTCCCAGGCACACCCCCTTGCTGTCTCCAAAGAATAAGAAGAGTCGACTGCAGTATGCCAAAAGTCATGTGAACAAACCACAGTAGTTTTGGGATAGTGTTCTGTGGACTGATGAAACAAAATTAGAACTGTTTGGGCCCATGGATCAACGCTATGTTTGGAGGAGGAAGAACAAGGCCTATGAAGAAAAGAACACCTTGCCTACTGTGAAGCATGGCGGGGGGTCAATCATGCTTTGGGGCTGTTTTGCTTCTGCAGGTACAGGGAAGCTTCAGCGTGTGCAAGGTACCATGAATTCTCTTCAGTACCAGGAGATATTGGATGACAATGTGATGCAGTCCGTCACAAACCTGAGGCTTGGGAGACGTTGGACCTTTCAACAGGACAATGATCCCAAGCATACCTCCAAGTCCACTAGAGCATGGTTGCAGATTAAAGGCTGGAACATTTTGGAGTGGCCATCGCAGTCACCTGACTTAAATCCGATTGAGAACCTCTGGTGGGACTTAAAGAAAGCAGTTGCAGTGCGCAAGCCTAAGAATGTGACTGAACTGGAGGCTTTTGCCCATGACGAATGGGCGAAGATACCCGTAGATGGCTGCAAGACACTTATGTCAAGCTATGCTTCACGTTTAAAAGCTGTTATAACTGTAAAAGGATGTTGTACTAAGTACTAAGATTAAATGTCACTTGGGGGTTGAATAAAACTGATAATGATGTGAGCACAGAAAAGACATTTGTGGTTATTTCATTATAAATGTTATGTTATATTTGTCTGACCTACACGTGCCTCTTTGATTTAATTGTAAGCAAGATGACTGAATGATCAAAATCAATGTCAAACTGGCCAAAACACTCAATTTCAGTGGGGGTTGAATAATTTTAAACACAACTGTATACATATATTAATGATATATTATGAATCTGCCGAGTCTGCCGGAATGAACGATATATAATATGTCTGGGTCGTATAATAAAACGTGACTTCAAATTGCGTTTACACCTGATGAGCGAAACCGGTAAAAATTAGCTCAGCACACGGGGTGAAAAGGCTCAGCAGTGAAGGGGTTAAAAAAAATGTGGTTTTAATTTTATACCGATAATATTAAAATGTTTTCCTAAGTAGAAAAGTTACACCGAGATTTATTTAAAAAAAAGTTAGTAAATTAAAATAAAACACATATATACATAGTTTTAACAAACTGAGGGCACTCGGGGGTCTTCACATAAAAGCCCAATCTTTATTGGAAATGTAGCAACGCTTCAGCTCGTTCGAGCCTTTATTAATCATGACTTGCTGAAGACTTGAACAAGACAAAACGTTGATACATTTACAATATAGATTGGACTTTTATGTGAAGACCCTTGATTGCCTTCAGTTTGTTGACACTGTATCTGATGCAGAGGTTGCACCGGGCCGAATCGCTTAATGGCGATTTGAGGAGCTGAGAGCCTGCTTATGGATATTTATTTATTTATATATATACTAGGTGGAAAGCCTGCCCAGAGGGCAGTCTATTGTTGTTGTCGCCAGCTCAGAATTCACGTCCATAGTTTTTTTTTCAATGTCCTATCCAAGAGTATCTCTCTATATAAATACGTTTGTAATGCGTCCATCGCCATCCCATCCGCAACAGGAGGGCCGACTGAGCAGCTGTGATGGGTGGGCGCACAGCTGACAGCGCATTACAAAGGCATTTATATATTAGAGCAGGTTCCTCTTCCCTCTTAGGCTGCTGTCAGACGAGCGTAGTGTTCACGTCCGTGATTGCACCTAAAAGTACGTCCGTGATAGCATGACAGGAAGCCCATTGGAGCCTGACACATGAAGTACGTCCGCACTGAACTGTGGACGCATGACGGACGCTGCAAACGGACGCAGGTTAGGCAAGAACGTAGTACTGCTAGAACGGACGTGCAGAGTGCGCCACGTCCACAACGTCTGCATAGCTTTGTGTGTGAGTGATGGAGCGTGGTCAGATGGACTGCATTTATACGTCCAGCATTTATACGTCCAGCATTTATACGTCCAGCATTTATACGTCCAGCATTTTTGACGGACAGAATGTTTTTTCATTGTAATTTATTTTTCCCTCCTACATCCGTCAAAAATAACTTCAGTGAAAAAACAGACTGTGTGACCACTACTGCGTCATCCGTACTGACGATGCCCGTACTGCACGGACGTACAGTCCGTAGAAATCACGCTCGTCTGACCCTAGCCTTAGAGTGTAAGCGCACGGGAACAGGTCCCTCAGATTGTAACGTCATGGGACCCCTTAGATTGTAAGCTCGTGGGGCCCCTTAGATTGTAAACTCATGGGGCCCCTTAGATTGTGTTGGGCTTGGGCGGGCATTTTTTTTGTAGCGTATACATTATGCGTATATTTAATGGAACGTGGTATGCATGGCATGGCAGGCTAGTATTTAGGCACTGAAAAAAAGCACATCGAAAGGGGCACCAGGTACTCAACAAAAGGGCATAACCCAAGCAACATGAAAAACGAATCAATTTGCACAAAGTGCAACTAGAGTACCAGGAGTAGGTTAATTTTAATAATACACATAAACAAACAATGAATGAAAAATTGCAAGGTTGGTGGTAGAGGGTGTGGAGGGTGGGACAAGGACCACCAATCAATAAGCAAAATTGCACAATGAAAGGGTAAAGGGGTCTATACCTCGGCGGTTCAAGCCACCTACATAACCAGTAATGTAATAAGGAGTACCAGACAGCATATAGCAAACCCAAACAACTACCCTCACCAACCGAAATACAGTTAAAAACAACAACAAAGAGGCATAGCTTGACGCGTTTCGCCCATCTGGGCTTAGTCTGAAGCTAGCTTCAGACTAAGCCCAGATGGGCGAAACGCGTCAAGCTATGCCTCTTTGTTGTTGTTTTTAACTGTATTTCGGTTGGTGAGGGTAGTTGTTTGGTTTGCTATATGCTGTCTGGTACTCCTTATTACATTACTGGTTATGTAGGTGGCTTGAACCGCCGAGGTATAGACCCCTTTACCCTTTCATTGTGCAATTTTGCTTATTGATTGGTGGTCCTTGTCCCACCCTCCACACCCTCTACCACCAACCTTGCAATTTTTCATTCATTGTCTGTTTATGTGTATTATTAAAATTAACCTACTCCTGGTACTCTAGTTGCACTTTGTGCAAATTGATTAGTATTTAGGCACACTGGTATTATGAGACACTGGTATTATGCATGGCAGACTGGTAATATGGCTGGCAGACTGGTGTTATGCATTGCAGACTGGTATTGTGCATGGCAGCCTGGTATTGTACATGGCAATGTGCATGGCAGACTGGTAATATGGCTGGCAGACCGGGCGCCGAGGAGATGGAGGCCGGGCGCCGAGGAGACGGAGGCCGGGCGCCGAGGAGACGGAGGCCAGGCGCCGAGGAGACGGAGGCCGGGCACCGAGGAGATAAACAAATCCGATCCATTGGAGAGGCGCTGTGCTGTGCGCCTCTGCAATGGATCGGATTTGTTTTGTCCCTCACGCACGCCGGCTGTGCACCTGCCGCGGCCGTTGGATGCGCGCGCAGCCAAACGCCGCAGGTTGCGCGCGCATGCACAGTCCGGTTTTTTGGCGACGGACACGCCGGAGCTTATTGTATTATGATATAGATATTTGTTTCAAATATTTTAACTATGTTCCAGATAATTAGGGATGAGCTGTTCGGGTTCGGACGGTTCGGAGTTCGACCCGAACTTTGGCAGTTCGAAAGTTAGCGAATTTCGAACTTTTTGGGTGTGTTCGGTTCGGGTTAAAAAAAAAAGAAATTTTGAAAAAAGTATAGAAAATGCTTATAAAAATACTAAAAAATCTAGAATTAAAGAGACTCTTTACTGCAGAATATTATAAGCAACGGTTTATTAGATATTGAATTAAAAACTAATGTGTACGTGGAAAGATTATCAACTCTAAATGACCTCTGTTCACAAACGGGCATAACACCAGGTGTTTTTAGTCTGGTAATCAATTTGATACATTGTACAATATACTGAGGGTGGGGTAGTGTCTGGTGTCTGCTTCTGATTGAGATTTGAGAATTAATTTCCCTAAAACATCCTAATATGCGCATTTAACTGTGTTTTGAAAAAAAATCTAAAGCAATGTTATTTTTCACCTCGGGATTAAACATTCACAGGGTTATTCAGAGAGCGGTGAAAATCAGGAGAATAACTGGAGAAGTGAAAATTCTAGGTCAAATTAGCCAAACCAGAAAAATTCTCCCATTTATCTCACTTTCCAAATCGGCTATTTGGTCTAGATTGTTCTCTTCTCTTGCCAGTTCTCCTGGCTTTCACTCTCTCTCAGGGTTGTTCAGAGAAAGGTGAAAACCAGGAGAATGGCAGGAAAAGAGAACAATCTGGACCAAATAGCCGATTTGGAAGTGAGATAAGGCTAGGGTCAGACTAACGCATTTTTCGCAGTGACCGTCAAAAAGTGCGTCCGAACGCATTGCCGTATTTTTTCACGGATTGCGCGAAAACGGTCATACGATGCGCATTTTTGTGCGTGATTTTTTACGGATCCAAACCAGGAAACTTTGGGTGTCTGGACGTTATGTTGGCCGGACATGAGCATGGTCTGACGTCTCCAAATCACGCACACACGCCGCTAGTGGACACAGCGCACTCTGTACGTCCGTACTAGCGGTTCTGCGTTCTCAAAAAAATGCGTTCATTTTCCACTTGCGTTGAGCAGCCGGACTTTCGTGCGACCGTACTTCGTATATTGGCCATCATTGCCCGTCATTTGCTGCTAGTGCGGCCGTGATTAAGTGCGCCTAAACGCACGTTAAAAATTCGCTAGTCTGACCCTAGCCTAAATGGGAGAATTTTTCTGGTTTGGCTATTTTGACCTAGAATTTTCCATTCTCCAGTCATTCTCCTGCTCTTCACCGCTCTCTGAATAACCCTGACAGGGTTATTCAGAGAAAGGTGAAACTCAGGAGAATGACTGGAGTATGGAAAATTCTAGGTCAAAATAGCCGAACCAGAGAAATTCTCCCATTTATCTCACTTTCCAAATCGGCTTTTTGGTCTAGAAGTTTCCATTCTCCTGCTTTTCACCACCAAAAAATCAGTAAACTTTTTCTGCGTGTCCGAAAATGTCTCCTCTTTTCATACAGACTGCCGCCCCAAGCAGTTGTTTATGGATAGATTAAAGGAAAAGCATTTACTGTCATTTGTTTTGGTTTTTACATATTTCTATACATCCTAGAAATCCGCCACTTCACGGGCAGGTTATGGGGACCTCCTAGGCACGATATTTGAAGGATTTTTTCATTTTTATTTTTACCCTTATTTCATGGAAAGCTCACTGTCCCTTTAAAAACGTTTTTTTTTTTACTTTTTGTCCTTGTTTCCTTTCCCCCAGGGCACTACCCGGACCCCCATACACCTTTTATGGCAAATATGTAGCATATATGCCCTCTTGGAGAGCACTCTAAAAAACCGAATTTTCAGCCCCATTGACTTGCATGGGGGTTTGGGTTCGGGTTCGGACCCAAACAAATGGGAAGTTCGGGTTTGGGCTCGAACCGAACTCGGGGGGTGTTCGGCTCATCCCTACAGGTAATAAATACTATAACTTTGAAAGCTTTGCCCCATCACTACCAAGCGGAAACCAGTACTTTGGAGGATGGTAGGAGAAGCTTTGCCCCATCACTGCCAAGTGGAAACCAGTACTTTGGAGGATGGTAGGAGAAGCTTTGCCGTCCCCATAGCTGAATGTGTCGCATATATTTCTCAGCAAACATTAAACGATCCTTCTACGCTTTAAAAAATAAATCGCAAATGAAAAGTTGTGGTGAAACGCGGACTTGAATCTAAACTTGGAGGTCTCTCCATGCTCTACACATTCATGGCCCGGGGCTGGATCGTGTCACCATCGATCGTGTCGGTGTCGGTTTATTTCAGTCTGTGCTTTGCTGATCTTTTGTTTTTTCTTGCAGATCTGTTTGTATCAAGTTAGTGGTTTGTTTTTTTCCTGTTTTGGACGGAGTCCAATGTCCGAAAGAAACACCCTATAGGGAGCCAATAACGGCGAATGGATGGGGATCCCCAGATCATACATCCACGTTACCCCAATATCAGTGTCGAAAACACCGCCTGGTCGAAATAAAGTCACCCCCTGCAGTGATATGTGGTTGTGTTGTCTTTTGTTGTGATTGCGTCACGCATTCGCCGCGGCATCGTGTGGATAAGCTCATGCAATGTCACAGCATTTATTGGTGTCCAGAGTGGCATTAATTTGTGGCAAGATCTTGTGTTGATGATGGGAGAGTCGCGGCGCTGCGTAAAGTCTTCTCCAGCACATTATCCCAAAGATTAACCTCAATGGGGTTAAGGTCTGGACTGTGCGGTGGCCAATCTATGTGTGAAATGATGTCTCATGCTCCCTCAACCACTCTCGCACAATTTGAGCCCGATGAATCCTGGCATTGCCATCTTGGAATATGCCCGCTGTGCCATCAGGGAGAAAAAACCATTGATGGAAAAACCTGCTCATTCAGTATATTCAGGGAGTCACATGACCTCATTTTATACTGAAACATATTAACCCCTGCAGTAATTATCCAGTGGAAGACGAGCACCTATTGGCTGAGTTACATCCAGGTGGAGGGCTTTTTTGGCCAGGCTTCGTGTATAAACTGGCATTATTGGGTCACTTACTGACTTACCGCTAAAGGGGGCTTCATGTCTGTGCTAAGTCTAACGAACCTGTCTTAAAATCAGACCAAATACTATAAAAATGTAATTATTTTCTGTTTGAAGCTGAAACTTTGTAATATTTGACACACTTACAGTAAAGGGGTTATTCAGAGAGCACCGAAATGTCACCGACGCGCCGGGAAAAGCCGATGAGCCGCTGATCACAGCGCAGACCAGCTGCCAGAAAAAGCCAACAAGCTGACGAACAGGGTAAAAAAAAAAACAATACGTTTGAATTTCAAGCTTGAAACGCTGCTTGGAAAAAAAAACTACTGAATGAAAATGTCTGGAATTTACATATAAAATCCTATGAATGATAATAAAAAGGCTGTTACAGAAAAAATAAAAAATGATTAAACAAATAAATGCAAAACAAATTTGCTGAAAAAAATCCTGAAAAATGTCTAAAAGATCCTAAAAAATCTATAAATAAAGAGACTTTTTGCTGCAGATTAAAATAATAAACGGTTTATTAGATATTGAATTAAAATGGGAATATTTTTACATTGAAACCTATGGGATTCGCCTGATTAAACCTGCCGAATGAAACCACTGAACATCAGGGCATTTCACTGACATTTCTCTGCTGTTCAATGTGAATCGATTAACCCTTGCTTCTCTATGGGGGATTTCTCTGCCGTCGAACAGGCACCGTACTTGCCGGCAATTCGCCAAAATTTAGCAAACCGCCTGATCTCTGAATAGCTGAATGGCCCCGAAATGTCACCATACGGAGAAATTCAGTGTCCAGTTACATTTCGGACCTCTCTGAATAACCCCTTAAACGTTCCTGTTTTTTTCTTCTTCAAAAACAAATTACATTTCATGATGATTTCTAGACATGTGCACAGCACAAAATTTCGTTTTGAACTAATGGATTAGTCCTAAAATGCAATTTATTTAGTTGCTAAAGAAATTAGTTTTCAGTTCTTTAGTATGAAAACTAATTTTTTTCATCCGAAAACCAGTGGATACAATTACTATTGTAGTGGCGCCTATGGAGGTTTTCAGTTTACAACAGCTCTGGTTAAGTTAGCACCAACATTGTAATACTGCCCCGTGTCAGGCAAAGCTGTTACAGTAACTGACTGCTGCTCATCACAGCGCTCAGAGTTTCAGTAAAACGAGTAAATAATATTTTTATATATAAGAGATTAGAAGAATCTCCTTGTTTTACTGAAACTCTGAGCGCTGTTACAGTCAGTTACTGTAACAGCTGAGCCTGATACATTGTACTGAGAGATAATGTAACAAGCAGCTACAGCCACTGGATTTAAAGGGCTAAAAAAAAAAGGCTCCTCTCTGTATAATGTTTAGAACATCCTCCTGCATTAATTAATACCCGTCTCTGTATAATATATAGAACATCCTCCTGAATTAATTAATGTCCCTCTTTGTATAGAACATCCTCCTCAATTTATACCTTTCTCTGTATAATGTATATAACATCCTCCTGCATTAATACCCCTATCTGTAGAATGTACAGAACATCCTCCTGCATTAATTAATGCCCCTCTCTGTATAGAACTTCCTACTGCATTGGCATGTGGAGGGTGCAGAACTTCGGATGTTGCGATGTTGCGCTCTTCATTGCTGGTCTCCTTCACTCATCAATGTAATATCACAAAAAGGACTAAAACTAAAATGTAGTGCATTTTATTTTAGTTTCTTTCGTTTTTGCACTGAGCAGTTTCGTATCTCTTGAGTCATACGAAAACTAAATTATCCCAAAATTCGGACTAAATCGTTTTAGTACTAAAACGAATGCACATGTCTAATGATTTCACAGAGCCAAGATATCCTGTGACTGTGACGAGTAAACGTGCGTATTCGCCTTCATCCCACAAGTATTGCAAAACCACAACAAATTCTTTCACTTTATGTACAGTGTGAGATTCTGCACAAATGCAGGGGATTTCATGAGACGGCAGCTCTCTTTAAAAGTGGTCAGATCGACCATGTTTTCCTGGACACATGTTACTGTTTCATGCAGAGGGAGAGCACACGGAAAAGTGCTGCCCTGTTACATGTATAATTCATATGCTGCAGAAAAAAACTATTGGGGTTAATCAGAGAGAGCCGAACAGTGAATTTCCCCGTACGGTGACATTTCGGGGCCATTCGTCTATTCAGAAAGCAGGTAGTTCGCCAAATTTTTACGAATTACCAGCAAATACTGTGCTGTTCGGCGGCAGTGAAATCCCCCATAGAGAAGCAATGGTTAATCTATTCACATTGAACAGCAGAGAAATGTCAGTGAAATGCCCTGATGTTCAGTGGTTTCATTCGGCAGGTTTATTCAGGCGAATCCCATAGGTTTCAGTGTTAAAAATATTCCCGTTTTAATTCAATATCTAATAAATTGTTTATTATTTTAATCTGCAGCAAAAAGTCTCTTTAATTATCGATTTTTAGGATCCTTTAGGCATTTTTAGCGATTTTTTTCGGCAAAATGTTTTTTATGTTATTTTTTAATAGTGAATTTTCTTTTTTCTGTAACAGACCTTTTTATTATCATTCATTAGGGATGCACCGAAATTTCAGTCACTGAAATTATCGTCCGAAAATTGTGCTTTTGGCCTTAAAGGAAAAATAGGCCTAAAAAATCAGGGCTTGGCGGCCCAGCCGAGCCGGGGGCTCGCCTGAGCCATGCCATGCGTGTGCAGCCATCGCTCTGCGCAGGCGCTACGGAACCTGTGTACGTAAAGTGTGCGAGTCCCGTAGCGCTCTGAAATTTGCAGTTCCTACACTACACAAGTTGTATAGGATCCCAAACTGTGCAGAAAAGCTTCAGGGACTTCCAGGATCGGGAGACCCTGAGCCGAAGAGGAGGAGCAGCGCGCGGCGAGGGGGAAAAGGGGAGTAAATGTCATCCAAATTTTACAAAATGCTATAAATAAAAGAAATAAAGGGACGCTCTGGTTTTAATGCACTGTCCCTTTAAATTACAATTTCTGAATTTATAGAAAAATAATGCCGTTCACCTCTCCCCCTCCTCCCTCTCCTCCTCCTCTCGCCCCCCCCCCTCTGCCTCCTGATGGACGTTTTTATGTTTCTGGACCTCGGGGACCAAACGTTACTTCAAAGAAAGACGGAAACATTTAATGAATAAAAAAAAAAAATGTGAGTTTCAGCCGGCGTTTATTTTAATGTAAAAAGGCGTTTGCCGTTTACGGTTTGTGTTTTTTTTATATATAATATATAAAATGAACACAGTCTGAGAATCCCGTCCGTCCCCGTTCCTGACCGCGAGCATCACCGAGGCATGATAGATTGGGAGAGATACCGCAGCGGCGGTACCGGCTCATTATACAATTACGCACAATATGCTGAAGGAAAACATCACGGATTCATTTCTGAGGTCAAGCTGGCCAGGACTCGCGTGTGGTTTACAAACCACAGTTACCCGGGGGGGACGAGGCTACGGCCTGCATTAAAAATATAATCAAAGGAGGCTTATTTATTTATTTGCGGAACGCGTCAGATGTTTTGGATTCCGTGTCGACGATTTCCTTTACAAAAAATAACAGACCAAAATAACCGGCTGGATCAGACACGCATTATGAGATGATCTTACACAGGGCACAGCACTTTATTGGGGCACAGCACTTTATTGGGGCACAGCGCTTTATTTCTACTCAAAATAGAGATTATCAAATTATATATATATATACTTTAATATGTCTTCATGTGCTTTAACCCTTTCCAAGCAGGAGTTGTTGGGAAAAAAAAACTATTAGGGGTTATTCAGAGAGAGCAGATCTGGCCCCAAAATGTCACCGAACAGTGGATTTCCCCATACGGTGACATTTCTGGGCCATTCGGCTATTCAGAGAGCAGGCAGTTTACCAAATTTTGGCGAATTGCCAGTGAAATACGGTGCCTGTTCGGCGGCAGTGAAATCCCCCATAGAGAAGCAGTGCAGTGGCGTCACTAGGGTTGGTGTCACCCGGTGCGGTAACTCCTGGTGTCACCCCCTCGAGCCCCCCAAGTTTTACACAAAATGATTTAGACTATTGTTACTCATATGCAGCACTCCCATATAACGCTAAATGTAAGACAATAGTAGAGACATTAATTCCTAGCAAAATGACACCATAATATTACCAGATCATATGTGAATACAAAGGAATTCAAATTTAAACATTTAACACACATGGATATATATTGCCCCAGCAGCTCACATATGGATATATTGCCCCAGCTCACAATTATATATTGCCCCAGCACCTCACACATGGATATATATTGTCCACAGCAGCTCACACATGGATATGTTGCCCACAGCAGCTCACACATGGATACATATTGCCCCCAGCAGCTCACCCATGGATATATATTGCCCAGCTCACATGGATATATTGTCCCAGCTCACACATGGATATATTGTCCCAGCTCGCACATGGATATATATTGCCCCCAGCAGCTCGCATATGGATATATATTGCCCCAGCTCATACATGGATATATATTGCCCACAGCAGCTCATCCATGGATATATATTGCCCAGCTCACATGGATATAGTGCCCCAGCTCACATATGGATATATTGCAAACAGCAGCTCACACATGGATATATATTGCCCCCAGCAGCTCACATATGGATATATATTGCCCCAGCTCACACATGGATATATATTGCCCCAGCTCACACATGGATATATATATTGCCCCAGCTCACATATGGATATATATTGCCCCAGCTCACACATGTATATATATTGCCCCCAGCAGCTCACCCATGGATATATATTACCCAGCTCACATGGATAAATTGCCCCAGCTCACAATTATATATTGCCCCAGCAGCTCACAATTATATATTGCCCCCAGCAGCTCACCCATGGATATATATTGGCCCCAGCTCACTTGATCTTCCTGTCTGCTTCTTCCTCCCAGCACGCGCCGCCAAATGATGCTGCCCGGCCCCTCATTGAGATCTACCAGCCGCGATCTCATGAGACTCCGGGATCTCGCAAGATCGTGGCTGGTGGACCTCAACGAGCGGCCGGGCAGCATCATTTGGCGGCGCGCGCTGGGAGGAAAAAGCACGCTCGGCAGTGAGACAAGCCTATGGCTCGGGTGCCGACACTGTCAGTCCCGCGTGCCATAGGTTCACCATCACTGCCTTTGGGTGACACCCGCCCTTAGGGTGACACCTGACCAAAGACTTTGATTTTTGAACCGGCAACCAGCCGCACCAAAAATCAAAGTCTTTGGTGTCACCCTAAGGGTGGGTGTCAACTGGTGTGGCCCGCACCCCCCACCCCACCTAGCGACACCTATGAAGCAATGGTTAATGTATTCACATTGAACAGCAGAGAAATGTCAGTGAAATGCCCTCATGTTCAGTGGATTCATTCGGCAGGTTTATTCAGGCGAATCCCATAGGTTTCAATGTTAAAAATATTCCCGTTTTAATCCAATATCTAATAAACTGTTTATTTTAATCTGCAGCAAAAAGTCTCTTTATTTATAGATTTTTTTTAAAAAAAAAATCGGTATTTTCCTGTATTTTTTCCACCACATTTTTGATTCTAATTTTTTTTAAATAGTGTTTTTTTTTATTCTGTAACAGACCTTTTTATTCTTATTTATAGGACTTTATTTATTGTTTTCATGCAATTTCATGCATTTTTATTGTTTTAAACTTCTTTTTTTTTTACCCTGTCCGGAGGCTGATTGTTTTTTGCCGAAGGTTTTTGTCAGTCGATCAGCAACGTTCGGGGGTCAGTTCGGCGGCTGCTTTCAATGGGCTGCGGCTGCGTTCAGGGGATTTTAGGCTGCGATCGGTTCACGGCTGCGTTCAGTGGTCTGTTCAGCGGATTTTAGGCTGCAATCGATGGTTCGCAGCTGCATTCTGTGGTCTGTTCAGCAGCTACATTCTGTGGGTTGATCGTGGCGTTCGGCAGATTCGAGGACCCTGAGGTGAATGCTGAATTAAACACAGGGTCAGCGAATTGATTTTGTCGAAGTGCACCAAAAGAGAGAACACTAAGATTTCTGTGCTGGTCCAGGTGTAGGTCCAGGTTCAGGGCTACAGGGACAGGTCTGGGGGTGCAGGACCAGCATTAGGAGTGCAGGGCTGGGTACAGGAGTTCAGGGACAGGTCTGGAGGTGCGAGGACAGCATTTCAAATGCAGGTTTAGGGGCACAGGGAGAGCTCTGGGATGCAGGACCAGTATTAGTAGTGCAGAGCCAGGTTCAGTGGTACAGGGACAGGTCTGGGGGTGGAGGGCCAGCATTAGGATTGTATGGCCAGGTTCAAGAGTACAGGGATAGGTCTTGGGGTTGCGGCCAGCATTAGGAGTGCAGGGACAGGTTCAGGGGTACAGGGACAGGTCTGGGGGTGCAGGGCTCGCATTAGGAGTGCAGGGGCATGTTTGGGGTACAGGGACAGGTCTGGGGGTGCAGGGACATGTTCAGGGGTGCAGGGTCAGCATTAGGAGTACAGGGACAAGTCTACGGTGCAGGGTCAGCATAGGAGTGCAGGGGCAGGTTCAGGGGTACAGAGACAGTTCTGGGGGTGCAGGGCCAGCATTAGGAGTGCAGGGGCAGGTTCAGGGGTACAGAGACAGTTCTGGGGGTGCAGGGCAAGCATTAGGAGTTCTGGGGCAAGTTCAGGGGTACAGGGACAGTTCTGGGGGTGCAGGGCCAGCATTAGGAGTGCAGGGGCATGTTCAGGGGTACAGAGACAGTTCTGGTTGTGCAGGGCCAGCATTAGGAGTGCAGGGGCAGGTTCAGTTGTACAGAGACAGTTCTGGGGGTGCAGGGCCAGCATTAGGAGTGCATGAATGGATTTAGGGGTGCAAATTAAATGTACATATATTTATATGACGTATATTTCTGTATCATATTAATGTGTGTGTTTCTGTATCATATTAATGTGTGTGTTTCTGCAGGTTCCGCACTTTATTTCAGTCGTCTCGCTGCTTTGTCTGAGCCGCCGTGATTTGTCATCGCTCAGCATCGTCGATTCGATCCCCCTCCCCCTCTGAACTGACTTAATTACCGGCAAAATGTGATGAAACACATTATAATAAATATTGAGCGACAGTAACCGTTTATCTTCTCTGTCTTCCAGAGTTTCCAGACGTGAGTGAGCTCAGGGCACTTTAAACCTTTGTTATTCTCCGAGAGCCGCTGGCGCCACCTAGAGCACATCCAGGGTATCAGGGATTCGCTTCACGCAAATACAATCATAAGCCGAAGTTTTAAATGCATTGTCTGAGCTCTCTGAGCTTTGATCAATCGTACGAGTCATTCTGGATAAAAGACATCTATGGAATGAATGGACCCTATGGCTCCTAGCGGGGGGGGGGGGGGTGACAGCCCATGATACGCTCAGGGGCCCAGTGGTTGCAGGGGGTCCTGGACTTTGCCAAACTCTGCAAGGCTTGTCTAAGTGCCACAGCTGTAAGAGACCCTCCTTATCACTCTGACCCACTAAGATACCAAGATATTTCCCGGTGGGCCGAGGCATCGTGGGCTGGTAAGAGCGCTCTGACTCCTCACTGAGGGAGCCATTAGTTTGGTCTGCACTAGGCTTTGGTTTTTTTTGCTGGACCACCAGGATTTAACCCACTCACTGTACAATAAGTTAAGCAGACGATGGGGCGAAGTTTTATTTTTCATGAGCTTCCTGAAACAGGCAGCGAGGGGAACCAGTGGTACAGTAAGGGGCCCCAAGATCGCTAATGGCAGACCTGGCCCCTAGCCGGACGCCGCTTGCATTTCCAGGCTGTTGGACTTGTTGGAAGTGGCCGTTTTAAGAGGGAGAATGTGACATTAACCAAGCGATGGACAGCTTTGGCTCCCCGGATGTTTCTGAACTACATGTTCCATGATGCTCCATTAGCTTTAAGGCTGACTGAGCATCCTGGGACATGTAGTTCAGAAACATCCGGGGGGCCAAGGATCGACCTCACTGCTTTAACCTGTCAAATTTCCTGGATTTTGAATCTATTGAGTGTCACGTCTCGGCCTTGCCCCCTGGTGGTGAAGGGTCTTCATGTTTGTTTTTCCCCTATGGTGTGTCTGGCTGTGCTGTTTAGGGCTGATCTGGGGTTCTGTTGTGATCTCCTGGTCTGGGGTCACATGGCCCAATCACACAGACCCACTCCCTATATATTCCCAGCAGCACATAACCTCATTGACTGTTTGTGGAGTTTGATGGTGGTTCTGTCTGGTTCGTGTTTCCTGAGTTGCTGCAAAGCATTCCTGTTCAAGTGTTTTCTGGTTCTGACCTCGGCTTTATTTTTGACTATCCCTTCTACTCCCCCCTGGTACCATATATTTCTGATCTGTTGCCAACCTCTGCCTGATTGACGATTCTTGTATGTTTCATGTTTTATGTACCTTGTCTGTCTTAGTTTAGTATTATATTCAGAGGCCGCTTATAAGGACCTCTTTTAGTATAGTCTGTCTGTTTTGTTTACTGTCCTGCAGCCTGCTCCCTTCACAGATTGTCAAGTGTATCTTTGTGTTTCTGAGTGTCCTAAATTGTCTGTCGGTCTTGAAGCCTTCGGAGCTTAGTGGCAATTCTGTTCTGTTTTTTGGTGCTCCTTGGTTTTGGAGAAATCCGTCTGTCCTTGTGTCCAGTCAGTTACTCACCTGCCTTAAGGGCTTCATCTCATGTTCCAAGCCACCACGATGGCCCAAGCAGGGGCTAACCGTTACATTACAAACAGTCCATTAATGCCTGCAGGTGAGCTTACTGTGTTAAATTCTGTGCTTCAGATGGTTTTTGATCTGCTGACAGAGCTGAAGAGGTTAATGCTGTCTCTCAGTGTGCTTAATTATGCGGTTCCTCCCAGCAGAGTCTCTGGGGAACCTCCCATGAGTGAAAGAGAGAGACGTAGAATTCTTAATCTCTGTTATTATTGCAGTTCACCCCAGCATAAAATCTTTTGCTGTCCATTAAAGCCCAAACCCAGAATGTCATGTTCTCAGGGTGAGACCCTGGTATCCACGGCATGTAGCCATAGCGCTGACCCTACTGCTGGGACCTCTGTTTCTGTGCAATGCAGGGGTTTTGCAAATTCCATGTGTGGTAATAAAGCCAAAATTGTTCCACCTCAAGGCACACTACCTGCTTCCATGTTATGCAGTGGATCACTGTTTCTCAGTTTTTGTCATGGGTCTAGGGCCCAGGGTGGCGCTGTTGTCACAAGGGCCCAGGGTGGCGCTGTTGCCACAAGGGCCCAGGGTGGCGCTGATGCCACAAGGGCCCAGGGTGGCGCTGATGCCACAAGGGCCCAGGGTGGCGCTGATGCCACAAGGGTCCAGGGTGGCGCTGTTGTTACAGGTACACAGCATAAAGAAAAACCTGTCTGTTCTGCACATTGTATTGTGCCTATGTCCGTTCCTGGCGGGAGGCCAGTTTTGTTTCTGTCTGACAAGGTGTCAGCGGTAACACTCCCAAGCTGTGTGTCAGCAGTAACACTCCCAAGCTGTGTGTCAGCGGTAACACTCCCAAGCTGTGTTTCAGCGGCAACACTCCCAAGCTGTGTTTCAGCGGCAACACTCCCAAGCTGTGTGTCAGCGGCAACACTCCCAAACTGTGTGTCAGCGGCAACACTCCCAAGCTGTGTGTCAGCGGCAACACTCCCAAGCTGTGTGTCAGCGGCACTCCCAAGCTGTGTGTCAGCGGCAACACTCCCAAGCTGTGTGTCAGCGGCAACACTCCCAAGCTGTGTGTCAGCTGTACCCCTCCCAAGCTGTGTGTCAGCGGTTTTGTCCCAGGTGGGCCCAGAGCCCTTCACGCCTGCTGACGAGTCAGTTGTGCCGATGTTGAGCTACGAGGTAGCCGTGCCTATGCTTTGTTATGAGGCCGAAGTGCCTGTATCTAAACATGAAACCTTCATGCCTGGTTCTACTAGCGAGCTGCTAGTCATGCCGATTCCGATCCACGAGACAGTTGTGCCCGTGTTGTGCGAGGCAGCCGTGCCCATGTTCTGCTGCGAGGCAGCCGTGCCCATGTTCTGCTGCGAGGCAGCCGTGCCCATGTTCTGCTGCGAGGCAGCCGTGCCCATGTCCTGCTGCGAGGCAGCCGTGCCCATGTCCTGCTGCAAGGCAGCCGTGCCCATGTCTTTCTGCGAGGCAGCCGTGCCCTTGTCTTTCTGCGAGACAGCCGTGCCCATGTCTTTCTGCGAGACAGCTGAGGCCTCGTTAGGTTATGTGACCAATGTGCTCACATTAACACATGAGACCACTGTGCCCTTGTCCCACAGTGGGTCCAGTGTTGTTCCTACCGTTGTCTTGCCAAGTGTGGGTCCCGAGCCCTTCATGTGTAATTCGGGCAATGTGCCCCTAATGCCTTTTTCTGGCAATATGCCAATTTTGTCCCAGGTGGGTACTAAGTCCTTCATGTCTGGTTTGGGCCAAGAGCCCCTCATGTCAGCCCCTGATGGCACACTGCCAGGTATGTCTGTTTCTGGTAATTTGCCAGTCCTGCCAGTTAATGGAGTGACATCCAAACTGACTGGTGCTACAAATTCTAGCCCTGTACCCGAAGGTTATATACGATCTCCATGCGGGATGTTGTTCCGTGAGGCACACTGGGCCATGATCAAGAAAGACCCTAATGCTCTCAGGTGTTTTGAGGAGGATTCCGATGACTCGGAGGGTCCACAGTGCACTCCTCCAGGTGAAATCTGTAACAATGGTGAGGTGCCAGTTGTATCATATCCTGGCAATGTCCTCTGTTCCAACGGTGTGCCAGTTAAAGGCGAGTTGTCAAGTCTGTCCAAGTTGAGCTGCAAGGGAGTCGTATCCAAGTCAAGTCACGTGACCACTGTGCCCATGTCTTGCAGTGGGCCCATTGCTGTCAAACCCACTTGTGGGGTAGAGAGGTTTCAATCGTGTGGTGATAAACAGATAACCAAGTCTACCCCTACTATTGCCGTGTCGTGTGGGGTGGTCACCAGTTCTAGATCTCGTTCAAGGAGAAGACGTAAAAAGGTGACTAACCCTAGTCCAACTGATTCTATGTCCAGTCTGACTGATGCCGAGATCCCCCAACCCCGTCATGTCCCTGAGGGCTATGTGCAGTCGCCCTTTGGACTGGTGTTCAGGAAGGACCACTGGGTTGCCATTCAAAGGAACCCTCATAGACGGGGGCGTCTTGTGGAGGAGGATGACGACTCTGAGTGGGACCTCAAAGGACTTTGGTGACTGGTGTTCGTGATCTGGTTTCCTGATTCTGTCTGCCATGTTTTTTGTTTTGGGTGCCCGGGAGGTCATCCGTAAGGGAGGGGGTTATGTCACGTCTCGGCCTTGCCCCTGGTGGTGAAGGGTCTTCATGTTTGTTTTTCCCCTATGGTGTGTCTGGCTGTGCTGTTTAGGGCTGATCTGGGGTTCTGTTGTGATCTCCTGGTCTGGGGTCACATGGCCCAATCACACAGACCCACTCCCTATATATTCCCAGCAGCACAGAGCCTCATTGACTGTTTGTGGAGTTTGATGGTGGTTCTGTCTGGTTCGTGTTTCCTGAGTTGCTGCAAAGCATTCCTGTTCAAGTGTTTTCTGGTTCTGACCTCGGCTTTATTTTTGACTATCCCTTCTACTCCCCCTGGTACCGTATATTTCTGATCTGTTGCCAACCTCTGCCTGATTGACGATTCTTGTATGTTTCATGTTTTATGTACCTTGTCTGTCTTAGTTTAGTATTATATTCAGAGGCCACTTATAAGGACCTCTTTTAGTATAGTCTGTCTGTTTTGTTTACTGTCCTGCAGCCTGCTCCCTTCACGGATTGTCAAGTGTATCTTTGTGTTTCTGAGTGTCCTAAGTTGTCTGTCGGTCTTGAAGCCTTCGGAGCTTAGTGGCAATTCTGTTCTGTTTTTGGTGCTCCTTGGTTTTGGAGAAATCCGTCTGTCCTTGTGTCCAGTCAGTTACTCACCTGCCTTAAGGGCTTCATCTCATGTTCCAAGCCACCACGATGGCCCAAGCAGGGGCTAACCGTTACATTGAGGTGGATGTGACTCCATCCACGTGGTGGATCTCGTATCAGGCTCTGATATGACTTACAGGTATAATTATACGTATCTGGCGGCGCGATTGCAGTCGCTTCTTGGTATTCAGATGGTCCTCACGGTGTAAATCATAAATGTCCAATATGGATTATATATAAAAAAAAAAACACAAATGGCAGAATAATAGTGCAGGGTGTACAAGCAATGTTGGAATAGATGACAATAAATTGTTCCACTCACAGACAAAGAGCCCCGTCACTGGCTCTGAGTGGTTCCAAACATCTGGGTCCTTTATCTTCTTAGTAATATTTAAAGGAGACCCACTCCCTTTAAAGTTGGTATTTTCTTTATCTCATCAAATATGGAAGAAAACATAAAAACAAGGACCTTCTTGTGTAGATCTACCACAGTATTGATAATATATATAATAGTGGTATCAACTCACATTGGGTGGAGCTTATAACCAAGCTCTAGGTGGGAATGCCGGTGGATTTATTGAGTAGGTTAAATCCACGAATACCTCTGAGTTCCAAAACAGCAGGGACCAGACTTTTCTTCCTGACTGTTGGCCGTGCAAAGAGTGACTTCTTCTAGGTCTCGTTATTCTTTGAAGTGCTCTTGTAGCAGGCGTGGAGCACAGCATGGGGTACGCGTGTATGTATTGCACACGTTGTGGTGTGTGGGTGCAATGGTTATTTGCGACTCCTCTGCTCTCGGTTCCTAACGGAAGGCAGAGGAGTCGCAAATAACCATTGCACCCACACACCACAACGTGTGCAATACATACACGCGTACCCCATGCTGTGCTCCACGCCTGCTACAAGAGCACTTCAAAGAATAACGAGACCTAGAAGAAGTCACTCTTTGCACGGCCAACAGTCAGGAAGAAAAGTCTGGTCCCTGCTGTTTTGGAACTCAGAGGTATTCGTGGATTTAACCTACTCAATAAATCCACCGGCATTCCCACCTAGAGCTTGGTTATAAGCTCCACCCAATGTGAGTTGATACCACTATTATATATATTATCAATACTGTGGTAGATCTACACAAGAAGGTCCTTGTTTTTATGTTTTCTTCCATTTTTGATGAGATAAAGAAAATACCAACTTTAAAGGGAGTGGGTCTCCTTTAAATATTACTAAGAAGATAAAGGACCCAGATGTTTGGAACCACTCAGAGCCAGTGACGGGGCTCTTTGTCTGTGAGTGGAACAATTTATTGTCATCTATTCCAACATTGCTTGTACACCCTGCACTATTATTCTGCCATTTGTGTTTTTTTTTATATATAATCCATATTGGACATTTATGATTTACACCGTGAGGACCATCTGAATACCAAGAAGCGACTGCAATCGCGCCGCCAGATACGTATAATTATACCTGTTGTCACATTGGTTTGGGGGAGACCTCTATATATCTGGTCTGGCATTGGTATACTGGTGGTGGAACTTATTTGGGCGCTGACCATTTTCTGTATTGTCTGATATGACTTAGGCAGGGTTATTCAGAAAGAGCTGATCTGGCCCCGAAATTGCACTGAACAGTGAGTTTCCCCGTACGGTGTCATTTCAAGGCCATTCGGCTAATCAGAAAGCAGGCAATTTGCCAAATATTG
Source organism: Leptobrachium leishanense (assembly GCA_009667805.1). NCBI lineage: Eukaryota > Metazoa > Chordata > Amphibia > Anura > Megophryidae > Leptobrachium > Leptobrachium leishanense. The sequence goes on from CM019067.1 coordinate 335,975,440, forward strand.
GCGAATTGCCAGCGACATATGGTGCGTGTTTGGCGGCAGTGAAATCCCCCATAGAGAAGCAATGGTTAATCTATTCACATTGAACAGCAGAGAAATGTCAGTGAAATGCCCTGATGTTCAGTGGTTTAATTCGACAGGTTTAATCAGGCGAATCCCATAAGTTTCAATGTTAAAAATATTCCCGTTTTTACTCCTTATTCCTGTGTTCGGCGGATCGTCAGCTTTTTGCAGACATGTTTCGAGGATTTGCGGCGGCTTATTGGATCCGATAATTTCTGCGTGTTCCCAGCGGCTTATTGAATCGTATCCGATAATTTCGGTGGTTTTGTGGTTTTTGTTTTTTTTTTTTAAATAGGCGGTTTTGAAATTTTTTGAGTTTCAATCATTTTTATTTTTTAACCCCGTTTGTCGGCTTGTTGTTTTTTTCTGGTTGGCGCTGTGTTTGGCGGATCGTCAGCTTTTTTTGGACGTGTTCGGCGGGTTTGCGGCGGATCGTCGGGTACGCTCGGTGGATTTTTGGGGCGTTTCGGATCGATTCGATATTTCGAATCGGTGGCATTCTCAGTTATTTTTCGGGTGCGGTTTGCAGCTTTTCCCTGCGGTGACCCTGCGGTGAATGCTGAATTCACTGTACGGGTCAGGGAATTTGATTGTCGGTGATATTTTGGTGCGCTCTGAATAACCCCTTTGGAATTAGAATCGACTTGGGTTTCTGAATTGGTGATAATTTGGCTGAATATCTTTTGGGATTGAATCAAAACACTCATTCCCTGTACGTTTGCTGGTGGATGCTCTGTTCGACGGATAATCGGCTTTTTTTGGATGCGATCCGATGTTTTCGGAGATTTTTATTTTTGATTCACCAGTTGGTCGGCGGATTTTCCCTGCACTTAGGGAATCCCGCATTGAATGCTGAAGTCACCGCGGGGTCGGGGAATTTGATTCCACGAAGTGCGGCGAATGAAAGAGCACTGAAATACCGGTGGAATTTTGGTCCTTTTTGAATAACCCTTATAATGCCGTGTCCCGCTGCCGGCACGGACCACAAAATGATGATGTAAAATGTCTCGGCGTGCTGCCCTGCCCTAGAAATAACCTCACCTTGCCGGGAAACTTGGCCACAACCATCAGTTGTAAACATAAATAACTGCCCATAACAATAAAACAGACCATGAATTATTCATGGAGTAAACATTACCCGTCGATGCATTCAGAGTCTTCAGACACGAGAGATATTTTTGGAAACATCACAATATAGCTCAGAGCAATAAAACCAAAAATAAGATGCAGCGATCGAGATAACCTACAGGGAACACGACCTTCTGTCTGCCGCATGCGTAGACAAATAAAGACACAATAATACGCGGCGTCTCCCAGCGTCTCGGCATAAAGTCTCAGTTTATTGATGGGATTTTCGCTTTTTCTGTCTCCAAGATAACAAGGCGTTTGCGTTTAATGTTTGTCCTGATTGACACTTCGGGTTATTCAAAGAGAAACGGTCTTTGCAGAAGTTCCGAGACCAGTGAGAATCCGCATTGTTGCAGCTGTGTCAGATGTTACCGTTTCACAAAAGGGGATCTGAACAGCTGCAGCAGAAGCATCACAGGGAAGCCTCTCCTGCCACTGTTTGCATTTCGCTTTCGTAAAATGCAGACACTCTTTCAATAGCTCCCTTGGTGTCAGAGACCCACTTGGTTTCCATAGACATAGAAGAACAGTGTCAGTGGCGTCACAAGGGGGGTGCGGGGGAGCAGCCCGCACCCGGGTGTCACCGCCTGTAGGGTGACACTGCCTGTAGCGTGACACCTAAAAGAAAATATTTTTTTACAAAATATTTTGCCAGAAAGGATACATTGAAATTTAGTATGTCCTGGGTAGGCAAGGCCTAGGCCGGCACTTTCTAGGGGGCGGCAAAAAAGCCACCACTATGCATCCGGCACCCATAATACTCTTTGTCCGGTGGGGGCGAGTTGACTGGAAGAGGCCGGAATTGATCAGAGCATCTCATGCAGCCTGTGTGTGTGTTCAAGCACTCAAGCAGGCTGCATGAGTGGCGCCGACGTTAGTCGGTCACTCGAGATTCGAGAAGGAGCAGAACGAGGCAAGCTGTGCCGCCGCGGAGGACCCCCTCACCTCAACCCACGTGGACTCTCTCAGAGCGGGATGACCAGGCAGCCAGGTTTGTGTGTGGGTGTAGACTACACTAACCAATCACTGCCTTTACTACTCCAGTTAATGTCTCTTCTACACCACTACTAGTGTTCAATCACCGTGCCACTACCAGGCACTGTCACCCTCCTACACCTCAACCACTGTGCCACTGTATGGGGGGAAGGCCAGACACACTGAGACAGGCTGTAATGCTGAGAGCTCACTGATCTCAGTTTGTAAAGGCTGTCTGAGCGTGAGAGGACTCCTATCAGTCTGAGGCAGTCACTGCACACTGGGAATGCTCATACCCAGCGCACATTGCTGTGAGGTTTATTGCTGTGGAGCTCTGCAATATGCTAACACACATTACTGAGTCTTATCGCTGTGGACAGTGGCGTCACTAGGGTTGGTGTCGCCCGGTGCAGTAACTCATGGTGTCACCCCCCCCTCATGTTTTACGGTTTCTTTTTTTAACTACTCTTACTCATAACTCAGTACTCCCATATAACACTGAATGCTCATAATAGACGGCGAACATTACTGTAAGGTTTATTGCTGTGGAGCTCTCTCACATGCTCACACACAAATTTTGGCGAACTGCCAGCAAGTACGGTGCCTGTTCGGCGGGAGTGAAATCCCGCATAGAGAAGCAATGGTTAATCTATTCATATTGAACAGCAGAGAAATGTCAGTGAAATGACCTGATGTTCAGTGGTTTCATTCAGCAGCTTTAATCAGGCGAATCCCATAGGCTTCAATGTTAAAAATATTCCAGTTTTAACTCAATATCTAATAAACCGTTTATTCCTTTAATCTGCAGCAAAAAGTCTCTTTATTTATTTATTATTATTTTTTAGTCATTTTTTTAAAAAAAAATCAATTTTTTTTCTAATAGTGATTTTTCTTTTTTCTGTAACAGCCCTTTTTATTATCATTCATAGGATCCTTATATGTAAATTTCAGACATTTTCTTTCAGTAGTTTTTTTTAAAACAGTGGGCGACGGGTTTGCGCCGGCAATCGGTGGCTGATTCCCTGCACTTCAGGGACCCTGCAGTGAATTCACCCGGGAAATTTGATTCCCCAAAGTGCGTGGAAGACAGAACACTGAAATGTCTGCCCCCTGGAAAGTGTCAGCCAGGGCCTTGCCCACCCAGGACATACTTGAAAATGAGAGAAATCTCAATGTATCCTTCCTGGTAAAATATTTTTGTGTAAAAATAAATAAATATATACATATATATATATATATATATATATTTTATTTATAAAAGATTTATTTAATTATTTATAAAGGATTTTACCAGGAAGGATACATTGAGATTTCTCTCATTTTCAAGTACGTCCTGGGTTCAAGAACATTAAAATGTTACAGTTGTTACAGAAATACAAAGTAATACAATGCAAGATATAAAAAAAAACACACAAATATAGAGATTAACAGAAAATAAATATGTAGGAAATAGTCATTATATTACATGTTTACAGGTGCATTCTGTATATAGTCACTGTGTTACATGTTTACAGGTGCATTCTGTATATAGTCACTGTGTTACATGTTTACAGGTGCATTCTGTATATAGTCACTGTGTTACATGTTTACAGGTGCATTCTGTATATAGTCACTATGTTACATGTTTACAGGTGTATTCTGTATATAGTCACTATGTTACATGTTTACAGGTGTATTCTGTATATAGTCACTATGTTACAAGTTTACAGGTGCATTCTGTATATAGTCACTATGTTACATGTTTACAGGTGCATTCTGTATATAGTCACTGTGTTACATGTTTACAGGTGCATTCTGTATATAGTCACTATGTTACATGTTTACAGGTGCATTCTGTATATAGTTACTGTGTTACATGTTTACAGGTGCATTCTGTATATAGTCACTATGTTACATGTTTACAGGTGCATTCCGTATTTAGGTATGTTAATAGAGAGCTCTTGAGTGACTTTAGACTGGGGGAAGATTTGATGGTGTCTGGGAGGTTATTCCATAATTGTGGTGCTCTGTAGGAAAATGAGAATCGAGCCACTTTCTTTTTGTACTGTGGTACTGCAAGTAAGGTGCTTGTCCTAAATCAGAGGTCATAGGATGAGGGAACTGCTAGAAGAAGCAGTCTATTCAGGTAGGGTGGCAGTTCCCAGAAATGCTCTTAAACACCAGGTTGGAAAGGTGAAGGGTACGTTTAGACTCCAGCGACGGCCAGTTTAGTTCTTTTAACATGTCACAATGGTGGGTCATGTAGTTACATTGTAGCACAAAGCGACAGAATGAGTTATACAATGTAGTAAGTTTCTGAAGTTGTATTTGCGAGGCGGCTGCATACACTACATCTCCTTATTCAATAGCCGGCATAAGCATTTGTTGTACAATTTGCTTCCTTACCGTGGGGTTCAGGATTTGTTTCTGTACAGGGCACCTAGTTTGGGGTAAAGTTTAGATGAGAGTTTTTCGATGTGGGGCCAAAGGATAGATTAGGGTCTAACCACATACCTAGATATTTGAGAGTAGTGACTGGGGTCAGCATGCCATTTGATTTTGTCCCCACACATAGATGGGGGTTTTGCAATTTGTGTAGTTTAGGTTTTGTTCCAAAGAGCATCGTTACCGTTCTGTCAGTATTTAAGAAAAGTTTGTTTTGTTTGATCCACTTTTCTACCTCTGTGAATTGTTCTGGCAACACGGCCTCCAGCTGTGGGAGATTTGGTTTGCTGGTATAGATTACGGTGTCATCTGCGTACATGTGTACAGTTGCGGCTTTGCAGATGTTAGGCTGATCATTTATGTATATTGTAAATAGCAGGGGGCCGAGTATTGAGCCTTGGGGTACACTGCAAGTGACTGGGAGGGGGAGGGAGGAGCTGCCAGAAATGGACATATATTGCGACCGATCAGATACATATGATTGAAACCAGTTTAGCGTGCGATCACCAATACCAGAGTCTTTAAGCTTTTTAAACACGATGCCATGGTCTACTGTGTCAAAGGCTTTGGCAAAATCAAGGAAGATGGCTCCAGTTAGGTTTCCGTGTTCCATCCCAACCTGGATATCATTACAGACTTTTAAAAGGGCGGTTGTGGTCATAGTGATTTGGACAAAAGCCTTATTGATCTGGGGTTAAATAGTTCCAATATTGATAATAATCACGTAATTGTGTGTAGACGCATTTTTCCAAAATTTTTGACATTACAGGGAGCAATGATATCGGACGGTAGTTGGATACAAAGTACTGTCACCACTTTTATGGATAGGTACCACTCTTGCAGTCTTCCAGAGTTTGGGTATGTATCCAGTCGCCAGTGATTCAGTGATTAGGGCTGCAACAGGATTTTCAATTGCCGGCGCACTGATTTTCAGCAGCATTGCTGGTATTTGATCAGGTCCAGACCTGGTATTTCAATTTTTGGTTACGGAGAAGTTTAGTAACGACACTGACAGGCACTGGTCTACAAGTGAATTCCTGTCTGATACAGGGTCTTTGCACAGTTGGAGGGGCCTGACCTGCATGCGGCCTTTCTGATTGCATGTAATTTCATAGCTTAGCAATCAGGGTGGTGGCACTTCCAACAAAATAATCATTAAAGGCATTTGCTACATCTAGGGGGTGTTGCAGGGTTTGATTGTTTACTTTGACAGCAGCCGGCTGGGAGTGGACAGGGGGTGCGTGTTTGTTACTTATGATTTTCCAAAAGTTTCTAGGGTTTGATATGTTATTGTTTAGATTTTCATTGAAGTAATGGGCTTTCACCATTTTTGTTTGTTTTGTGCATGCATTCCGGCATTTTCGGTATTCATAGTGATCGTTCATGGAACCAGCAGTCTTGAAATTTGACCACAATGAATCTCTAAGCTGGTACATTAATGTAAGATCAGCTGTAACCCAGGGGAGATGGGTCCCTCTTACTCGCACTTTATGCAGCGGGGCATGGGAATTCCAGACTTGCAGGAGCTCAGACTGAAAGTATGCAATTGCACAGTCTAGGTCTGGGATTAGGGTTAGTCTGTACCATGGGAGCTGTTTCAGATCACTTAGGAAGGATTCAAGAATAAATTTCTTGAAAGACCTGGTGGTTATTACCTTTGGGGGAGATTTGGTGGCCTTTATTTTACGCACGCAGTATACAAGACAGTGGTCACTACAGCTATTAGCGAGAACGCCTGCCTCCTGTGTTTTATCAGGAGATGAGGAGAGAATCCAGTCCAGCAAGGTATGCAGGGTTATCCAAAGAGATCCGAATTGCTTGAGAAAGGTAACCGAACGCTGAAAATCAGTGTTCGGTTACCTTTCCTGACCATTCGGCTATCCAGAGAGCAGGCAATTCACCAAATCCTGGCGAATTGCCTGAACATACGGTGCCTGTTCGGTCCCTGTTCGAGGGCAGTGAAATCCCCATGAAAAAGCACTGCTTCGGCTATTCAGAGAACACAAACCAGCAGTGAAAGGTTCCCCTAATGCCCTGCCATTCGGTGGTTTAATTCGGCAAGTTTATTCAGGAGAATTGCATAGGCTTCAATGTTAAAAATATTCCCGTTTTAATTCAATATCTAATAAACCGTTCATTATAAAATTCTGCAGCAAAAAGTCTCTTTATTTATAGATTTTTTAGGATACTTTAAGCATTTTTCAGATTTTTTTTTTTAAAAGTCCGATTTTTTTTTTTGATTGTTTTTCAGTTTACTTTTTTTTTTGTAACAGCCCTCTTTATTATCATTCCCTGGACCTCCTGTGAAAATTTCAGACATTTTCGCTCAGTAGTTTCTTTGCAAACAGCGTTTCTTTTTCCCAGATTCATACAAATGGTTTTTCTAATTTATTCACTGCCTCCTCTACGTCACAGCTGCTTCGGCTCTGTGTGATTCGGCTCATGTTCGGCTCCTGTTCGGCTTCTTCGAAGGTTAATCCAGATGTTTTTTTTGCTTGTTTTCAGCGTGCATTTGGTTAGTTTTCGGCAGCTTTTCCCTGCAATTCGGGGACCCTGTGCTGTTTGCTGAATACACCGCAGGGTCACCGAAATGGGATCGGCAAAAGGAACTGAATTGAAGAGAACGAAAAGTCACCGAACGTGCGGTGACTTTTCGAATCTCTTTGGATAACCCTGATGGTTAGGGCTTTCATATTAATGCGAGTGGGGGAGGCGATTAATTGAGTTAGCTGCAAAGTTTTAAACAGTGTGAAGTGTTTATTGTTTTTAGGATTTAGCCAATCTGTATTAAAATCGCCGAGGACCAGAAGTTCACTTTTTTGGTATTGTGCAAGTAGGTTATTAAGGATTTGAGTTATGTCAGAGAGGGAGTGCACTGGAGAGCTCGGTGGGCGATAGAATCCAGCAACAATGATTGATTTACTGAATGGGATCTCAATTATACCAGAGAGGAAATCAAAGGTGACAGGAGAGGTAGAATTCTCTAAAGGGGTGAACTTTATGGACTCCTCAACATAAATAACAATTCCCCCTCCTCTCTTTGCTCTGTCCTTTCTATAACATGAATACCCCTGTATTGATATGGCAGAGTCTTGTACTTTTGGGGTTAACCATGACTCTGTGAGCACAATGATTTTGGGTTTGTAATAGCAACACCAAGCCTGAAGCTCATCCAATTTAGGGAGTAAACTGCGGATGTTACAGTGCACAAATGAGAGGCCTTTTTTAGTCGGGAGACTAAAGGTTGTGTCAGCTATAGGACCAGGGTTAGTTTCCACATCGTTTGCCAGGGAAAGTAGCAGGATAGATAGGAATTTGGACAGAGTTTTCTTTTGGTAATAATGTGAATGCAGAGTTTTAAATTTCTGTGAGGGGGTAGGAGGGCTGGATTTTAACACTCTCCACCAGCACTCAGCAGATAGGTTAAAAGAACTGAGCAGGTTGTGGTGTATTTGAACTTGTGTATATATATATATATATATTTAGGGTGGTGTCACCCAGTGCGGGCCGCACCCCTCGCCCCCCCTTGAGACCCCACTGGCTGTGGATTCTGTGATACGCTCACTCACAGGGCACATCACTGTGAGTTTTGTTGCAGTGCAGCTCTGTGATACAGTAATGTGCTGTATGAGCATATCACAGAGCACCACATCAATAATCCTCACAGTAATGTGTGTGCGCTGTGTATGAGCATATTACTTTGTATTTCTGTAACGACTGTAATAATTCAATGTTCTTGAATCCAGGACATACTGACAACGAGAGAAATCTCAGTGTAACCTTCCTGGTAAAATACTTTATAAATAAATAAATAAATATAGAAAATAAATTCATATATATCTGTCTTTTTATATTAGTAGAATATTCGTGGAATCTTTGTGATCCAATATTTGATAATATTCTAATAATTTATGCTATTGATATTATTATTTACTATATAATATTATGTATTATCGTGTTATTCGCTTAATGATGGCAGAACTTTAATGTGCAACATCAAATCTGTGTATTTAAAGCAAAACCTCCGGCATGGAGATGGGGCACAGGGCAATTAATGATAAATTATATGTTAAAAGAGCCACATATTGGTAAATATTGCTTTGCAGACAGACGTCCTGCTCCGTTTTCCCGAAAAAGGTGGCTATTTTGTCGGACCCGCGAGTCTCTGCCAGTCAGTATATCTCAGTATTCCTCTCCGGCGGGGAGATGACACGAGCAGGATCAATGCACAAAGGATGAAGGAGACACTTTCTTTCTCCTAAGGCCAAGGAATTAATTTGCTTAAATCAGGAGCGAAGGGGTTTGTGGTCGCTAAACCTTGTCTCCTGTGGACTTTGGTCACCATCATGAAAACCAAGCTCCCGCCTGGCAGGACGGCCCGTCTCTCTCCCAGCGTAACCGTAAACTGCGAAAACAAGAATATTTTGGGAATAAGAAGAGTATTCAGATAAGTCTCGGTCAGGGTGGTTTTACTCAATGTCAAATTAACTGATAAAAAAAGTAAATAAATTAGAAAAAAAAGCCTAATTAAGATTTTCTATAAATCACGTCGCGCAGCGGGTTAGCGCTATGGAGTATATTCATCCCGACACCCAGTGGCCGCTAATTACAGCCGACACCCCAGACCTTTACGGGGAAATAGGACCCTGACTGTTTACGTATCAGTTAAGAGCGTTTTATTAAAGCAAATTAAAATACCAGGGATTCAGTGAGGGAGATTCACCGGCTGCCAGGGACAGGGGGCGCCGGGCAATTACCGGAAACAGCCGTGACTACTGACATAAACAGGACCCCTGTGTCACTGCCCGCGGGAATGATAACGCTCAGTGTGAAATGAAATGTGACTTTATAATGTGAATTAGATTAGGGTGATACACACACACAGCGGCCACTTTATTAGGTACACCTTGCTAATGATGGGTTGGACCCTCTTTTGCCTTAACTCTTCATGGCATGGATTCACAAGGTGTTGGAAACATTCCTCAGAGGTTTTTCTCCATATCGACACGATGGCTCCGTGCAGTTGCTGCAGGTTTGTCAGCTGCTCATCCATGATGCGAATCTCCCATTCCACCACATCCCAAAAGGGCTCGATTGGATTGAGATCTGGGGACTGTGGAGGCCATTGGAGCACAGTGACCTCATTGTCACATTCCAGAAAGCAGTGTGAGAGGATTTGAACTTTGTGACATGGTGCATTATCCTGCTGGAAGGAGCCACCAGAAGATACAGGGGACACTGTGCTCATAAAGGGATGAACATGCTGCATTATCCTGCTGAAAGGAGCCATCAGAAGATACAGGGTGCACTGTGCTCGTAAAGGGATGGACATGGTGCATTATCCTGCTGGAAGGAGCCACCAGAAGATACAGGGGACACTGTGCTCATAAAGGGATGGACATGGTGCATTATCCTGCTGGAAGGAGCCATCAGAAGATACAGGGGACACTGCGCTGATAAAGGGATGGGCATGGTGCATTATCCTGCTGGAAGGAGCCATCAGAAGATACAGGGGACACTGTGCTCATAAAGGGATGAACATGCTGCATTATCCTGCTGGAAGGAACCATCAGATGATACAGGGTGCACTGTGCTCATAAAGGGATGAACATGCTGCATTATCCTGCTGAAAGGAGCCATCAGAAGATACAGGGTGCACTGTGCTCGTAAAGGGATGGACATCCCTTTACTCAGGTAGGCCGTGGCATTTAAACAATGCTCAATTGGTACTTAGGGGCCCAAAGTGTGCCAAGAAAATATTCTCCACACCATTACACCACCACCACTAGCCTGACCTGCTGATACAAGGCAGGATGGATCCATGTTTTCATGATGTTTACACCAAATTCTGACCCGCCTGAATGTCGCAGCTGATATCGAGACTCCTCAGACCAGGCAATGTTTTTTCAATCTTCGATTGTCCAGTTTTGGTGTCTGTGCGAATTGTAGCCTCAGTTTGCTGTTCTCAGCTGACAGGAGAGGCACTTGGCGTGGTCTGCTGCTGCTGTAGCCCATCTGCTGCTGCTGTAGCCCATCTGCTTCAAGGTTGGACAGGTTGTGTGTTGAAAGATGGTGTATCTGCAGACCTTGCTTGTAATGAGAGGTTATTTGAGTTACTGTTGCCTTTCTATCATCTCGATCCAGTCTGCCCATTCTCCTCTGACCTCACAAGGCATTTTCGTCCACACAGCTGCCGCTCACAGGATATCTTCTCCTTTTTGGGTCATTCTCTATAAATCCTAGAGATGTTGAGTGAAAATCCCAGGAGATCAGCAGTTTGTGAAATACTCAGATCAGCCCGTCTGGCACCAACAACTCATGCCACTTTCAAAGTCACTTAAACCCCATTTCTTCCCCCATTCTGATGCTCAGCTTCAACTTCAGCAAGTCGCCCTTCACAGCGTCTAGATGCCGAAATGCATTGAGCTGCTGCAATGTGATTGGCTTATTAGCAATATGTGTTAACAAGCAATTGAACAGGTGTACCTAATAAAGTGGCCAGTGAGTGTGTGTGTGTATATGCATTCGCCTTGGCATCGTTTCCACAAGCTCCTGCAATGCCACAGCATTTATCTCCATCCAGAGATACATTGTACAAGGAGGATATTAGATGACAGAGATTAAAGTCACTCCAGCGTTTCCCCCGGTGTATTATTCCAGGGACCGTAGAGTTTCATCTCTGTGGATTTGTGCCAGAGTAAGACTATCTGTCCCATGTGGTTTAAGAAAAGGTGCCAGAGTAGAAAACCTGGTCCGTGATGGCAGAACCTGTCAGCATCTCTCCTAACATTGTTAACCGAAACCCAACCGGGATCTTTCAACGCCTACCTTAACACAACCAGGTGACAGGTTCCACCAAAGATTGACCAGAAAGATTTGGTGGACTTCCTGCTCCTACCACAGGTCATTGGGAAAAGAAGAAGGACCGGTCACACAGGCTTAACAACAGTGGGAGCTTTTATTAGATGTCCTAGGACTTTTCTCAAGCCACGGACTACGTCTGAAACATTGCTGCTCTTCAAATAAACGCTCCCACTGGTGCTAAGCCTTGTGTGAGCAGTCCATCTCCTGATGAGCTGTTGTAGGAGCAGGACATTCACCAAATCTTTCTGTCTAATCTTTGGAGTAAACTGTAACCGGTATAAATTAACTTGAAACATACCATTTGGGTTCTTCTTCTCCTTCTGTCCAAACTAGGGTTGGTGACCCTGGTCCGTTGGAGCCTTAGCTGATGCAGCATATGTATTTGTTTCACAGGAGGCCATTTTGAACCTACCACTGGTCATGGCAGAGGCCATGGAAGACCAGACTGATTTGGAAAGAGTGTAGTTTCTAGGATGGGACGTCCCATGAGACCGGCCTGTATTGGTTATGCCGGGTCTTATATTGCAGGTTCTCATTCGGCTTTCTGTTTGGCTTTGCTAACGCTCTGTGAAATAATACACATTTAATGCACATTCCTATCACAGAGACTCAACATTATCCTTTTTCATTATAATGCGCCCATGGTCCCGCAGGTGATGACTATTAAAGCAGTGAATCGGGCTCCTGTGCCTCGTCAGACAATGCAAACCTTGTTACCGGTCGGTTTAGCCAAAAATATAAAAGTCTCCATGGTGGGTTCTGGAACCTCAGGGATCTGAGTTTGTTTTGGAAAGTTCCTAACCAGATTTAATCAGCTTTTCAGAAAGCGCCACTTTCTTCCTGAGTTTGGTCCATTTCCACTGTAAACACGAGTCGTCGAGCCCAGGCCGCTTTCCTTTTCTTCTTTTCACAAAAGTAAAGCTCGTAAAGCTCCCGAGGCGTGAATTCAGAGGGATCTCAGGGTCATCACTAACACAAAGCCACGCGTCTATGCGATGATAACATGATGCGATAAGGTGATTAATAATACAGTTGCAAGAAAACGTATGTGAACCCTTTGGGATTATGTGGAGTTTTGCATGAATTGGTCATAAAATGTGCTCTGATCTTCATCTAAGTCACAACAATTTGAAAAACACAGTCTGCTTAAAATAATACAACACAAACATTATATGTTTTCATGTTTTTATTGAACAGAACATGTAAACATTCACAGTGCAGGGTGGAAAAGTATGTGAACCTTTGGACTTAATAACTGGTTGACCCTCCTTTGGCAGCAATAACCTCAACCAAACGTTTCCTGTAGTTGCAGATCAGACCTGCACAACGATCTGGAGTAATTTTGGACCACTCCTCTTCACAAACCTGTTTCAGTGTAGCAATATTCTTGGGATGTCTGGTGTGAATCGCTCTCTTAAGGTCATGCCACAGCATTTCAATCGGGTTGAGGTCAGGACTGTGACTGGGCCACTCCAGAAGGTGTATTTTGTTTTGTTGAAGCCATTCTTTTGTTGAATTACTTGTATGCTTTGGGTCATTGTCCTGTTGCATCACCCATCCTCTGCGGAGCTTCAGTTGGCGGACAGATGGTCTTACGTTTTCCTGCAAAATGTCTTGATAAACTCTGGAATTCATTTTTCCATCAATGACAACAATGAAGATCAGAGCACATTTTATGACCAATTCATGCAAAACTCCACGTAATCCCAAAGGGTTCACATACTTTTTCTTGCAACTGTATAATTTCTAGATTACAAAATAATGAAATAAATGCTGAATTAGCTCTTGTCCCTTCATGTAAAGTGCACCTGCCGTCCCCGGCACCGGTCGGACCCACCTTATAGCCGAGCGATACGCCAATATTTCACTAACCCAATTTATAGGACATTTCCAGTAATAGCCTATCAAAAATCTGTTGTCACTCACTTCCGTGGCAACAGCCTGAGTGACAGTCGCGAGTGGAGAAGTCCAACAACATATAAAATGGCCCATGTGTTATTATAGGGGTTATTCAGGGAGAGCCGATCTGACCCGACATGGCACCGAACAGTGAGTTTCCTCGTACGGTGACATTCAGAGAGCAGACAGTTCCACAAATATTAGCGAATTGCCTGCACATACGGTGCTGTTCGGCAGCAGTGAACTATGGTGCCTGTTCGACGGCAGTGAAATCCCCCATAGAGAAACAATGGTTAATCTATTCACATTGAACAGCAGAGAAATGTCAGTGAAATGCCCTGATGTTCAGTGGTTTCATTCGGCAGGTTTATTCAGGCGAATCCCATAGGTTTCAATGTTAAAAATATTCCCGTTTTAAATCAATATCTAATAAACTGTTTATCATTTGAATCTGGTTTTTCCATACAATTCGGCACTTTTGCTGCGTTTTTTCGGATTCGTTTCGCGACTTGTTCCCGGCACTTCAGGAACCCTGCAGTGAATTGAGCCTTCACTACAGGCCCGGGTCTCCGGAGTGCAGGGGAAACCCCCCGCAAACCTCCTGATTAAACCTGCCGAATGAAACCACTGAACATCAGGGCATTTTCACTGACATTTCTCTGCTGTTCAATGTGAATAGATTAACCATTGCTTCTCTATGGGGGATTTCACTGCCGCCGAACAGGCACCGTATTTCACTGGCAATTCACCAAAATTTGGCAAACTGCCTGCTCTCTGAATAGCCGAATGGCCCCGAAATGTCACCGTACGGGGACACTCACTGTTCGGTATCATTTCAGGACCATATCGCTCTCTCTGAATACTGTCTGGTCTGTATTATCTCATCTATCACGACAGACATGAAGGAATGAGTTCCGGGAATGTAGGATTCCTCTACGTGGAGATTTACCCAGCGTCGACACAACACGCAAAACCCACAACTGTACTAAAACAACAATCACAACCATCAAGCTACAACGTATCCATCCACTGGCTTTGGCGGAAATGCCGATGTGCTGCGGCTTTCTCAGCTCATTAATACTGAAGATTTGAAAACATAATTTGTGTCGCGAGCTTAGAAGCCAAACATTAGAGGCCGCCGAGCGTTTACGAGAAGGGATGGTATTCATATTTCTATAATAAATCGGCCTTAACATTCCCTAATACGCATTTAATTATATAGCATCATATACGCCGCAAATCATTCACCCGGCAGGCGGCAAATATTTTCTCAATTCACAACCCAAATAATAGCGGTGTTAGGTGTTTGCTCCTGGTGTTTGTATAATTTTGATGTGCGCTTAATTAAACAGGAGACGCGCCTAATGGGCAGTAATACATCACCGCAGCGTCGCTCCCATGTGGCACATTTGGATGCGGCGAGCTACGCGCGGTGTTCCCAGAACATGACGTCACGCTCTTACCTCCATTTATTCCAGTCCAGAAAATACACAGCAGGTGCACGAGCCGCGCGGCAAGCTCCGTTACTGTACACGAGTCCTACAGGTCCATGTCCTGCCGTGTCGGTTCATTTGTTAAATGGACTCAACTGGGAATAAACCTAAAATCCTGGAAAAAGGCCCAGATTTACAAACGATTTTTTTTTTATAAAGGGAATGAATGAAAAACATAACAAATGAAATGTATCAAAATGTGTGGGTTTTTCAGGAGTTCCCTGGACTCACGGGTGGTGCCATGAGCCCTGCCTGGACCCGGTAAGTCAGAAACAGGAAAAGGATGGAAAACAACATCTCCAAGGTCCTCAGTCTGTCTCTGGGAAAACATACCGACGTCGCAGACTCCCTGGTTCACTGAGCTCCTTCTGTAGAGACACGTCGCTTCTCTTGGCCCCTTAAAGATGAAGGCTTCACGGCAAATCCTTTGAACCTGCTGCCGTGAGCCCTGACTGGACCAGGAAGGGGCCCGATAACTCAGAATCAGGAAAAATATGGAGAACACCAACTCCCAGGTCTTCTGAGGAGACATGCCAACGTCTCAGGCTACCTGGATCACCGAGCTCCTTCTGTAGAGACACG
Organism: Leptobrachium leishanense; assembly: GCA_009667805.1. Classification (NCBI taxonomy): domain Eukaryota; kingdom Metazoa; phylum Chordata; class Amphibia; order Anura; family Megophryidae; genus Leptobrachium; species Leptobrachium leishanense. Next base: position 335,990,865 of record CM019067.1, read on the forward strand.
TCGCTTCTCTTGGCCCCTTAAATATGAAGGCTTCACAGCAAGTCCTTTGTAGCTGCCGTGAGCCCTGACTGGACCTGGAAGGGGCCCGATAACTCAGAATCAGGAAAAATATGGAGAACACCAACTCCCAGGTCTTCTGAGGAGACATGCCAACGACTCAGTCTACCTGGATCATCAGCTCGGTCCGTAGAGACACGTCACTTGCCTTTGCCCCGGTATTGACACATTGACCGTGGCATCTCCAGTCCTGATTAGTGAGGTCTATCTGGAGCTCCGATCGCTGGAGCATTGATATTTCTGAAGCATCGTCGCAGCTTAAACCACATCTGTGCAGGACAATGCGGACTGTCAAGGTGTCGGCCAAATCGAGCCATTCTGTGCTCCAACTCCAAGACAATCTCACAAATTAACGACGAACGTTACTAGACCAGGCCTGGCATTGGCTTTCCTTTTCATGTTTGTTGAGTTTTCTCTTTTTTTATGATCGATTTGATTCGGTCCAAATGATATTAAGCCAAAATATCACCAATTTGGAAAGCCATGTCGATTCTAAATCCAAAGGGTTATTCAGAGAGCAGCGAGATGTCACCGACAATCAAATTCCCGACCCTTACGGTGAATTCAGCATTCACTGCAGGGTCCCCAAAGTACAGAGAAAAACCGCAAACCGCACCCCAAAAATGGCCAAAAATCCCACCGGTCCAATCGAAAAATCGGATCGATCCGAAATGCGGCAGAAAACCCACTGAACACATCCGAAAAAAGCCGACAATCCGCCAAATACAGCGCCGACCAACCGTCAGAAAAAGCCAAAAAGCTGACGGACAGAGTAAAAAATAAAATGATTGAAGCTCATAAAAAATTGAAACGCTGTTTGCATAAAAAACTCCTGAGCGAAAATGTCTTGAATTTATATATAAGATCCTATGAATGATAATAAAAAGGTCCGTTACAGAAAAAAAAAGCAATTCAATTTTTTTTTTATATATATATATCAAAATAAAAAAAAAAACTTTGCTAAAAAATAATGAATAATGCTTAAATTAATCCGGAAAAAAAAATATATAAAGAGACTTTTTGCTGCAGATTAAAATAAACGGTTTATTAGATATTGGATTAAAACGGGAATATTTTTAACATTGAAACCTATGGGATTCTCTTGATTAAAGCTGCCGAATGAAACCACTGAACATCAGGGCATTTCACTGACATTTCTCTGCTGTTCGGTGACCCTTGGCTATTCCTCCATTAACCCTGTCTATATTGTGCCCACTGTTCAGCGCTGCGGAATATGCTGGAGCTATATAAATAATAAATGCATGGAGTGTCCCTTTAGGGGTTAACCATGTATCCTCTCTTTCAAATCAATGTGGTGACGATGGTATTTTCTTTCAACAAAAAGCACTGTAGCAGTGAAAGGGTTAAAAGCCCACAAACTGTCAGAGAGACGGCACAGGCAGACCGTGCAGCGCTGCCTGTACTGTAACTCGCGCTCCCACGTGTCTTTAACGCTCGTCGTCTTCCCCTTGATCCCAGCGCGCTGTTTACTCGCAAGTGTCGGCTCGATCAAGTCAATTTGCTGCTTCTTAACACGCGATCCGATCACGCACAGCTTTGAGATGCCCCGGACGCTTATCGAGTGGGACCTGGCCGAGAAACCAAATCACGTCTGACAGCGTCTCGCCCGATAATGAAGGAAAACAGGCAGCTCTAACGCGGCGCCGCTAATGAAACATTAATGAGCCAATCAGGGAAACTAAGTCGAGTCTGCGGAGGAGCAGGAGCAGAGACCGAGCTCGAACAAGGCTTCTCCTCGCTCAATAAAAGGTCAGGGTCATTACTCTGCGTCTCGCTTTAAGCCCAGATGTCCTTAATAGCCATTAAACAGGTCAAAGAAGACGGGACGTCATGATTTCTGCTGAAAGGGAGAACGCGTCGGGGTTTATAAGCACTGGAATTAAGGAGAAGCAGAGGTCTAAGACTCCGCCGAACACCCGTCAAGAACACACCCACCACTCGCCACAAAAAACACGCCTGAAAAATCCGACGAGCCCCCAATCACAGCGCAGACCAACCACTGGAAAAAGCCGACACGCTGACGAACGGGTAAAAAAAAGGAAAAAAACAATACGCTTGACAATTTCAAAATTGCAACTCTGTTTGCAAAAAAACTACTGAACGAAAGTGTCTGGAATTTACATATAAAATCCTATGAATGATAATAAAAAGGGCTGTTACAGAAAAATGAAAAAACGTTATTAAAAAAATAAAATATTTTTTTGCTGAAAAATTCCAGAAAAATGCCTAAAAATAAATAAATATATAAATAGTCTTTTTGCTGCAGATTAAAATAATAAACGGTTTATTAGATATTGAATTAAAACGGGAATATTTTTAACATTGAAACCTATGGGATTCGCCTGATTAAAACTGCCGAATGAAACCACTGAACATCAGGGAATTTCACTGACATTTCTCTGCTGTTCAATGTGAATAGATTAAACATTGCTTCTCTATGGGGGATTTCACTGCTGCCGAACAGGCACCGTACGTGCTGGCAGTTCGCAAAAATTTGGCGAACTGCCTGCTCCCTGAATAGCCAAATGGCCCCGAAATGTCATCATACGGGGAAATTCACTGTTCAGTGTATTTTCGGGGCTAGATCTGCTCACTCTGAATAAACTGATGGATAAAGTGATGGCATATGACATGTAAGATGAATATGTGATACAAAAATGATTGATACTCATAGATTGATCTGGACTTGGTCTGAATGTATGTCAAAAACAGAACAGAAACAAGAAACAAAAAAGCTACAATATACAAATGTATGAGAAATCTTCCAGATGATGAACAGTTGTGGGCGTTGGACACCAATCATTTTTGTATCACATATTTATTGTATCACGTATTCATCTTGCATGTATCATATGCCATCGTGCCACACACTCACATATATATATATATATAACCCCTCCACCATTGAGATCGAGATATCTTGGGCTTCAAAGACACCATCCGGTGCCCGATATCAAGATTATCTCGATCTGCTAATCTGCAGCCCAGAAGCAAATGAAATTTATTTGCTACAAACAAATGTTGTTTGCTTTTGGGCTACAGAAGGTGCTCTTAAAGTTTTAGCCCTGTGGGCATAATGCCCTAAAACATAAAAGTGTGCAAAATCAGCTGAGGATGCCCTGACATCGGACATTCAGCAGCCGATACATTAGAAAAAAAAATGAACTGCAGCTGCAACGGCTGTAAATCAAATTGACAGTAGAAGCCGCCATCTACTGGCCATATAGGTTATTACAGTAAGAAATACAATGGGCATACGCTCAAATATTTCTTACTGTATAATTAATTAAACATGAATTTACAAAAAAACACAAGTTTGTGACAATGTTTTTTGGAAAATCATTGGTAGTTGTGACAGGCCAAAGCTGCAGGGGTTAAATATTTCTCCAGGAAACTGTTTGTTTGGGGGTGTTGGGAAAGTCTTCCAGGGGTCTAGACATAATGGCCAGTTACCGCAGAAGAAACTACCTTTGGTTTATTAATGCCCTATCCTCTTATATCTGTGAATTATTCCCTCTGTATAAGAACACTTATCTTTCAACACTATACAGAAAGCATCCTTTGTCCCCCCCCCCCTCCTACTAGGACCTAGCAGGCTGTTTTAGATAAGTTTGCATGTGTTGAATGTCTCTTCCTATTGTTCTGTACTGAAGTTATCTGATGTTATCTGTAATGTATTCGGGAAGGGGGTCGTCTCTCAATGGTGTGATTTTCAAATAAAGAATCAGGCTTTGTTTTGCTGCTCTACAACACTGGTCGTGCCTGGTGATTGTAGAGGTTTGGGAGCTGCTAAAGGTGGGTTTCGGGGTCCAGCTTGGAGAAAGCTAGCGTTTGACAGAGGCACACGGTCGGTGTGCCAGGTGGTCTGTCACAATAGTGAAGGGGTTAAATGTAGACCATTGATATATCAAGCAGTGCGCAGCACTCAATACCTTTAAGATAATGTAGACCCTAGATGCAAAAAAAGTGAGAAGCTGTTGACTTCATTTGCATGTCCTACCCAGAGTTCTTTGCTGCATATGGGGAATGTAGCACAAGAGCTCTGTAAGCGGTTCCCTGAATTGCTGGGTTGTGTAAATGTACTCTGCAACTATAAACATTTGATATACTGTATATATATATATATATATAAACCTCCTGAAAAACCCCTGTTGAATCCTGGCATTGCCATCTTGGAATATGCTGCTGTGCCACCAGAGGAGAAAAAAAACATTGACGGAGAAACCTGCTCATTCAATATATTCAGGGAGTCACATGACTTCATTTTTTTGGGCACATAACGTGTCTGAACCCAGACCTGACCAAGTGAAGCCCCCCCAGATAATCACAGGCTTGTACGGGAGGTGAGGACTTTTTTTGGCCATTTTTTTCAGTGCATTGTTCTTTTTCCCGTTAAAGCCGCTCACAGCAGTGAGTTTTTCAGCCGTCGCGTGAACTTTCTAATTGAATCGATTTTATGTGAATTTGTTTGTACAAAGTTCCGCCGCTTTTCGTGCCCTCAAAGGTTCATCGTATCGATTCCTCCTGCCGCTCTGCGATTCTGTTTATCACAGTGAAACCCTGCGCTGGCTGGATGGATTACCTTATATTCTGGTTTAATCAAGCTTCGTTTATTTTAAGCAAAGTAAAACAGATGCTCCTTTGTATCAGCTCTCTTTTATGTTTTGTCTTATTGCTTTAACATGTGAAATCTTAATTGATTTAATGTTTCATTTCAGTGTAAATTAACGGCAATCTTAAAGCGTGTCAGTGTATGTGTGTACTATTCAGACATACAGGTTTATTCAGAGAGAGGTGAAAAGCTGGAGAATGACTGGAGAGTGGAAAATTGTAGGTCAAAATAGCCGATTTGGAAAGTGAGATAAATGGGAGAATTTTTCTGGTTTGGCTATTTTGACATCGAATTTTCCATTCTCCAGTCATTCTCCTGCTTTTCACCGCTCTCTGAATAACCCTGATAGTGTGTCATAAAGCTACAGATGATCACTGATGTGTTTTAGCTTAACTGTATATTTGTATTTATTTTGTAAATAAAGTAATAATTTGCGAGCCCGCCGAACACCCGCCAAAAACCCACCGAGAACCTGCCAGAACCGCTGCAAAAAACACACCAAACATGACGGAAAAAGCCGATGAGCCGCCAATCACAGCGCAGAAAAGCCGCCGGAAATGGCCGACAAGCTGACGAACGGGGAAAAACGAACAAGCAACAATATGATTGAAACTGTCAAAATTGAAACGCTGTTTTCAAAAAAACTACTGAACGAAAATGCCTGTAATTTACATATAAAATCCAATGAATGATAATAAGAAGGGCTGTTAGAGAAAAAAGAAAAAGTCTTTAAAAAAAAAATTGCTGAAAAATGACTAAAAATCCTAAAAAATCAATAAATAAAGAGACTTTTTGCTACAGATTAAAATAATAAATGGTTTATTAGATATTGAATTAAAACGGGAATATTTTTAACATTGAAACCTAAGGGATTCGCCTGAATAAACCTGTCGAATGAAACCACTGAACATCAGGGCATTTCACTGACATTTCTCTGCTGTTCAATGTGAATAGATTAACCATTGCTTCTCTATGGGGGATTTCACTGCCGTCGAACAGGACCATACTGGCTGGCAATTTGCCAAAATTTGCCGACCTGGCTGCTCTCTGAATAGCCGAATGGCCCCGAAATATCACCGTACGGAGAAAGTCACTCAGGGTTATTCAAAGAGATCCGAATTGCTTGAGAAAGATAACCGAACGCTAAAAATCAGCGTTCGGTTACCTTTCTTGGCCATTCGGCTATTCAGAGAGCAGTCAATTAGGGGTTAAATTTTGGTATGGTTGGATCGGCCAGAGCATGGCCGTTCCAACGATACCAAACACTACAGTGAAAAAAGTTGTAAAAAAAAAAAAATGAAAAATAAAAAATAAATTTTTTAAAAAAATATATATAAAAAAAAAAAAACACTTTTTTTTTTTTTTTTTGGTTTGTTAGTGTAGCAATATTGTTCCCATTTCAATTATAATGTGAACAATGATGCTGCACTAACGATTTTTGTATGCGGTGCGTTTGTTAAAAATAGTGTAATTTTCCCCAAAAAAAAATGTAACGAGACCCCATCTCTAATTTTTTTAACAAGCGCACCCCATACAAAATATAACCGCAATTGCTCGCATGTTAAAATGTGAAAAAAAACACTTTACACGTTGTAAATTATTGAAAATACATATTTTATTGCATTTTTTGTTATAATATACAGACATGACATAACGTATACATATAATAATGACATATTATGAATCTACCGAGTCTGACGGAAAGAACGATATATAATATGTCTGGGTCATATACTAAAATAAGCCTTCAAAACACGTTTCAACATGATGCGCAAAACAGGTAAAAATGACCTCAGCACAGGGGCGGGAAAAGCCTCAGCAGCGAAAGGGTTAAGGAAAAGACAAATAGGTCATCGTCAGCATTTCCTGCGGAGCTTAAGTAACAGCCTGCACTGAAAGTCAATGTATAACTGCGAGGTCTGTGTTAGTTTTGATGCCGAAACACCAGGAAAGTGACCTTGACTGAAACTGTCTAAAAATGTTGAAAAAAATTGATAATGCATTTTTTTTGCAGACGATATTTTAGCTACGGCCAGAGATCCTGTATAAACATCGATACTTTGTATCTTTACTGATTTTTCTGCAAATAATTAACGGATTAATAGAAACAAAATACTCTATCGCTGCCTGATATTAACCCCTTCATTACCAAGTGATTTAAAAGAACAAAACAGTGTCAGGAACCAGTAGTTCTTTGGAAAATCATTTTTAATTAATTATACAGTAAGAAATATTTGGGAATATTCCCAGTGTATTCCTTACTGTTATGATGACCTTTTTGCCAGGGATATGTCGCCACCTGCTGGCCAAAAGGATTTACTGCAGGTAGATCTGCAGCTCGTGGCTCTGTGCATCTGCTGGGAAAAGCCCGATATGTCAGGACATTCCTTAGCTGATTTTAACCAGTTTTAGCACCTCAGGCATTTTTCTGAAATGAGTAAGGTTTTGGGGGCAGCTTTCAGAGCCCAAAATAAACCGATTTAATTTGCAGTGATACAGCACAGCCCCACGGGGTGTTAACACAATCTCTGGGTGCTGCATATCGTGTATACTCGATCGCGGTAGTGAAGGGATTCAGAAATACATTTTTTCCCTGTAAAGCTCAATAGTGTTAAACGCATAGCTCTGCCATTATTTTGTGCGCTAGCATCTCGCTGATCACCCAGTCATTATAGCTTTGTATCAATAGGGTTATTTTCATGGTGAAGCGAGGCTCAGCGGCTCCTAGATGGATGGAAGCGGTTGGCAGGTGGGCCTCCACACATTAAACATTAAAAGGGGGAGTAAGCGACGAGTCATTTAATTGAAAGTTGCAGTTACATTTTAGTATTCATTATGCATTATACACATCACTCAGTGTTCCGAAAAAACGTGAAACTATATGAATCCCATAAAATAACCATGAGACAGCACTTACAGCTTTAATGCTTATTCCGTGTTCGCTCGAGCCCCGTTTTGTGACGTTTAATCTTACTTTAGCTTCAATTATTCGTGATTTTAGGAAACATTCTGGAAGTTTGGAGATTATTATTCTGTATGGATAGCAGCGAATCTAGCAGCGTGTAGGAAAGAATTAAAGGGACTCATCGTTACGAGATCAACACGCGTCTAAAAATGAACATTAAAAATAAAAACATTTCTTAACCCATTTCACTACTGAGATCGAGTTCGCTCGATTCCGCACGGCAATACATTGAAAAGTAATCATAGAGCATATCAAGACTCTATTTGCATATGTGGAGAAATGTATTTCTTTGTTTGATCTCTCTCCAGCAACCCTGTATTACTGTAAAGAAGCTTCAATGAGCAGCCCCCACCCTCAATGTAACAAAAAGCTCAACATTATACAGGGAGAGCTGTGGGGTCAGTCGCTGCTGTACAGGGATAAGATTCGGGGGTTATAATGAGTGTAAATCCCTGTACAGTACAGATACAAGGTGTTGCTGTAACTGCCATACACAGGCATTATGCAGCACATACAGATACAAGGTGTTGCTGTAATTGCCACACACAGACATTATGCAGCACATACAGATACAAGGTGTTGCTGTAATTGCCATACACAGGCATTATGCAGCACATACAGATACAAGGTGTTGCTGTAATTGCCATACACAGGCATTATGCAGCACATACAGATACAAGGTGTTGCTGTAATTGCCATACACAGGCATTATGCAGCACATACAGATACAAGGTGTTGCTCTAATTGCCATACATAGGCATTATGCGGCACATACAGATACAAGGTGTTGCTGTAATTGCCATACACAGGTATTATGCATGGCATTATCCCCTGTCCTTTCCAAAGTCAGTGACTGCTTATCTGGCATCTCCTCCTGGATGGCCTCCCACCACCTAAAGATCAAAAATGTCAAAGACTGAGCTCCTACTTATTCCTCCCTCCAACGCCTCTCCCCCCTACAATCCATCCTGAACGCCTCCGCCAGGCTAATTCACCTCACCCGCCGCTCTGTCTCTGCTGCTCCCCTCTGCGAGTCCCTTCACTGGCTCCCCATCCACTGCAGAATTAAGTTCAAAATCCTTATCCTTACCTACAAAACCCTCACTAACTCAGCGCCCCACTACCTGTCCTCACTAATCACCAAATACACCCCAGCCCGCTCCCTAAGGTCAAACAGTGACCTGCGCCTAGCTTCTCCCCGCATCACCTCTTCCCATGATAGACTGCAGGATTTCTCACGCGCAGCCCCCACTCTCTGGAACGCTCTCCCTCGTACTGTCAGACTTTCCCCTAACTTCTCTTCCTTCAAACGCTCCCTTAAAACGTTCCTATTTAGGGAAGCCGACCCCCCAACTCACTGACGCAACCATCAATCACTCTCACCTTATAGTCCTCTCTTCCTGTTTCCAACCCCAACCCTCCCAGATTGTGAGTTCCTACGGGAATAGGGCCTCATCTCCTCCTGTACTGTTTGTCAAATGTTGTTCAATGTATTGTAACCCTGTCTATACTGTGCCTATTGTACAGCGCTGCGGAATATGCTGGCACTTTATAAATAAAGAATAATAATATGCAGCACATACAGATACAAGGTGTTGCTGTGATAGCCATATACAGGCATTATGTGGCACATACAGATACAAGGTGTTGCTGTAATTGCCATACACAGGCATTATGCAGCACATACAGATACAAGGTGTTGCTGTAATTTCCATACACAGGCATTATGCAGCACATACAGATACAAGGTGTTGCTGTAATTGTCATACACAGGCATTATGCAGCACATACAGATATTGCATTGCTAATAATCTCATTCTGATCACTACAAATCCCCATACGCAGGAGATCTCACCATTTTATTATCTGTCTGCAGCACATTTACTATATCTGCCTGTATGCTGATAATACAGACCCCATGTAAGTAGGAGATATCACCATTTTATTTTCTGTCTGCAGCACATTTACTATATCTGCCTGTATGCTGATAATGCAGACCCCGTATAAGCAGGATATCTCATCATTTTATTATCTGTCCGCAGCACATTTACCAACACAAAGACCATTTCTGCCTGTATGCTGATTTTGCAGACCCCATGTAAGCAGGAGATCTCACCATTTTATTATTTGCAGCACATTTACTGCATCTGACTGTATGATGATAATGCAGACCCTGTGAAAGCAGGCGATCTCACCATTGTATTATCTGTCTGCAGCACATTTACTGTATCTGCCTGTATGCTGATAATGCAGACTCAATGTAAGCAGGAGATTTCACCATTTTATTATCTGTCTGCAGCACATTTACTGCATCTGCCTGTATGCTGATAATGCAGACCCTGTGTGAGCAGGATATATCCCCATTGTATTATCTATCTGCAGCACATTTACTGACACAAAGGCCATTTCTGCCTGTATGCTGGTAATGCAGACCCCATGTAAGCAGGAAATCTCACCATTTTATTATCTGTCTGCAGCACATTTACTGTATCTTCCTGTATGCTGATAATGCAGACCCTGTGTAAGCAGGAGATCTCACCACTTTATTATCTGCACCACATTTACTGCATCTGATTGTATCCTGATAATGCAGACCCTGTGAAAGCAGGGGATCTCACCATTTTATTATCTGTCTGCAGCACATTTACTGTATCTGCCTGTATGCTGATAATGCAGGCACCGTGCAAGCAGGAGATATCACCATTTTATTATCTGTCTGCAGCACATTTACTGACACAAAGGCCATTTCTGCCTGTATGCTGATAATGCAAGCCACGTGTGATACTGTACCAGATAAGGGACACCATCTAGAATTTACAACCTTTCATCCCAGCAGTGTATCTGTAAAGGTCAAACCAATACGTGAAAATTAAAAAAATGGGCAAATTTACATTTTAATCTTGTAACTCAGAATAACAATCTTTAAGGATAATCGTTACTTTATAGTTAAGAGTTAACTTCTATCTATTGCTTCAAATTAATGTTATGATAATATTTTTTTTAGATGAACATTGCTCGGAAACGTTAAAGCACATAAAGACATTTTAAACATCTATATTTTTACCACAGATTTGATAATCAACAATTTCATACGAAATAAAACGGAAGAGGAAAAACATTGTTATAATGTCACATAATGTGCATAATATTGATCCAGCTGCTTATTTTGGCTTATTGTGATGTTTTGTATTTTTTAACTACACAATTCAATGTTTCCAATAATTGTATTGATAACAATTTCTTTCTTTCGTTCTTTCACTTTCTCTCTTTCTTTCTCTCTTTCTTTTGTTCTTTCACTTTCTCTCTCGCTTTCTTTCGTTCTTTCACTTTCTCTTTCTTGCATTGGTTCACTTTCTCTCTCTCATTTGTTCTTTCACTTTTTCTCTCTTTCTTTCTTTTTTTCTTTCACTTTTTCTCTCTTTCTTTCTTTTGTTCTTTCACTTTCTCTCTCTCTTATTTTCGTTCTTTCACTTTCTCTCTCGCTTTCTTTCGTTCTTTCACTTTCTCTTTCTTGCATTGGTTCACTTTCTCTCTCTCATTTGTTCTTTCACTTTTTCTCTCTTTCTTTCTTTTTTTCTTTCACTTTCTCTCTTGCTTTCGTTCTTTCACTTTCTCTTTCTTGCGTTGGTTCACTTTCTCTCTCTCTTTTGTTCTTTCACTTTCTCTCTTGCTTTCGTTCTTTCACTTTCTCTTTCTTGCGTTGGTTCACTTTCTCTCTCTCTTTTGTTCTTTCACTTTCTCTCTTTATTTTGTTCTTTCACTTTCTCTCTCGCTTTCTTTCGTTCTTTCACTTTCTCTTTCTTGTGTTGGTTCACTTTCTCTCTCTCTCTTTGTTCTTTCACTTTCTCTCTCTCTTTTGTTCTTTCACTTTTTCTCTTTCACTTTCTCTTTCTTGCGTTGATTCACTTTCTCTCTCTCTTTTGTTCTTTCACTTTCTCTCTCTCTTTTGTTCTTTCACTTTTTCTCTTTCTTTTGTTCTTTCACTTTCTCTCTCGCTTTCTTTTGTTCTTTCACTCTCTCTCGCTTTCTTTCGTTCTTTCACTTTCTCTTTCTTGCGTTGGTTCACTTTCTCTCTCTCTTTTGTTCTTTCACTTTCTCTCTTTATTTTGTTCTTTCACTTTCTCTCTCGCTTTCTTTCGTTCTTTCACTTTCTCTTTCTTGTGTTGGTTCACTTTCTCTCTCTCTCTTTGTTCTTTCACTTTCTCTCTCTCTTTTGTTCTTTCACTTTTTCTCTTTCACTTTCTCTTTCTTGCGTTGATTCACTTTCTCTCTCTCTTTTGTTCTTTCACTTTCTCTCTCTCTTTTGTTCTTTCACTTTTTCTCTTTCTTTTGTTCTTTCACTTTCTCTCTCGCTTTCTTTTGTTCTTTCACTCTCTCTCGCTTTCTTTCGTTCTTTCACTTTCTCTTTCTTGTGTTGGTTCACTTTCTCTCTCTCTTTGTTCTTTCACTTTCTCTCTCTCTTTTGTTCTTTCACTTTTTCTCTTTCTTTCTTTTGTTCTTTCACTTTTTCTCTCCCATTCGTTCACTTTCTTTCTTTCTTTCTTTCTTACAAACTATGTGGCTTAATGATGATTATTGCATCGAGAAATTTATAACAATAAGAACAAATATGTTTTATTCACCCAAAAAAAGTATTTTTTATCAAAATTTTGTGATAAATATTGGATTCCAGGCTTTTGAAGTTGTTGATAGAATAAATTGAGCCATTTATAAAATGTAACAGGGGAAGGTCACTTATTAAATAATAAGAATACAATTATTTTGTAAAGGTCCTTCAGGCTGAGACATCCCTGGCTGTGACAGTCTGAGCGCAGCTGCTGCTCCCTGATATTTTCACAGAATGGAAGCAGAATACATTGTTTGAGTCCCACTTGCTCCGGGAGTATGAATTGCAAAAATACACAAATATGAAGAAATAGCATTGAAAGTATAAGTGTTAGTCAGAGCCGGATTTACATCACGGGAGCCTGTAGGCACATAATCCCCCCCCTCTCCACAAAAGTGCCTTTGTTATTTTTTTGTTTTGGGATAAAGACATATTTCACATTTTAAAAGATTAGAGACACAGGTTCTCGCTGCTCTCACTTCAGATAAAGGAGCAGAATCTGTTGTCTAAAAAGGAATCCAGAATGGAATTATTAGGGTTAACCTTAACCCTAAAACAAGCACAGACAGTAACCTAACCCTAATATCTAACCCGAGCTATGGCAAATCATGCTCCATTTCAGCCCGGAGCATCCAATTCAGCTGAAGACCAATTCAGGGACATTTTTTTAGACGCACATTTTTACCAGAGCATTTTTCAACGCAGATTTTTATTTTATTTTTACACAATTGTTCCATAGGATGACAATTTTTTTTTTTTACAGTTTGTTTTACAATTTTTTATTTTCATTTCATAGAAACAGACAGGGGGCAATTTTTCCTGCAAAACTAAAAAATAATTGTGTAAGAATTTTTTTCTAAGAATTAAATTTAGTTTTTTGTAATATTGCAGAGAACTAAAATAAAATTAAATTGTGTGGTCTTTGAAGAAATATGCATTTTAGTTTAATAAAGAAATTAGCCCACCAAAAGGGTAACTTTTTTTGCAAAAGAAATAGTATTAAAAAGAGAGCTTTGTTTTTTTTCTTTGTAATTTTTTTTTTAATTTTACAGAGAATAATGACCACCTTAGGCTAGGGTCAGACGAAAGCATTTTTCCCCGCGAACGTGAAAAAGTGCGTTCCGAACGCATTGACGTATTTTTTCACAGAATGCGCAAAAACGGTCAGATGACGCGCATTTTCGGGCGTGATTTTGTACGGATCGTCAATAAAACTCTTTTTGCATCTGGACATTATGTAGTCTGGACATTAGCAGCGTCTGACATCTCCTAATCACGCACACACGCCGCTATGCCGCAGCTGCGCACTCAGTACGTCAGTACTAGCGGTTCAGCGTTCTCAGAAAAATGCGTTCAAATTCCACTTGCGTTGCACGGCCGGACTTTTGTGCGGCCGTTCATCGTATATTGGCCGTCATTGCCCGTCATCTGCTGCTAGTGCGGCCGTAATTATGTGCGCCAGAACGCACGTTAAGGCTAGGGTCAGACTAACGCATTTTTCACGTTGTCCGTGAAAAAGTGCGTTCGAAGAATGGACGTATTTTTTCACGGAATACGCGATAGCGGTCATACGATGCGCATTTTCATCCGTGATTTTGTACGGATCATCAATAAAACTCTTTGTGCATCTGGACGTTATGTTGGCCGGACATTAGCAGCGTCTGATGTCTCCAATTCACGCACACACGCCGCTAGCGGACGCAGCGCACTCTGTACGTCAGTACTAGTGGTTTAACGTTCTCGAAAAAATGCGTTCATTTTCCACTTGCGTTGCGCAGCCGGACTTTTGTGCGACCGTACTTCGTATATTGGCCGTCATTGCCCGGCATCTGCTGCTAGCACGGCCGTGATTAAGTGCGCCAGAACGCGCGTTCGCACTGCCTCAGTCTGACCCTAGCCTAAAAGTGCGCTGGTCTGACCCCAGCCTAAGAAGGATGTCTTTCCTTTGTAAAACTTAAACTAATATTTTTTTATCTTACAGAGCAAGGCACCCCCCTGTGGCAGGCACCCTAAGGCACGTGCCTATTTTTCCTGATTATAAATCCAGCCCTGGTGTTAGGTTAGTAAAGGGCGAGAAATTACAATTAAGATCCTGATGCAATTAACACTTGAGCAAAATCTATTTGGTGTTAACTACAAAGAAAAGGAAACTATAAACATTGCTCCAATCCTAAAATTCACTGAAAATCTATATTTGCCTTGTGAAGGGGCCGGCCTCTCATTCGAGGCAGTAGAGTTGGAGATGTCGCCTGTTTTTATTGGACTTGAATATTGTGTGTGTTTGCCAGCATCCTGAAGACATATAGGTTTTATTCAGCGCTTCGTTTTCTAAATTAATTTTCAGGGTTTTAACCACGGCTCCTTTCTGGGCGGCGATACAGCAACACGCACACGCTGCTAAATGTGGGTTCCTCCTATATTTATAATGCTTAGGAGATCAAGGTTCTGCTGAGATGTTTCAGTTCCCCATAGCGACTTTTGGATTTCTCCAACAGTGATATCCCCACTTCTGTACTTTCACCCAGAGTGCTTTAGATCGTCAGCTCCTGTGAGCAGGGTCCTACCCGCACTTATTTCTGTCATCTAAAATTCAGTCTGACCTTTGTGCTTGTTAAAAGTAATTCATATTTACCAAGACAAACAACTTAGAAGATTTCTGTATTCTCTTAAATCCATCCTGTTAGGCGTGGTGCAGCACTACATTAGCTAGCAGAGATAAATGAAGCCAATAGACGCAGAATTCTTTCATCAAATATCTGGTATTAATTTGTTAGCTCAGTTCTTTTATAGAATATAGGACATACAATAAATCTCAGATTACAAGCCAATAGAATATTCTCAGCGTCACAGATAATTAGCATATTCAACACGGTTTCCATATATTGTATACATTTAACTTTTAGGTTTAGACAAAGACATTCTTATGTCCAGAGTCACGTGTCATAGTATGGTCATAGAAAGGGGAGGGGGCACTTTCTACAGCAAGTAGTTTACAGTAGGGATGAGCCGAACACCCATGTGTTCAGTTCGCATTTGAACTCGAACAATTTCGAAAGTTCGAGTTCGAACTCGAACACGAACTGAACTCGAAGCAAGTCAATGGGACTCAAAAGTTCGGTTTTTAGAGTGCCCTCCAAGAGGGCATATATGCAAGATATTTGCCATAAAATGTGTATGGGGTCCGGGTAGTGCCCTGGGGGACAGGAAACAAGGACATAAAGTAAAAAAAAAAAACGTTTTTAAAGGAACATTGAGTTTCCATGAAATAAGGGTTAAAAATAAAAACAAAAAATTCCTTCAAATATCGTGCCTAGGAGGTCCCCATAACCTGCCCGTGAAGTGGCGGATTTCTAGGATGTATAGAAACATTTAAAAACAAAAAAATGATGTTTCAAATGACGGTAAACAGTTTTCCTTTAATCTATTCATAAAAAACTGCTTGGGGCGGCAGTCTGTATTAACCCCTTAGTGACCGGGCGGTTTTACACAAATCCGTCCTTTAGTGACCGCTGCTGTTTTTACGTTTCTGCGCTGTTAGTGTTTAGGTCAAATTTTCCTCTTACTCGTTTATTCAACCCACACATATTATACACCCTTTTTCCCGCCATTAAATGGACTTTCTAGAAATACCATTATTTCCATCATATCGAATAATTTACTATAAAAAAATATGAAATATGAGGAAAAAATGGTAAAAACACACTTTCGTAATGTAATCCCCAAAATCTACAACCACCCAAAAAGACCCCGGCTAAATAGGTTGAAAATTTTGTCCCAAGACTAGAAATACCCAATTTTTACATGCGTTTGCTTTTTAACCCCTTCACTGCTGAGACAGTTCACCTATGTGCGCTGCGCTCATTCTGACCATTTTGTGCTAATTATTTTTAGATGACAGCCTAGGTCCTATTTAATTAAACCCCCCCAGACAAAAAAAACGTGAAAAAAAAATTATTTAATTAAATTTGTTTATTATTTTTTTATTTTTTTATTATTATTTTTAAACCAAACCTGGTCATGTTTGGTATCATTGGAAAGGTAATAATCAGGCCTTTCAAATGATGTCAAATATGACCATCTATCTGCCATGGATCGGGAGATATGGGGATCCTTAGGATCCCCTTATCTCTACATGGCAGCTAGATGGTTAACTGGCCCACTGACATCCTCACACATATGGTGAGGTTGTCAGTGGGTGGGGGGACCTGGAGGCTTGGCTGACATCCAAGATGTCAGCCCCCCTCCAGGTTTGAATCCCGTTTTGGTGCCAATTGGCGCCGAAACGTGATCCGGTGGCGAAACAGTTAATGCTATAGACCGCTGAAAAGGGGAGACTCTCCCCTTATCAGCGGTGTAAAAAGCATCTCCCTAGCTGCAAGGGTTGGGGAGATAGAGGGCTCCGAAGGAGCCCCCCCTCCCCTCCATTGCTTTGCATGGGGACGCCTGCGGATGACGTCACCACGCAGCGTGGCGACGTCATCAGCCTCGCCTGCCCATGTAAATCACATGGGCAGGCTTCCTCCCTGCCAGATCGCTGAGGGATCCAGCGAGGGAGGTGAGTATCGGGCGGGAGGGGGATTAGACGCCGCTGACGTACCCTGTACGTCCGCGGGTCTAAGGGAGACCCGAGGACAGGACGTACAGGGTACGTCAGCGGCCCTTAAGGGGTTAAAAGAGGAGACCTTTTAGGACACGCAGAACAAGTTTAGTGATTTTTTGGCTAAATTATGGTGAACCTTATGCAGGCTTTGGATGAAAGTAACAATAGGTGCTTTAAAATTGGGCCTTTAGTGTCGGCAACAGTGCCGTCACACCGTATCTCTGCCTCTCCTTAGCTGAAAAACAGCAGGAGGGGCTTGGAGCTGCTCAGTAGAGCAGCTTTTGGTTACATTGGTTAGGTACTCACTCTATAAAGAGCGAGTGAGCTTACGTTGCAATGGCCATTGAAACAAACTAAAACCTCATAGTTTTTTGTTGTACATGGAATACATAGAAACGAGCGCAGATGACAACTTTTTTTCTCTTGTTATGTTTTATACATTAACTGGGCTGTTACTCCTGACTGTTGCAGCCGCTCTGGTGAGTATGGGTGCAACGTCATTTTTTCAGGGTTGGACCCTGCGGTTCAAAAAATTTAAATGATATAAATCTGGTAATATAGGCAACAGTGTCAGTGCAGCCAAATATTGTGCCTTTGGTGGCAGCAAGTGCCTTCACACCTTAACCCTTTTGTGGTATTGTGGAAGAGTGCAGGGTTGAACCCTGCAGTTCAAAAGATTAAAATGATATAAATATGGTAATGGCGTCAGTGCACCCAAATAATGTGCCTTTTATGGCAACAAGTGCTTTCACACCGTAACCCTTTTGTGGTATTGTGGAAGAGATCAGTGGTGGAGGTTTTGTGAATGCAGAAGAGATCCCCAATCTATTCTGTTACATCAGCATCAGGGGATTGATAGCTGCTGATCCACGACTGATTAATTTTAATAAATGTCAGCCGGTCTACAGAGTCGGTGGACAGACGCACTCTTTTGTCTGTAACAAAACCTCCAGCGGCACTGAACGTCCTTTCAGAAAGCACGCTGGATGAAGGGCAACCTAGTAGTTGCATAGCATATTGGCTAAGTTCTGGCCAGTGATCCAATCTCAACACCCAGTAAGCCAGTGGATCATCTGCTGGAAAGGTATGCAGGTCTGCTCTTGCCCCTAGGTAGTCCTGCACCATACAGTGAAGAAGCTGGCAATGGGTGCCTACATTTGACGTCCCTGGGCGTCGTGGACTAAAACAATTTAAAAAGGCATCAGTCAAGTGGCCCGGCCTTCACCTCTATTCCTCTGATCATCCGCAGCCTCAGAAACACCTGTGTCATCACTTGGTAACCTACCAGTGCCTGGAAAGGTGTTACACAAGTGTCGCTTTAGAGCGTCCTCAAATTTTTTCATCCTGTCCTCCCTCTGTGTGGGCAGGATGAGCTCTGCAACTTTACCCTTGTATCGTGGATCAAGAAGGCTTGCCAACAAGTAATGATCCCTCTCCTTGATAGCACGAATCCTGGGGTCCTTTACCAGGCTTTGCAGGATAAGGGAGCCCGTGCAGCGTAGGTTGGAGGTGGCATTAGCTTCCGAGTCTTCCTGGTCAATGAGGATGACCTCATCGTGCACTTCCTCCTCCCAGCCAAGTACTAGTCCTTGTGTTTTTGGGCACACAAAACCCTCCCTTGAGGAATCCCCACCTTCAATGCCCCCACTACTTAAATATTCCTCCTCCTCCTCCTCCTCATCCTCCTCCTGTCTGATCTGAGGAGGACCCGCTGGAATGCTGTCTGCAGAAAGACTGGGGCCTTCAGAGCTGGGGAAGGCCTCCTCTTCCTCCCGCTGCTCTGCCTCTAGAGCCACATCTATTATTCCTCTGCAGAGTGTGCTCCAGCAGGAACACTATAGGAATTGTGTCACTGATGCATTCACTGTCCCTGCTCACCATTCTCGTTGCCTCCTCAAATGGTGACAGTACAAAGCATGCATCCTTGATCATCAGCCACTGCGGGGGGAAAAAAAAAACAAGTTGACCTGAACCTGTCCTTGTGCCATACTCACACAGGTATTCGTTGATGGCCCTCTGCTGCTTGTGCAGATGCTGCAGCATCGTTAATGTCGAGTTCCACCTGGTGGGCATGTCACAGATCAGACGGTTTGTGGGAAGGTGGAATTCTCTTTGAATTTCTGCCAGGCAAACACTTGCTGGGAATGACTGTCTGAAGTGGCTGCAGACTTTTCTGGCCTGGCTGAGAAGCTCTGCCAGCCCTGGGTACCGGTTTAGGAAACGCTGTACCACCAGATTTAGGATGTGTGTTAGGCATGGTACATGCGTCAACTTACCCAGGCGTAGGGCGGAGAGAAGGTTGCTGCCATTATCACAGATGACCATTCCCAGCTTAAGCTGGCGTGGTGTTAACCATCTCTGCACCTGCCCCTGCAGAGCTGACAGAATTTCTGGCCCGGTGGGGCTCCTGTCCCCTAAACAAACCAGCTCAAGCACAGTATGGCATCTTTTTGCTTGAGCCAA
This sequence comes from Leptobrachium leishanense, assembly GCA_009667805.1. NCBI lineage: Eukaryota > Metazoa > Chordata > Amphibia > Anura > Megophryidae > Leptobrachium > Leptobrachium leishanense. The sequence goes on from CM019067.1 coordinate 336,010,189, forward strand.
TGCGTAGCCCCTGTCACGCGTCAGTTTAACTGCCACTTCGCCACCAGAGACAGAGAAGGAGGAGGAGCAGGAGGAGGAGGAACAGGGAGAGGTGGTGGTGGAGCAGACAGACCTAATACAAGCAGCTTTCTGGAGGCGTGGTGGATGAACAAGCTCCAGCACAGAGCCCCGTCTTGGATCCCTCCCAGCTGCAATCAGAGTTACCCAGTGTGCCGGGAAGGAAATGTAACGCCCTGTCCATGCTTGCTGGACCACGTGTCTAAAGTCGCATGCACCTTGCTGCTGACTGCCTTTCCCAATGACTCGATAACATTGTCTTCCACGTGCTGGTATAGTGCTGGAATGGCCTTCCATGAAAAGTAATGGCGTTTTGAAACATGCCACTGTGGTACAGCACATTCAGCAAATTCATGGAAGGGAGCAGAGTCCACCAGCTGGAGAGGCAGCAGCTGCAATGCGAGTAATTTTGCTAAAATGGCATTTAGACGCTGTGCTTGGGGATGGTTGGGACTATATTTTTTCTTACGCTGCAGCAGCTGAGGCAGCATAATCTGACTGGGTAAATCTTCAGCTGATGGGATGCTGTCACATTGTGAGGAAGGACCTGGTACATCCATTACTGTAGCATCATCCCTGTCAGTGGAGGTTGGAGTCAATGGCAAGGCAGGACATATAGTGGGGTAGAGACAGGAGAGGAGGACCTACGCAACGTTTTGCGCCAACGGGATGTGTGGCAGGTGGTCATATGTTGCTTCAAACATGTGGTACCCAAGTGTCCGGTGTCTTTCCCACGCTGAAGCCTCATCTGACATAGATTGCAAATAGCAATGGTGGAGTCTGCTGAACATTTCTTAAAGAACTCCCAGACAGCAGAGTTCCTGGATGTGTGCTTTGAGACAACAACGCACTGCACCTGAGCAGCTCTGACATCTGATGCCTTGGACTGGCTAGTGCTACGGTTGGTCATAGAGGATATTGTGCCTCGTGTTTGTTGTGCCTCCTCCTCACTTGACTCCTCTGTTCGATCAGGCACCCAGGTGGAGTCAGTGACCTCATCAGCATTGTCATCACCCCCTATCTCCTCGTCACTGGAGCCAACTCGGCAGTATGCTGCAGCTGCTGGGGCAACATGAGTGCCATTTATTTGTGTGTCATCACTGGCACCCCCTTCCTCTAGGTTGATTATATTCCCCTCAACCTCAGAGATTGAATCAGAGCACTGTAGTTGCTGCGCATCCTCGAGCAGCATGTCACTGTCATTGTAGTCAAACAATTCAGCTGACTCCTGCGTGTGTTAGTGAGGCTATGGCAGGAGTAGCTGTGGACATGGAGGCTGCATTAGATGCTTTGGAAGCTGAGGTGGACTGTAAAGCACTACAAGCCTGGCTGGCAGAGGACTCGGAGGATGAGGATGGCCTGGTTAGCCAATTCACCAAATCATCTGTATATTGCTGCTGCTTAAGATGGCCAGCACCAGTTAGAAAGGACAAGCGTGCCCCTGCAGAGGATGCACCACGTCCATGACGACCAGAGGCACAGTCTCTCGACACAGAGACTGCTGGCCCTCTTATCTGTGCCTGGGAGCGTCTTCCTGTCCTATTTGACATGGAGAGTGATAAATAGATTATATACAGAACTCTGATTCAACTCTGTTATAAAAATTGGAGATATGCTGCAGAACTCTGATTCAACTCTGGTATAAAGATTAAAGATTTCCAGAACTCTGGTATAACTCAGTGAGACACCCTGATAGCTGGCAGCCAGTGACAAGACACAGATTACAATTCCCAGAGACCTCCTATAAATCTGTGAGATTCCCTGATGGGTGGCAGTGACAAGACACAAATTACAATTCCCGGAAACCACCTACAAGTCAGTGAGACCCCCTGATAGCTGGCTACAGTGACAAGACACAGATTACAATTCACAAAAATTTGATTGAAGAATGTGGGACCCCTTGATAGCTGGCAGTGAGAAGACACAGATTACAATTCCTAGAAACCTCCTATAAATCAGTGAGACCCCCTGATGGGTGGCAGTGAGAACACACAGATTACCACAATTCCCAGATATTTTGTAGAAATGAGACCCCCACAATTGCTGCTGGCAGTGAGAACACAAAGATTCCAACAATTCCCAGATATTTTGTAGAAATTACTGACCCCCCAAAATACTTGGTGGCAGTGAGAACACCCGGATTATAACAATTCCCAGAAATCCTGTAGAAATGAGACCACCCAGTAGCTGGTGCCAGACTGGCAGTGAGAACACACACTAACACAACAACAATCTCCTCTCAAACACGTGCTGAAGCGCTGTGTGAAGCCTTATATAGTGTGCTGCGGGATTTACAGTTGTGTTCAAAATTATTCAACCCCCACTGAAATTGAGTGTTTTGGCCAGTTTGACATTGATTTTGATCAATCAGTCATCTTGCTTACAATTAAATCAAAGAGGCACGTGTAGGTCAGAAAAATATAACATAACATTTATAATGAAATAACCACAAATGTCTTTTCTGTGCTCACATCATTATCAGTTTTATTCAACCCCCAAGTGACATTCAATCTTAGTACTTAGTACAACATCCTTTTACAGTTATAACAGCTTTTAAACGTGAAGCATAGCTTGACACAAGTGTCTTGCAGCGATCTACGGGTATCTTTGCCCATTCGTCATGGGCAAAAGCCTCCAGTTCAGTCACATTCTTAGGCTTGCGCACTGCAACTGCTTTCTTTAAGTCCCGCCAGAGGTTCTCAATCGGATTTAAGTCAGGTGACTGCGATGGCCACTCCAAAATGTTCCAGCCTTTAATCTGCAACCATGCTCTAGTGGACTTGGAGGTATGCTTGGGATCATTGTCCTGTTGAAAGGTCCAACGTCTCCCAAGCCTCAGGTTTGTGACGGACTGCATCACATTGTCATCCAATATCTCCTGGTACTGAAGAGAATTCATGGTACCTTGCACACGCTGAAGCTTCCCTGTACCTGCAGAAGCAAAACAGCCCCAAAGCATGATTGACCCCCCGCCATGCTTCACAGTAGGCAAGGTGTTCTTTTCTTCATAGGCCTTGTTCTTCCTCCTCGAAACATAGCGTTGATCCATGGGCCCAAACAGTTCTAATTTTGTTTCATCAGTCCACAGAACACTATCCCAAAACTTCTGTGGTTTGTCCACATGACTTTTGGCATACTGCAGTCGACTCTTCTTATTCTTTGGAGACAGCAAGGGGGTGCACCTGGGAGTTCTGGCATGGAGGCCTTCATTACGCAGTGTGCGCCGTATTGTCTGAGCTGCAACTTCAGTAACCACATCTGACAAATCTTTTCTCAGTTCCTCAGCAGTCACACGGGGACTTTTCTCCACTCTACGCTTCAGGTAGCGCACAGCAGTCGAAGTCAGCATCTTCTTTCTGCCACGACCAGGTTGCGTTTTAACAGTGCCCTTTGCCTTGAATTTGCGAATGATCCTTCCTATGGTCTCTCTTGGTATGTTTAACATCTTTGCAATCTTCTTATAGCCATTGCCCTTCCTGTGAAGAGTAATCACCTCTTCTCTTGTTTTCCTGGACCATTCTCTTGACTTCACCATGTTTGTAACCACATCAGTAAATGTCTAGAAGGAGCTGAGTATCACAGTCATTTTAAAGCTGCCTAATTGGTGCTTATTATGCTTTATTGCTGCTCCGTGACATCCACAGGTGTTTTCAATACCTGATGAAACCACTTGAATGAACCTCTGTTCTTCAGAGTGGTAGTCTTTAAGGGGTTGAATAATTGTGTCAATGAAGAATTCACAAAATAAACATTTACTACTGTATTACAAAACCAATTGATGTCATTTTAGTTGCATATGGTTCTTTAAAAAGTCCTTGTAGGATTTCATTCTGAATACAATTACAAATGTACACTAAATTCCCTAAAACCCTTTACAGCATTGGGGGATGAATAAATTTGAACACAACTGTAGCTCTGTGAGCCCATGACTGGGCAAAATTTCTCCAATCAGGACTCTGAGCCGTGATTGGCATAGTCTTGAACCTGTCTTGCACCTGATCTGTGGTCAGATGCAAGGCTGTAGCCAATTACAAGCTTCAGGCCAGTGGGAAAATGCATTGTGGTCCATTGTGGTGCATTGTGGGCGAACATGCGGCGAACACGTGGAAATGTTCGTAGTTCGCGAACATGCGAACAGGCGATGTTCGAATCAAACTCCGAACCGAACAGCTCATCCCTAGTCTACAGTTACATTTAAATAAGAAAAGGGCTTAATAACTAAGTGGTATATTTCGGTAACCTTTTTATATGTACAGTTGTGTTCAAATTATTCAACCCCTTAAAGACTACCACTCTGAAGAACAGAGGTTCATTCAAGTGTTTTTAATCAGGTATTGAAAACACCTGTGGATGTCACGGAGCAGCAATAAAGCGTAATAAGCACCAATTAGGCAGCTTTAAAATGGCTGTGATACTCAGCTCCTTCTAGACATTTACTGGTGTGGTTACAAACATGGTGAAGTCAAGAGAATGGTCCAGGAAGACAAGAGAAGAGGTGATTACTCTTCACAGGAAGGGCAATGGCTATAAGAAGATTGCAAAGATGTTAAACATACCAAGAGAGACCATAGGAAGCATCATTCGCTAATTGAAGGCAAAGGGCACTGTTGAAACGCTACCTGGTCGTGGCAGAAAGAAGATGCTGACTTCGACTGCTGTGCGCTACCTGAAGCGTAGAGTGGAGAAAAGTCCCTGTGTGACTGCTGAGGAACTGAGAAAAGATTTGTCAGATGTGGATACTGAAGTTTCAGCTCAGACAATACGGCGCACACTGCGTAATGAAGGCCTCCATGCCAGAACTCCCAGGCGCACCCCCTTGCTGTCTCCAAAGAATAAGAAGAGTCGACTGCAGTATGCCAAAAGTCATGTGGACAAACCACAGAAGTTTTGGGATAGTGTTCTGTGGACTGATGAAACAAAATTAGAACTGTTTGGGCCCATGGATCAACGCTATGTTTGGAGCAGGAAGAACAAGGCCTATGAAGAAAAGAACATCTTGCCTACTGTGAAGCATTGCGGGGGGTCAATCATGCTTTGGGGCTGTTTTGCTTCTGCAGGTACAGGGAAGCTTCAGCGTGTGCAAGGTACCATGAATTCTCTTCAGTACCAGGAGATATTGGATGACAATGTGATGCAGTCCGTCACAAACCTGAGGCTTGGGAGACATTGGACCTTTCAACAGGACAATGATCCAAAGCATATCTCCAGGTCCACTAGAGCATGGTTGTGTCATGCCTCAGCCCTGAGAGTCTGCTGTGGTCAGCCTGGGTCACTTGCTCTCATTACCTGCTTCCCACCTAAGGGTTAACTCTGTGTCTGAACCTGAGGTTTTGCATAAAACCAGACCACACCCTCCTCCCCTTTGCTCTTTCATTTTGTGTTTTTCCCTTCTCTGTGTTCAGAGGTCTTGAGAGCTCCCTCTTGTCATTGTATGTTGCCTGATTTATTTTGCTCTGCCGTGCATTCTTGCTGTGTCTGCATTACCTGGTTCCTGCTGGCTGGACGATCCACTGCGTGGCCCACTATCCAGTGGGTCCAGAGACTCTCAAGTGGCTTCCAGCCCTCCAGCTCTCTCCAAGGAGACCAACCTTCTATCAAGGTACATTTGCCTAAAGACTCCTGCTTCTCCTCAAGTGGATCTGGAGAGAGACTACGTGGTCCACCATCCACTTGCCTATTTTCTGTGTTACTGTCTGTTCTGTGCTGGACTGTTAGCTGTGAACCATTCTTCAATACAGCCTTATTGTTCATATACTGCCTCCAGTGTCTGTGTGCCTGCTTATCCCCAGCGCTTGGGATTATATATCACAACACAGAGGCTGTGCCATGGCTCCTTCGTGGCGCGAGCCTGACAGGTCGCAGATTAAAGGCTGGAACATTTTGGAGTGGCCATCGCAGTCACCTGACTTAAATCCGATTGAGAACCTCTGGTGGGACTTAAAGAAAGCAGTTGCAGTGCGCAAGTCTAAGAATGTGACTGAACTGGAGGCTTTTGCCCATTTCGAATGGGCGAAGATACCCGTAGATGGCTGCAAGACACTTGTGTCAAGCTATGCTTCACGTTTAAAAGCTGTTGTAACTGTAAAAGGATGTTGTACTAAGTACTAAGATTGAATGTCACTTGGGGGTTGAATAAAACTGATAATGATGTGAGCACAGAAAAGACATTTGTGGTTATTTCATTATAAATGTTATGTTATATTTGTCTGACCTACACGTGCCTCTTTGATTTAATTGTAAGCAAGATGACTGAATGATCAAAATCAATGTCAAACTGGCCAAAACACTCAATTTCAGTGGGGGTTGAATAATTTTGAACACAACTGTATAGAAGAAGGAAATTATTATCTATCAGTGCTTAATTTTTCCTATATAAAACTATAAAGTGCCACAAGAAATGCTGCAGCCTTAGAAATGATAATAAATCAAACAAAACATTATTTAATAAACAATGCTAACCAGTAAAATAATACTAATAATAATATAAAGATACGGCTGAACATTTCACAGCTGTCGTTACGCACAGAGACCACGATAACCACACACAGACACTTGTATCAATGACGGAATCATGGTGACTCTGCTACATTGCTATCCCCATGGATTATCCGCTGAGTTTCCAGCTGTTTAAAGCGGCAAGTCGGAGGTAAATCGTTTTCTAATAAGAGCGCCAATGGTTCATAAAGATCAGAATATTCACAGATTGCTTTGCAGATTCTTAGTGACAGAGAAAGGAGCGGAATAAACACAAACTGAGAGGGAACGTAAAACATAAATGTAAGACATTATAAAATGCCCAGCCATCCAGAAGCAGCGGCATTCTGGGAGATTTCTCACAGTATAGGTTATTCAGAGACATTTCGGTGCTCTCCCGTTCCCCACACTTTGAGGAGTCAAATTCGCAGACCCTGCAGTGAACCCTGCATTCAGCAAAGGGACCCCCGAAGTGTGGGGAACAAGCCGCTGAACGCATCCACAAAATCATCAAACCGATCCAAAAAAAACGCCGAAGAAACATTGCATCGATCTGTAAACCGCCGAAAAACCTGCCAAACGCATCCGCAATCCGCCGCAAAAACCTCCAAATCGATCCAGAAAAACCCACCGACCCGAACAGAACACCGATCTGTCGCAGGAAAAAGCAGACAAGCCGACGAACAGGTAAAAAAAAAACACTGCAACTTTTAAAAGGTGCTTGCAAAAAAAATACTGCACGAAAATGCTTGGAAATAATATATATACGGTCCTATGAATAATAATAAAAGGGTCTGTTACAGAAAAAAAAACATAATTTAAAAAATAAAGAATCAGGGAAAAAAAATTAGCTGAAAAAAATCCCAAAAAATGACTATAAAATACTAAAAAATAAATAAATGAAGAGACTTTTTGCTGCAAGTGAAGAGAATAAACGGCTGAATAAACATTTAATAAAAATGGGTAATTTTTTGTTACATTGAAGCCTATGGGATTTGCCTGATTAAAGCTGTCAAATGAAACCACTGAACATCAGGACATTTCACTGACATTTCTCTGCTGTTCAATGTGAATAAATTAACCATTGCTTCTCTATGGGGGATTTCACTGCCAACGAAGGTCACCGTAACTCGTTGGCCATTTGCCAGCTTTTTGAATAGCCGAATGACCACGAAATTACACCGTATGGGTTAATTCACCGTTCTGTGCCATTCGGTGGCCAATTCGGCGCTCTCTGAATTACTCCTTAAATTGTTAATGTTGCATCCCATGTTTAAAATAAGATAATTATTTTACAAGTGCTTAGTAGTGAAGGGGTTAAATATATAGGCAAACACTCTTTAATCTGTATCTTTGTAGCTACATATGATATGGATCGCATGTTGTGCTGTCAGGTAAAACCATTATTTCCTGTTTATAAATAAACATACAGCATGTCACATGTCCTTACCGTAATGCATCATATCCACTCTAATGTATCATATCCACGCTGTATTGTGCTTTTTATCATTTATGGCCCACGCAAACGCTGCTGTTTTATATTCATATTCAGTGTTTGTTGCGTTGTTGCATTTGTCATCGCTCTGCCGACGTACGGCAAAGTAACAGCTGGGCGCTAAAAGCCCCCGAGAACAATAGATCTGAGGAAAGAAAGAGTATGTGATACATAGAATCGTGGAATGCTATCAGAGAGCCCGCTGGTCGCGCAAACCCCGACGTGCGGACAGGAACGGACAGCGACGATGGATTCCAGGCCGCGAGAAGCAAATTATTCCCGAGTGATGATAAATGTCATTTGTTGGGCTATTTTTTCATCACAGAGTCTTTTGCTGAGACATAAAGGGGAGAGACGAAAGAAGTGTTTTATTATTAGAGCTTTCATGCTATATTTATACTTTTATCTTTTACTGCACGAGCAACGAGCAGGTTATATTGTGACACGTTACTCATTGCGCTGTGATTGTTACATTGTTTTTTAATAGCGGAACTTGCAGTGTAACAGAAAGAATACTTTGTTTAATAAATGTTAATATTATCTGTTAAAAAAAGGCATTTCTTACAAAAAAATTTGAAAGATCAGCTGTTTAAAATCAATATTAAAGGAACACACTATTACAAGTAGAGTTTCCTTTTTTTGCCCTTAAATAATCGGGTGGATCCTGCTGACAGCCTCTGCCTTATTATTTTTATAATACTTTTTATTTTAGGTGATTTTCCTCCTTTTCCCCCCTCGCCGCGCGCTGCTCCTCCTCTTTGGCTCAGGGACTCCCGAACTTGGAAGTCCCTGAAGCTTTTCTGCGCAGTTTGTGCTCCTATACAACTGGTGTATAGTAGGAGCCGCAAATTGCGCAGCGTTATGGGACTCACACACTTCAGGTGCACAAGTTCCGTAGCGCCTGCGCAGGGCGATGGAACGGAGCCGCACGCGCATGCACAGATCTGATCCATCGCTGCCTCTATGGGAACGCTCGCTACAGCGATTGGTCTCACACGGTGACTGCGGCCGCCCTCTCTGTGTCACATCACTAGAGACCGGCAGCCAGGAAATTCAAAATCCCGGCTGCTGGTGACGCTGGATGGAGAACTCCTCCCAGCGGGTAAGCTTTGAGGGGGGGGGGACTCCTCACATCCTGACCACTTTATAACATTAATGTGTCCTTTTAACTGTTAAAAAATATAATTTCTACCACAAAAAGTGAATAATCAACGAATCGACGCTCTCTGGTTTTTTAGCTGCATGAAATGAGGGCACAGAATTAATGAGTTGATCCTACATGACCAGAAGCTTGGAATCCACCATCTGAAGGTCGTATCTGTCCTAGGTGCGTGCGAAGAGCGATGTCCCCGTGCAATCACTTTTTCAGAGCAATGCCCGGTTAGATGGTGACATGTTACTCATTACGTTGTTACATTGTTACACTGCAGGTTCTATTATTTATAAACAATGTAACAGAAATAATAGTTTCTTTAATAAGCGTCAATATTATCTGTTAAAAAAGCCATTTCTTACAAAAAAATGTAAAAGATCAGGTGTTCCTGCTCGATCACTCGCTCTGCTTTAGACCTCGGAATCACAGGTTGAGCAGGAATACTTGGGAACGCAGGTCCTCTTCTATTTTTGTATGGGGAACTGAATTCCCGTTGGTCCCATACATAATAAAGGTTGTATGCAGGTGTTAAATGACAATAAAATTTATTTATCGTATGTTTCTTCCTTAAAACCCAGAACATAGATATATATTTATATCTAATAGCATCAGGATTATTCAGAGAGCGGTGAAAAGCAGGAGAATGACTGAAGAATGAAAATTTCTAGGTCAAAATAGCCGATTTGGAAAGTGAGATGAAAGAGGGAATTTTTCTGGTTTGGATATTTTGACCTAGAATTTTCATTCTCCAGTCATTCTCTTGCTTTTCACCTCTCTCTGAATAACCCTGTATGTGGTTGATTAATTGCAGTATGACAAATGATAAATGGGGGGGGGGTGCAGAGATCTGGGTGAGGGTCCAACACTTATCTTTTTCGAACTTGGCTCCTTAAGTCCTGATCTACACTTTTCAGATTTTTCTTATTTTTCTTTTGTGTTTCATGATAGAGCAGTGCTTCCCATCTCTGGTCCTCAGGACCCACTGACAAGCCAGGTTTGCAGGATATGTGATGTATAAGTTCCCTTAACAGGCCAGGTTTGCAGGATATGTGATGTATAAGTTCCCATAACAGGCCAGGTTTGCAGGATATGTGATGCATAAGTTCCCATAACAGGCCAGGTTTGCAGGATATGTGATGCATAAGTTCCCATAACAGGCCAGGTTTGCAGGATATGTGATGCATAAGTTCCCATAACAGGCCAGGTTTGCAGGATATGTGATGCATAAGTTCCCATAACAGGCCAGGTTTGCAGGATATGTGACACACAGCTCAATTTCCCCATCACAGGCCAGGATTGCAAAAGCACAGCACAGGAGATATGTTTTGCTTCTTAGTGATTGCAGGATTCAGTCTGCATTTCCCCAAGGTAATCCTTAAAACCTGTCCTGTTAGGGGGTCGTGAGGACCAGGGTTGGGAAGCACTGCCTTAGATCCATAAATAGAACAATAAGTGACTCTGGGAATGTGAGTGAGATAAGGCATTGATAGGGAAGGCTACCATTAACCCTTAGATTGGCGTCTCCTCCGTTTTGCTGCCCGGGAGAAAAATTTGTATTTATATAGGACCGTTCTATAGCGATACATTTTATTAGAGCATCATGTCGCCTGCTTTATGTTTGTATTATTCCACTGCAAAAATATCCTATAGCCATTTTGGCCGGGGATAAGTGTGGGAGCTCTAAAAGTGTCCCCCCTCCCATTTCACCGTGGACATGTAACTCATAACCCAGGACCTCACACTCACATTTGATATTAATGTTTAAATATCAGCATAGGTTGAGTTTTAAGGAATCATTAGTATAATGGCAATAAAAATCATGTCACTCTCGCGTAATAAATACAGACATTGCTCGGCCAAAATAAAACGTGCACCCTGCAATATGTGGTTGTGTCGTCTTTTGTTGTGATTGCGGCACACATTCGCCGTGGCATCGTTTTGCTGTGATCGCGGCACGCATTCGCCGCGGCATCGTGTGAATAAGCTCATGCAATGTCACAGCATTTATTGGCATCCAGCGTCGCATTAATTTGTGGCAAGATCTTGTATTGATGATGGGAGAGTCGCGGCGCTGCGTAAAGTCTTCTCCAGCACATTATCCCAAAGATTAACCTCAATGGGGTTAAGGTCTGGACTGTGCGGTGGCCAATCCATGTGTGGAAATGATGTCTCGTGCTCCCTGAACCACTCTCGCACAATTTGAGCTCGATGAATCCTGGCATTGCCATCTTGGAATATGCTCGCTGTGCCATCAGGGAGAAAAAACCCATTGATGGAAAACCTGCTCATTCAGTGTATTCAGGGAGTCACATGACCTCATTTTATGCTGAAACATATTAACCCCTGCAGTAATTATCTAATGGAAGGCGAGAGCACCTATTGGCTGAGTTACAAGCAGGCAGGGACTTTTTTTTGGCCGGGCATTGTGTATTGATCATTTTTTCCATGTTGGTGTCTATTCCCTCAGTTTTCCCTGACGGGCTGTAATTAGCCCCTAATTCACTTTCCCTGACACGTCCTATTCCTCGCGGCTTAGTAACATTTTATCAGAAAGTGCCGAAACAACAACAGAATCTTCAACTAAAACTGCTACAAAGATCTGTTACCAAAACAGTAAAACACCAACATATATTGTATAGTAAAATAAATAAAGACATGAATGAAAGTGAATAAACACAAAGCTCAAAATAACATAAAGAGTAAATTAAAGCACTTAAAGAGGCAGTAACACCGAGATAAGCTGTAACTAGACTACTACGTGCATTACAAACAAAACAACCTTATAAAACACATTATAACACACATTATAACACACATTATGACACACATTATGAAACACATTAATGAAACATATTAATAAACACATTATAAACACCTTATGAAACACATTATAAAACATGTTATAAAACACGTGCTGCTTTTTTCTTTGCTTGAAGTAATTGCAGGAAAAAAGAAAAATAAAGTTATGATTTTATCTCTCCTGGTTCCATTTTGTGGATTTTTCCCATGATGCATCACTTACCAAAATCTGTATGAATGTTTTACTTTGGGTCAGATCTTTATCTTCTATAGTATTTTACAGTTAATGAGGAGGAGTGAATGTTTAGATAAGGCGGCAGAAGGTCTATTGTTCTCCAGGCTGCCTGATGCAAGAGCTGGCAGCTGAATGAGATAATACAGGGAGCTTAAAAGATTTATAATCTACCCCGGTGATGTCCTTTGAATACATCCCACACAATATAATGACGTAAATCGATGAATAACCCATTCACTCCATTCTATGACCAAAGCCACACAGTGAGGAGCAAGTGATGGAAAGATACAAAATATCCATACACAATGGATGCGCCCAGTGACACATATAGAGGAAATATCACACAATGGATGCGCCCAGTGACACATATAGAGGAAATATCACACAATGGATGCACCCAGTGACACATATAGAGGAAACTATCACACAATGGATGCGCCCAGTGACACATATAGAGGAAATATCACACAATGGATGCACCCAGTGACACATATAGAGGAAATATCACACAATGGATGCACCCAGTGACACATATAGAGGAAATATCACACAATGGATGCACCCAGTGACACATATAGAGGAAATATCACACAATGGATGCACCAGTGACACATATAGAGGAAATATCACACAATGGATGCACCCAGTGACACATATAGAGGAAATATCACACAATGGATGCACCCAGTGACACATATAGAGGAAAATATCACACGATGGATGCACCCAGTGACACATATAGAGGAAAATATCACACAATGGATGCGCCCAGTGACACATATAGAGGAAAATATCACACAATGGATGCGCCCAGTGACACATATAGAGGAAAATATCACACAATGGATGCGCCCAGTGACACATATAGAGGAAAATATCACACAATGGATGTGCCCAGTGACACATATAGAGGAAAATATCACACTGTGGATGCACCCAGTGACACATATAGAGAAAAATATCACACAATAGATGCACACAGTGACACATATAGAGGAAAATATCACACAATGGATGTGTCCAGTGACACATATAGAGGAAAATATCACACGATGGATGCACACAGTGACACATATAGAGGAAAATATCACACAATGGATGCGCCCAGTGACACATATAGAGGAAAATATCACACAATGGATGCGCCCAGTGACACATATAGAGGAAAATATCACACAATGGATGCGCCCAGTGACACATATAGAGGAAAATATCACACAATGGATGCGCCCAGTGACACATATAGAGGAAAATATCACACAATGGATGCGCCCAGTGACACATATAGAGGAAAATATCACACAATGGATGTGCCCAGTGACACATATAGAGGAAAATATCACACTGTGGATGCACCCAGTGACACATATAGAGAAAAATATCACACAATAGATGCACACAGTGACACATATAGAGGAAAATATCACACAATGGATGTGTCCAGTGACACATATAGAGGAAAATATCACACACTTGATGCACACAGTGACACATATAGAGGAAAATATCACACAATGGATGCGCCCAGTGACACATATAGAGGAAAATATCACACAATGGATGCGCCCAGTGACACATATAGAGGAAATATCACACAATGGATGCACCCAGTGACACATATAGAGGAAATATCACACAATGGATGCACCCAGTGACACATATAGAGGAAATATCACACAATGGATGCACCCAGTGACACATATAGAGGAAATATCACACAATGGATGCACCCAGTGACACATATAGAGGAAATATCACACAATGGATGCACCCAGTGACACATATAGAGGAAAATATCACACAATGGATGCACCCAGTGACACATATAGAGGAAAATATCACACAATGGATGCGCCCAGTGACACATATAGAGGAAAATATCACACAATGGATGCACACAGTGATACAGAGGAAAATATCACACAATAGATGCACACAGTGACACATATAGAGGAAAATATCACACAATGGATGCACCCAGTGACACATATAGAGGAAAATATCGCACAATGGATGCACCCAGTGACACATATAGAGGGAATATCACACAATGGATGCACCCAGTGACACTTATAGAGGAGAATATCACACAATGGATGCACCCAGTTACACATATAGAGGAGAATATCACACAATGGATGCGCCCAGTGACACATATAGAGGAAAATATCACGCAATGGATGCGCCCAGTGACACATATAGAGGAAAATATCACACAATGGATGCGCCCAGTGACACATATAGAGGAAAATATCACACTGTGGATGCACCCAGTGCCACATATAGAGAAAAATATCACACAATGGATGCACACAGTGATACAGAGGAAAATATCACACAATAGATGCACACAGTGACACATATAGAGGAAAATATCACACAATGGATGCACCCAGTGACACATATAGAGGAAAATATCGCACAATGGATGCACCCAGTGACACATATAGAGGAGAATATCACACAATGGATGCACCCAGTGACACTTATAGAGGAGAATATCACACAATGGATGCACCCAGTTACACATATAGAGGAGAATATCACACAATGGATGCGCCCATTGACACATATAGAGGAAAATATCACACAATGGATGCACCCAGTGACACATATAGAGGAGAATATCACACAATGGATGGGCCCAGTGACACATATAGAGGAAAATATCACACAATGGATGCACCCAGTGACACATATAGAGGAGAATATCACACAATGGATGGGCCCAGTGACACATATAGAGGAAAATATCACACAATGGATGCACCCAGTGACAAATATAGAGGAGAATATCACACAATGGATGCACCCAGTGACACATATAGAGGAGAATATCACACAATGGATGCACCCAGTGACACATATAGAGGAAAATATTTTCTTAACTAAACATACAAGAGAAAAACATAGCACATGTAAGATATCAGCAACATCAAATAAACACATTAAGGACATTTCATTTTTTGTGCTACTGGCCCTTTAAGTAAAAATGAGTCACGGGGCTGTGTATAACCCGCATGGAGAGATATCTGAGAGCAAAAAGCAATGTATGAGACAAAAGGAGGCGTGCAGATACATTCTGTTCATGTGACATTGTTTTCCTCTCCTGCACAGAGCTACGATTCAGTGGCATTGTTTCTTTATATGGATCAATGTAGCAATGATATAATGTCAAGGCAGCAGCTAATGGAGCCGCTAGTGGTAACTATATATATATATGTCGCCTGCAGGTGATGCTGGAAGATATGAGGTTGATACCATTTCGGTGCTCTCCTGCCCGCCGCAATTCGGCAAGTTCGATTCACCGACCCAGTAGTGAATTCAACATTCACCGCTGGGTCCCAAAGTGCAATGAATGAGCCACCGAACGCATAAAAAAAACGCTGCAAAACCACCGAATTGATCCAAAAAACGCTGACTGCATCCGCCAAATATTCCACCGAATCTATCCAAAAATAGAAGACTCATCGAACAGACCGGTAACCAGCTGCGGGAAAAAGCCAAAAAGAACCGAACAAGGGCAAAAAAAAAAATTCAACTTTAAAAAGGATTTTTTTTTTAAAAAAAAAAGCTACTGAACGAAAATCCCTGGAAATGACATATAAAGTCTTATGAATATTAATAAAAAGGTCTGTTACAGAAAAAAACTTTATTTTAAGAAAAACTGAAACAAAATTTGCCAAGAAATCCCGAAAAGTGCCGAAAAATCCTAATAAATAAATAAATCATCTTTTTGCTGCAAATTAAAAGAATTGGACGCAGCGCCAACCACATGGAGGGCATAATACAGGGTGCTGGCGGTTATGGACTATGGTGGTACGTGGCCCTGGCAGCAGCAGAGGGGTTTAACACTTTATACGCTGAATATATGATGGTTTTAAAACCAATGACACCTTAGAAAAAGGTTTTCTGTGATTCAATGGAAATAAAATACAAAATATTCACTGTATACAAACAAAGCATGATGACTGCGCTACAGCCGCTGTATGTTTGTGCAAAGGCGTCATACATACATGTTTCAACAAAAAATAATATATACAGTAGCAAGAAAAAGTATGTGAACCCTTTGGGATTACGTGGAGTTTTGCATGAATTGGTCATAAAATGTGCTCTGATCTTCATCTAAGTCACAACAATTTGAAAAACACAGTCTGCTTAAAGTAATACAACACAAACATTATATGTTTTCATGTTTTTATTGAACATAACATGTAAACATTCACAGTGCAGGGTGGAAAAAGTATGTGAACCCCTAGCCTAATGACTTCTCCAAGAGCTAATTGGAGCCAGGAGTGAGCCAACCTTGAGTCCAATCAGTGTGATATTATTGGATGTGTTGCTGAAAGCTGTCCTGCCCTTTAAAAACACACACCAGTTTTGGGTTTACTGGTTTCAAGAAGCACTGCCTGATGTGAACCATGCCTCGCAGAAAAGAGCTCTCAGAAGACCTATGGTCAAGAATTGTTGACTTGCATGAAGCTGGAAAGGGTTACAAAAGTATCTCCAGAAGCCTTGATGTTCATGTGTCCACGGTAAGACAGACGGGCTACAAATGGAGAAAGTTCAGCACTGTTGCTACTCTCCCTAGGAGTGGTCGTCCTGTAAAGATGACTGCAAGAGCACAGCACAGAATGCTTAATGAGGTAAAGAAGAATCCTAGAGTGTCAGCTAAAGATTTACAGAAATCTCTGGCACATACTAACATTTTTGTTGACACATCTACAATAAGGAAAACCTTAAACAAGAATGGAGTACATGGGAGGACACCACGGAGGAAGCCATTGCTGCCCAAAAAGAATATTGCAGCACGTTTGAAGTTTGCAAAAGAGCACCTGGATGTTCCACAGCACTACTGGCAAAATATTCTGTGGACAGATGAAACCAAAATTGAGTTGTTTGGAAAAAACATACAACACTATGTGTGGAGAAAAAAAGGCACAGCACACCAACATCAAAACCTCATCCCCACTGTAAAACATGGCGGAGGGAGCATCATGGTTTGGGGCTGCTTTGCTGCCTCAGGGCCTGGACGGATTGTTGTCATTGATGAAAAAATGAACGCCAGAGTTTATCAAGACATTTTGCAGGAAAACGTAAGACCATCTGTCCGCCAACTGAAGCTCAGCAGAGGATGGGTGATGCAACAGGACAATGACCCAAAGCATACAAGTAATTCAACAAAAGAATGGCTTCAACAAAACAAAATACACCTTCTGGAGTGGCCCAGTCAGAGTCCTGACCTCAACCCGATTGAAATGCTGTGGTATGACCTTAAGAGAGCGATTCACACCAGACATCCCAAGAATATTGCTACACTGAAACAGTTTTGTGAAGAGGAGTGGTCCAAAATTACTCCAGATCGTTGTGCAGGTCTGATCTGCAACTACAGGAAACGTTTGGTTGAGGTTTTTGCTGCCAAAGGGGGGTCAACCAGTTATTAAGTCCAAAGGTTCACATACTTTTTCCACCCTGCACTGTGAATGTTTACATGTTATGTTCAATAAAAACATGAAAACATATAAAGTTTGTGTTGTATCATTTTAAGCAGATTGTGTTTTTCAGATTGTTGTGACTTAGATGAAGATCAGAGCACATTTTATGACCAATTCATGCAAAACTCCACGTAATCCCAAAGGGTTCACATACTTTTTCTTGCCACTGTATATATATATTTAATTCCAAAGCAGTTGAATGAATCACATCTTATAGAGATCTGGCCCCGAAATGTCACCGAACAGTGAATTTCCCTGTACAGTGACATTTCGTGGCCATTCGGCTATTCAGAGAGCAGGCAGTTCACCAAATATTGGTGAATTCCCAATGAAATATGGTGCCTGTTCGGCAGCAGTGAAATCAGGTGCCTGTTCGGCGGCAGTGAAATCCACCATAGAGAAGCAATGGTTAATCTATTCACATTGAACAGCAGAGAAATGTCAGTGAAATGCCCTGATGTTCAGTGGTTTCATTCGACAGGTTTATTCAGGCGAATCCCATAGGTTTCAATGTTACAAATATTCCCGTTTTTATCCAATATCTAATAAACCGTTTATTATTTTAATCTGCAGCAAAAAGTCTCTTTATTTATAGATTTTTTTAGGATCTTTTAGGCATTTTTCGGGATTAGGCAAATTTTTTCCCGTTTTTTTTTCTTAATAGCATTTTTTCTTTTTTCTGTAACAGATCTTTTTATTATCATTCATAGCATCTTCTATGTAAATTCCAGACATTTTCGTTCAGTATTTTTTTGCAAACAGTGTTTCAAATTTGACACTTTCAAATTTATTTATTTTTTACCCGTTCGTCGGTTAGTCGTTTTTTTTCTGTGACCAGTCAGCGCTGTGTTCGGCGGCTCGTCAGCTGTGTTTGGGTTTGTATCCACCGCCGGCGGGTTCGCTGTGACTGGCGGTTTGGCGGCGGCATTCTGTTGGTTGATTAGCCGCACATTGGGATCCCTGTAGTTAATGCTGAATTCACCGCAGGGTCAGCGAATCGGACTTGCCGGTGACATTTCGGTGCTCTATGAATAACCCTGTATGTAATAGACAGAACGCCTGGTGCGAGCAGAACGCCTGGTGCGAGCAGACCACACAATACGGTATAATGCAGCAGCAGAGGACGCACTCTGTCACTTATAAATAAAAGTATTTCAAAACATTAAAGCATGTTGCAGGACGTTTCGTCTCGTGCTGAGCCTTTATCAAGGTGAGCACATAATGCGCAGATATATGTGACGATAAAATGATTCCATACGGCGCAACCGTGATTCAAAGACATCCAGACAAGTAAATTCTTAAACCAGTGAATGGTGATCAGATTACAGAGTGATGATACAAGATGCATCAGGTAACACTCACTGTGCTCAGTGATATCATCCAACAAAATACTTGTATCTTCTCAATGACGACACTTTAGTTTTGTCCGTTGTTCCTTTTCCAATTCCCGAAAAAAACAAAGGCACAATAAATATCAAAATGTTGCAGATCTCAGAAATAAATGGATAAAAATAAATGTATACATATATATAAAGGTGAAATAAATCTCTCCTTGGGTTTTAGTGGCATCGTAAACTATCAGGGTTATTCAAAGAGATCCGGATGGCTGGAGAAAGGTAACGTAACAGTGAAAATCAGCGTTCGGTTACCTTTCTTGGCCATTCGGCTATCCACAGAGCAGGCAATTCGCCAAATCCTGGCGAATTGCCTGCACATACGGTGCCTGTTCGGTCCCTGTTCGAGGGCAGTGAAATCCCCATGAAAAAGCACTGCTTCGTCTATTCAGAGAACACAAACCAGCAGTGAAAGGTTCCCCTAATGCCCTGCCATTCGGTGGTTTCATTCGGCAGGTTTATTCAGGCGAATCCCATAGGCTTCAATGTTAAAAATATTCCTGTTTTAATCCAATATCTAATACACCGTTTATTATAAAATTGTGCAGCAAAGAGTCTCTTTATTTATAGATTTTTTAGGATATTAAGCATTTTTTTTTTTTTTTTAAAAGTCCTATTTTGCTTTTAAGTTTACTTCTTTTTTCTGTAACAGCCCTTTTTATTCTCATTCCCTGGACCTCATATGTAAATTTCAGACATTTTCGCTCAGTAGTTTCTTTGCAAACAGCGTTTCACTTTTCAAACATCCATACAAACTGTTTTGCTAATTTATTCACTTCACTCTGCGGTGTCGGCTTTTTCCAGCGGCTTCGCTGCGTGTGATCGGCTCCTGCTCGGGTTTTTTCCGTGGTTTTCAGTTTTTCCCTGCAATTCGGTGGCCCTGTGGTGCTTGCTGAATACACCGCAGGGTCACCGAAATGCAATCGGCAAAACAAACCGAATTGAAGAGAACGAAAAGTCACCGAACGTGCAGTGACTTTTCGAATCTCTTTGAATAACCCTGTATGACTGATAAGTGTGTTTATTATGGGGTCGTTATCTCCTCGCCTTTTGTTCCTCCGCAGTCAGTGTTATATAACATTGTAATTCTTTTAACCCATGTGCTTCCGCGCCTGGACACCACCTGACCGGTCTGCCTGCCCGGGCTGAGACGGGATCTGCCATTATAATGTGCGTGGGGGGGGGCGTGAGATGCCGCGCTCGTGTAGTTGTTGTGCGGTGTCATTGTAACGGAGCACATGAGCAACACAAATAGAAGGGTCTTAACCCAGCGTGAAGGAAGCTGTCCAAATGTTTCCCATGGGGCGATAAACAGACATGGGCGCTGCTGGCATACCGGGGTAACGCGAGCCGGTGGAATGCAGGTGCTAATATGGAGATATGTGCTAATACCGGCAACGCTATGCAGCCTTACCCCGAGGTTACATGGAATCCATTACACGTATTATCGCTGGGATCTAAGGGAGACGTTGTGGGCGGCGGGTGATTACAAAGACATTGGTCAGATATGCATGTAACGCTTTCAAGCCGAGGTCCGTTTGCCGAAAAGATCCTTGGGGAGTTATTCGACCAGTTTAATGAAACATAATCAAAGTACATCGTTACATAGGCTGAAAAAACGGCATGCGTTAGACATGCGCACGGCACACAATATTGTTTTGTTTCGTTTCGATCCGTTACGTTTTTATAGTTCGTTTCGGTGCGTTCGTTATGTTACCGCGATTCGGTATTTCGGATCAATTCGTATTTCCTTTTAATTAGTTATTTTGTTTTAATTAGTTATTTGGGAATGTGAAACGGATTAATTTAATTACTTAGATTAGGGTAAAATAAAAAATAAGATACATAATCCCCCTGTCCTTGGTGCTGAAATATATTTCAGCACCAAAGACAGCAGCATTAGTACTACATTAAAAATACTAAAAATAAAATATGGCCGGTAGTTCAATAAAAATACCAGCCATACTAAATAATCCCATAGGTTCCAATGTAAAAAATATTCCCTGTTTTTATAAAATATTTACTCAATCAGTTATTCTTTTCACTTGCAGTAAAAGTGTCTTTATTTATTTTAATTTTACATTTTTAGGCATTTTTTTAGGATTTTTTTGGTGAAATTTTTGGATTCCTAATCTATTTTAAAACAACAAGGCATTTTTTCTTTGCTGAACACAGCTTTTTTTATTCTTTCCTTCAGTCTGGCTGCATTCGGCGAGGGCCGTCTATGGTGCTGAAACCTAACTGAATAGGTTTCAGCACCGTGCAGAAAAAAACACTTTTGCGGCTATTCCCTATCAGGGCGGCTGCGTAGACCAGAAGTATCCAGCCCACTTCATGTATAAAACATAACAAGAATGTTCTTATTTACCATTACTTGTCTGTGGGGAATTTCATGCCGCCGAATCGCACCGAACGGCACCTTGGCGATGTCCATGGCCTGTGATGCTGAATACAACAGATTCAGCACCACGGCCAACTGGACCGGGACGCGGTGCCGAGTCTAAGTGAAGCGGTATAATGAATTGATCCGTAAAAACAAAATCAATTTGATATATAGCGTTTCGTTTTCGTTCAGTTTCGGTCCGAATTGATTTGTTTTTGTTCCGTTTCGGATGGAACCGATTCGTATTTCAGAAGCAATTCCGAAATACGAATCACTAAAGTTCGTCTGAATTTTGATTCAGACTGAAACAAAAAGCACATCTAACATGTAATACAATGTGAGCAGGATGTTACTTCGCTGCAGAGGGATTTAGATAGATTGGGGGACTGGGCACTTAAATGGCAGATGAGATTTAATCTAGATAAATGCAAAGTTATGCACTTTGGAGTGAAGAACACACAAGCAACTTATACCCTAAATGGTACGGAGTTAGGGAAATCCAAGCAGGAGAAGGATTTGGGAATAATCATAGACTTCAAACTAAGTAACAATGTGCAATGTCAAACAGCAGCCACCAAGGCCAGCAAAGTATTGGCATGCATTAAAAGGGGAGTTCACTCACGGGATGAAAACATAATTTTGCCTCTGTATAAATCAATGGTCAGGCCGCACCTTGAATATGCCATGCAATTTTGGGCACCTGTCTTAAAAAAAGATATTATATCGCTAGAAAAAGTGCAGAGACGGGCAACTAAATTAATAAGGGGGATGGAAGGGTTAAGTTATGAGGAAAGACTAACAAGCTTAAACCTGTTTAGTTTAGAGAAATGGCGCCTAAGGCTAGGGTCAGACGAACGCATTTTTATGTTGTCTGTGAAAAAGTGCGTTCGAACGAATGGACGCATTTTTTCACAGAATACGTGATAGTGGTCATACTATGCGCATTTTCGTCCGTGATTTTGTACGGATCATCAATAAAACTCTTTTTGTGTCTGGACGTTATGTTGGCCGGACATTAGCAGCGTCTGACGTCTCCTAATCACACACACACGCCGCTAGCGGACGCAGCGCACTCTGTACGTCAGTACCTGCGGTTTCACGTTCTCGAAAAAATGCGTTCATTTTCCACTTGCGTTGCGCAGCCGGACTTTTGTGCGACCGTACTTCGTATATTGGCCGTCATTGCCTGGCATCTGCTGCTACTACGGCCGTGATTAAGTGCGCCAGAACGCGCGTTCGCACTGCCTCAGTCTGACCCTAGCCTTAGAGGGGATCTGATAACCTTATATAAATATATACGGGGCCATTATAAACCATTGTCTGATAACCTATTCATTAACAGGACTATACATAGGACAAGGGGTCATCCATTTAGACTGGAAGAAAGAAAATTTAGCTTAAAGCATAGGAAGGGTTATTTTACGGTGAGAACAATAAAGCTGTGGAATTCTCTGCCTGTTGAGGTGGTTGGGTCAGAGTCTGTACAGACTTTTAAAAAACGACTGGATGACTTCCTGCAGACACAGAATATTAAGGGTTAAAATATTTAATATGTGGGTAAAAGCTTCTTGATCCAAGGAGAAATCTGACGCCATTCTGGGGTCAAGAAGGAATTTTTTCCCAGTATGTTGCATATTGGCGAGCGCTTCAGACTGGGTATTTTGCCTTCTTTTGGATCAACAGCAGTAGGTTATGTGGGAGAGGCTGAACCCGATGGACGCATGTCTTTTTTCAGCCTATATAACTATGTAACTATGTAACTATGTAACATGTGTCCATCAAGTTCAAAAAGTGAGCGCACCTCTCCGGCAGCTTCAAGGCTCTGTCGAATGTGAGTCCTTGGATAATTAAATCTTTTGTTTTCCCATAAGATGGAATATGTGGTCCACCTGGCCATTGGCGATGGCAGACGGTATAGATGAGGATGAGGAAATGATGTCCGTGTATGGGCGGAATGTTTTAGTCACATTTATTTACTATACAGTGTATCCGTCTGAATCCGGCAATGGATGCGTTTGGCAAAGTGTCAAAGATGAAGCGATGGAAATGCAATGTGTGAACGTTTATCACACTCGTTCTCCTCCTTCTCTTTGATTCAAGGCCTCCTAAGTGCTGTGAAGTTATGGATGACGAACAAACCTCCAGAACATCCTTGCACAGTAACGCACATTCCATCACGGCACGTGTGTCTGTGCTACATGATGAAATCCGAATCAGTGTGAGATCCACGAGGAGGAACAGAAGAATCTCATCGTATCTTCCACCATTGGTCACCCATTCCCCATGTTAATTCCTCGGGACAGAACATGGACATTTTCCTGCCCATGTGGACACATCTTCCCATGTCATGAAGAGGGTAGCTGTTGCCTTGAACCATGTATAATCCATGTGTTGCCTGTCCAAGCTGTCCATCTGGCTTTCCTTTCATCGTCTTACTTGCAGCTCATCAATTCTATTGCAGGTTTGCTGCCTACAAAGTCCTCGTAAAGTCCGGGTCACTCTACCCATCTATATCATTATAAAGTGGTTAGAATGGGATGAGCCCCCCCCCTCTCACTTCCCCAGACCCCCTGGATGAAGTGTAGGATTGTCCTCCACCCCACCCAGCATCATCGGCAGCCGGGATTTAGAATTTCCTGGCTGGCAGTCACCAGATCGGTCACTAGTGATGTCACACACAGAGAGAGGGCGACGTCACCCTGTGAGACCTATCGCTGTAGCGAGCGTTCCCAGAGAGGCAGCGATGGATCAGTTCTGTGCATGCGCGTGCAGCTCTGACCCAACGCTCTGCGCAGACGCTACGCAACTTGTGTACGGAAAGTGTGCGAGACCCAAGCGAAACGCAATATTCGGATCCTACGCTACACAAGCGGAGACAATTTGCACAGGAATGCTGAACTTAAAATACATCAAAATAGATCATAAAATGTATATATATATAATTTTCCTAAAAATGTTTTATTGAAATTAACAGAAACACAGGTTAAATAAATAAATAAATAAAAATAAATCGTCTCCACATTGTGAATAAACACTAAAATAAAACACACGACATGGAAGAAAATTGGTCCCGATAATAAATTGAAATTATTATATATATATAATTATTAGTTAGAAAAGACCTTTTAATTATTTATTTTCTATCATCTCACACACGAACAGCCGGAAACAATATGTCTGTGTATGTGTATAAATGTATAACGATGACCACGAGAGCCTGACGTATATATAATAAACCCATCGGGATCACAGCGCGCTGCGGCACAGCATTAATTATTATCATCATGGCTGAACAATATAAAGATCGACCATTTCTCGTTTCACCTTCTCGATGTTACACGGACAGGCAGACGGATTTATTAAAACCTTCACGCAGTGGACAGAGACGTTTATTAAACTCTCACCGCCTTATCAGATATTTATTTATTACATTAAAGGGTTTTTGGAGCCCGTCGGGAAGCAGCGCTTTTATTAAGAGCCTGGAAGCCACGTCGAGCCGGATCCGCAATTACAATAATTGCATTTAATAGGTCAGGTTAGTTGGGAATCACAAGTGGCTTTAGGAGGATTGCCCCCCCCCCGAGCCGCCTGATCGCCCCACGAGCCGCCTGATGGCCCTCCGAGCCGCCTGATGGCCCCCACTCCGAGCCGCCTGATCCCCCGAGCCGCCCGATCGCCCCCCCCGAGCCGCCTGATCGCCCCCGAGCCACCTGATGGCCCCCCTCCGAGCCACCTGATCCCCCGAGCCGCCCGATCGCCCCCCCTCCGAGCCACCTGATGGCCCCCCGAGCCGCCTGATCACCCCCGAGCTGCATGATCGCCCCCGAGCCGCCTGATGGCCCTCTGAGCCGCCTGATCCCCCGAGCCGCCTGATCGCCCCCTCCGAGCCGCCTGATCGCCCCCGAGCCACCTGATGGCCCCCCTCCGAGCCACCTGATCCCCCGAGCCGCCCGATCGCCCCCCCTCCGAGCCACCTGATGGCCCCCCGAGCCGCCTGATCACCCCCGAGCTGCATGATCGCCCCCGAGCCGCCTGATGGCCCTCTGAGCCGCCTGATCCCCCGAGCCGCCTGATCGCCCCCCTCCGAGCCACCTGATCGCCCCCACAGCCGCCTAATCTCCCCCGAGCCGCCTGATCGCCCCCGAGCTGCCTGATCGCCCCCACAGCTGCCTGATCGCCCCCACAGCCGCCTGATCAACGCAGAACTTGTTTAATTAATCCTAAAATACATCCGGAGAATAATGCGCTGAGTCACTTTATAAACATTTTATATTCTCTGTCATTTCTTTTGGAGGCCTCGCTCGAGTAACGGATACCAGGTTGTCCACATGGAGCTCTTCATGGAGTCTGCTCACTTATTGTCGGCTCAGATATTGAGTTGAGTCTCCAAGGGGTATTAATTAGGAGACGTTGTCACTTCACCTGTAGCCAAGATGCGTTTAGAAACTCAACAATCAACACTTCCACCAGTCCTGCATATTCACACTCGGAGCCCAGGGACACCATCAATGGGGAGGGGGTGACAACTCATGATATGTTCAGGTGCCCAGCAGCTCCAAGGGTGCTCGGCTCTTGCCAAGCCCAATCGAGCACATACCCAGGACTGGCCCACCAAGATACCAACATATTCCCAGTGGGATGCTGCATCTGGGGCCAAAATGTTTGCTTAAATGGTCAGCTGAGGGAAGAGGGACCCAATCAGTGTCTCAGAAAGCGGCCCCAAGAATTCTGAGAGCAGCCCTCCGGAGTCTCCACTCCCACATCACCAAGGATACAGACTCACAAGTGATCCACTTTTCCTACAAGATCAAGCTCCTAATAATTCCACAGTCAAAAAAAAGACATGTGAATGGATTGGAACATGACGATGTGTGTTGACATTCCTGGTGGAGGCATCTCCTAAGACATTCCAAGGTGATCCACACTCCAAACATGTGACACCCCAAAGTGATCCATACGACCCAAGTGTCTACACTACCAGGTGATCCACAATCCTAAAATAGGACATTCCCAGGTGATCCATACTCCAAAACTGTGACATTCCAAAGCGATAGACATTCTGAAGATGTGATATTCCCAATTCCCTGGGGATCCACCCTCCTAAAATGTGACGATCCCAGGTGATTCACACTCCTAAATTTTGACATTCCCAGGTAATCCATAGTTCCTAGGTATCTACACTCCCAGGGGTCCTAACGCCTATGATGTGACATTCCCAGGTCATCCTTACTCCAAAGATGTGACACTCCAAAGCGATACACACTCTAAAGATCTGATATTCCGGATTGTCTGGGGATCCACACTTTTAAAATGTGACATTCCCAGGTGATTCACGCTTCTAAGATCTGACATTCCCCAGTGATCCACACTCCCAAGATAGGACATTCCCAGGTAATCCATATTTCTAAGGTGTCTATACTCCCAAGGATCCACTCGCCTAAGATGTGAGTGTGACATCCCAAAGAGGATCCATACTCACGTAGCCCCACCGCCTACATTTCCCAAAAAATAGCTAAAATGTTATGCCTCCTGTCTACACCGAACTCTTAATGGAAGACACCAGAATCCCCAGACCTATTGCTTTCTGACTTTTGAATATGGGAGGTTGAGAGGTTTCCCCTCGATCTGCAGGTGGGCTTGAGACATTAATGGACGTCCAAGCAAACTATATCTTGCCACGTCTTAAACCATGACCATTGAATCTGTAATTTGTATTTAACTCTGCAGGATATACTGTACACCTTTCTGTCCACGTAGGCTGACCGTCACAGTTGCATGATCCTTTGGAGTAGGACCCATCATTTTTTCGCCGGAGATCCTCCTCTATTCGGCCAAACCATAAACCCGTCTAATCCCACTCCGAAGACCCAGCTGCCCCGTATCATTTAATATCCGCCCGTACCATTTAATATCCGCCCCATACCATTTAATATCCGCCCCGTACCATTTAATATCCGCCCCGTTCCATTTAATATCCGCGAACGTCTAAGCTTGGAAAGCTGGAAACGGTAAATCCACAGCTTTATAAACCAAATACTCATGAAATGTGTGAGAATAAGGGAGAGATAATAATTTGGAACGTGCTAAGGTGGCAGAATGCGGACGGTCCAATGCGGCCAAGGGCTCCTTTCTTCTCCTAACAGAGTGTCACAAGCCTTTCCATGTAAGTGCTAATCCGCGTCGATCCTTTGTCCACCTGCTCCAAAATAGCCGAGTGAATATTTTCTCCATATATAGCTGTCCCCTATTGTCAGGAGGTGAGATAGGACAGAGGGCGGGGGATGTCAAGTGGCCTTTGGGAGTTGATAAAGACCTCTTTGGCCAGACGCAGCCACTTTCTCTTGCCTTCCCCTGGGTCCCATCAGGTTACTTTCTCCCAGAGTCCTGATCATTCGGCCGTTGCAGCTTCATCATGCCGCCCAAAAAGCCAGAGCCCAAGAAAGTAGAAGAGCCCAAACCACCTCCTCCTCCACCCCAACCAGAGCCACCGAAAGAACCACAATTTGACCCATCTTCTGTCACGGTAAGTCAGTGTTTATTTAGGAGCTTAAATACATGAACCACAGACTAATGTGTCATAGGACTGGGTGAGCGACGTGTCTGAGACGTCACTTGTACCCCCTCCTCCAGCACTTATGGATGATGTCACGACCTGTCGGACCATTTATGTCAAACTATCTTATTTACAGCGAACGATTTCTGGCTGAATTTATTATACTTTACAGACTCGTCGCTTGGAGGTTTATTTCTCTGAAGCTCTGTCTGTTATACACCCGCACACCCTGACATGAGGAGTGCGATGGCCGCCTCCTGACATGTGGTTTAGGGCAGCAAGATCGGCCATGCTTCCTTGGACACATATTACTATTTCATGCAGAGGGGAGCACAGGGAAAAGTGCTGCCCTGCAACATGTATAATCCATATGCTGCATGAAGGAAAGAAAGGCAGGTCACCTGGGATTCCTTTTTGATTTCTTACCTGCAGCATATGGATTATACATGCTACAGGGTGGCATTTTTAATGCACTGCTCAGCAGCATGAATTAATTATATGCGTACAGAAAAACATGGCTGATCTGGCAGCGCTGTGTGTGTGTGTGTGTGTGTGTGTTGCTGGTCCACGACAGCTGTCCTGATTAGAATAAATATTTACACTAATACAAATGATTATATTCCGTTTGGAAGAGGGTTTCCTAAACTATTATTATTATCTGTTACTAATCATTGTATTGTTGGTGTTTGCGTCTGACGTCACATTCTTACCTCGACCCTCAATGATTAATTAAACGATAACATGGTTTACCCGTCAGTAAATGCTTTATTTTATGGTGAACACATGGGGGGGGGATCTGATGGAAATGAAGGTCACTATGCGTTAGCCGTGCACCTTCGCCGAACTGCAGTCATTCCCTGTGAATGGAATAAAGAGCTGGCGGCTCATTGTTAGGTTTATTTCTGTGTGTTTGTGCAATATTTATAAACTTATTTATATGTAGTGGAGATTGTTGATAATAATGCCGGAATGTTGTCGTGGTAACTGTATCTTCTCGTTGATGAGATGTAACGGTTTTGTGAAGGCTGCGTCGCACTCACACGTCTCTCTCTGCGACGCACTCACACATCTCTCTGCGCTGCACTCACACATCTCTCTCTGCGCCGCACTCACACATCTCTCTCTGAGTCACACTCACACGTCTCTCTGCAACGCACTCACACGTCTCTCTCTGAGTCACACTCACACGTCTCTCTGCAACGCACTCACACATCTCTCTCTGAGTCACACTCACACGTCTCTCTGCAACGCACTCACACGTCTCTCTCTGAGTCACACTCACACGTCTCTCTGCAACGCACTCACACGTCTCTCTCTGAGTCACACTCACACGTCTCTCTGCGACAGACGCACTCACACATCTCTCTCTGCGACTCACTCACCTGTCTCTCTGCAACACACTCACACATCTCTCTGCGCCGCATTCACGCGTCTCTCTGAGTCGCACTCACACATCTCTCTGCGCCGCATTCACGCGTCTCTCTGAGTCGCACTCACACATCTCTCTCTGCGCCGCACTCACATATCTCTCTCTGAGTCGCACTCACACATCTCTCTCTGCGCCGCACTCACACATCTCTCTGCGACTCACTCACCTGTCTCTCTGCGCCGCACTCACACATCTCTCTGCAACACACTCACACGTCTCTCTCTGCGCCGCACTCACACATCTCTCTCTGCGCCGCACTCACACATCTCTCTCTGCGCCGCACTCACACATCTCTCTCTGCGCCGCACTCACACATCTCTCTCTGCGCTGCACTCACACATCTCTCTCTGAGTCGCACTCACACATCTCTCTCTCTGAGTCACACTCACACGTCTCTCTGCAACGCACTCACACGTCTCTCTGCGCCGCACTCACACATCTCTCTCTGCAACACACTCACACATCTCTCTCTCTGAGTCACACTCACACATCTCTCTCTGCAACACACTCACACGTCTCTCTGCGCCGCACTCACACATCTCTCTCTCTGAGTCACACTCACACATCTCTCTCTGCAACACACTCACACGTCTCTCTCTGCGCCGCACTCACACATCTCTCTCTCTGAGTCGCACTCACACATCTCTCTCTGCAACACACTCACACGTCTCTCTGCGCCGCACTCACACATCTCTCTCTGCAACACACTCACACATCTCTCTGCAACACACTCACACATCTCTCTGTGTACTGAGCTCATTTTTACCGCTTTCGCTCATCATGTTTAAACACGATTTGAAGTCACATTTTATTAAATGACCCAGACATATTAGATATTGTTCTTTCCGTCAGACTCCGCAGATTCATAATATATAATTTTTATATGTATACGTCATGTCCTGTCTGTATATTATAACAAAAAATGCAATAAAACTTGAATTTTTAATCATCTGCAGCGTGTGAAGTGTTTCTTTTTAACCTTTTATCACATGAGCGTTTACGGTTATATTTTCTATGGGGTGCGCTTTTACAAAAATTTGAAATGGGGACTTATTAAATTTTTTGGGGGGAATTATGTGATTTTTAGCAAACGCACAACATAGAAAAAAATCATTAGTGCAGCATCATTGTTCACATTATAATTGAAATGTGAACAATATTGCTGCATTAATAAAAATAACACACAAAAAAATACATGTTTTTTTATTTTTATTTTTTTACTTTATACCAGGTCATATTGGGTATCATGCTTAGGCCTTTTGATTGACTCCCTCCATGACCCCCTAGCTGCCATGGTTCTGGAGATATCGGGGTTCAAATGAACCCCCTATCTCCACCAGGGGATTCCGGGTAGCTAGAGGTTCCCCGGCTATCTGATGTCATCACGCTATGCGTGAGGACATCAGGCAGTGAGGGGGGACCCGGGGTGGAGCCGCCTCCGGAGCTAGGCTGCACTTCGGTGCCGCAAGGTGCCAAAGTGCGACCCGGTGCCTAAGGGGTTAAAGCCAGGTACCACTTAAAAGGGGAGACTCTCCCCTTTTAAGCTGTGCCTGGCTTTTTTTTGTGGGTCCTCCTGATCGGGAGGGAGAGGGATCCGAACAGATCCCCCCTCCCTTCCAGGCTAGCTCCCGGCATTGCCGGGGGGTCGCCTGGAAATGACGTCATCACGCATGGCGCAATGACGTCATTTACGTCAGGAGGAGCTTGACTTCAGCGTCTGAGGACGCTGAAGTCAGAACGCCGCGGGACCCCGGACAGAGAGGTGAGTATCTCCGCCGGGGGTCCCGCAAAGCTGATGACGTGTGGGACAAGTCCTCCTCAGCATACAGCGGGAGTAACTGAGGACGTGTCTCACACGTTGTCAGCAGTGAAGGGGTTAAAAACTTCTTCTTTTAAACTTTTTGTCCTTGTTTCCTGTCCCCCAGGGCACTACCCGGACCCGGACATTGTTTTTAAATGTTTCTATACATCCTAGAAATCCGCCACTTCACGGGCAGGTTATGGGGACCTCCTAGGCATGATATTTGAAGGAATTTTTCATTTTTATTTTTAACCCTTATTTCATGGAAAACTCACTGTCCCTTTAAAAAAGTTTTTTTTACTTTTGTCCTTGTTTCCTGTCCCCCAGGGCACTACCCAGACCCCCATACAAATATCTAGCATATATGCCCTCTTGGAGGACACTCTAAAAACCGAATTTTGAGTCCCATTGACTTGTAATGAGTTCGAATTCGAACGTTTGAAAAGTTCGAGTGCGAATACGAACCGAACTCGGGGGTGTTCGGCTCATCCCTAATGTCTGTCACAATAACTTTAATAATACAGTGCATATATTTGATAAAAATGTATATATAAAGATGAAAATTCAATAAATATAAGCCGTGTGTACCTCGATTTCTGGGTCAGCAACACCGGCCCTTCAGGGGTTTTGTGACTCCATCTCTCGTGATGCTCAGCCACTCACCTGGCAGTAAATAAGGTGCGCGCGTTCAGGTGGAGACGTCCACAGACTCTTTTTAACCAGGAATATCTCTCTAAGGGCAGGAAATAATTAAACGAGCGTAACGGGAAAACGCTTTATTTATCATGAGGAGCTGATTTCAGAAAAAGCTGACGAGTGACTGGAGTGGCCCTTTAAGAAACAAAAGCCAAAAAAATATCTGTGAGCCCCATTTTTAAGGAATACATGGTCATGTTTGGTATTGTTGGAAAAGCCAGACTGTGACTTTTCCAATGACACCTCACTTGACCTTGTCGGGGTATATAGACTGGGAGATACAGGGGTCCCATATTTTTAGCGCTTTCGTTTAGATGACACACTGCATCATAACGCACTGTGTCATTTAGCGACCGGAACGTACAATTTAATGTGCTGAGCCCAACCTGTGAAAAGAAAGACCTATACTGCAGAGCGTCAGCTCTTAGGGAGCAGGGCCGTCTCTGACTCCTATCTCTGTCCATCTAGTTGATTGTAACCTCTGTACTGCGCTGCAGAATATGTTTGTGTAATGCAAATAAACAAATAATAATAACACAGTAAGGTTTGATGGGTCCGGCTCCTCCATTCCTTCATGCTGCGCTGCTCTGTATGTCGTCTTGTGATGAACAGGGCCATCATTTCAATGTCATCTGATATCAAGCGAATAGATAGGAAGGTTAAGTGACGGGGCGTGACGAGTGACTGTAAGTGGAGTAATCTGATGGAAAAGTCACTCTGGGGTTCAGTAAACTAGATTTAGCAGCAATGACCCTGACCTCATTATTATTCTTCTTCTTATTATTATTATTATAATGATAAAACTAATAATACTAATCATAAAACTAATAATAATAATCAAACCTATTATATTATTATTAGTTTTTATTATTATTATTATTATTTGTTTTCTTATTAATATTTTTAGTTTTAGCATAATAATAATAATACTATTATATTATTGGTATTATTATTATCATTATTGTTAATATTATTATTATTGTTACATTGTAATCCTGTGACTCAGTTTGAAAAAATAGTTAATTCTATCAGTAAATGTGCACAAATAGTAGGAGAATGTTGGAATGATTAAATCTGGGCTGTACATCGACTAAGGAGGTTATTCACTAACCTACAAAATTGCCACCGAATTTCACCAAACTGTGAATTTCACCGTAGATGCAATCTCGGGGTAATTTGTGGATTCACAAAACTGTAATTTCGCCAAATACGGTGCAATTCATTGTGATTCGGCAGCACCGAAATTGTCCCATAGAGAACTACGATTCCTCTATTCAAAGACGACGAATTGCATTTCAGCAGAATGACCTGATTTCTGGTGATTTCAATTCGAAAGGTTAAAAAGGCGAATCCCATAGGTATCAATTTAATAAATGGAATATCTTTTTTAAATTAGACCATTTATTATTTTTATCTTTTGCAAAAAAAACTATTATTTTTTAAAAGACCTTTTTTGTATTTTTTTTTAAACATTTTTCTATTATTTTTTAACAGACCTTTTTTATTATTTTTTAAAGGACCTTTTTTATTATTTTTTAACAGACCTTTTTTATTATTTTTTAACAGACCTTTTTTATTATTTTTTAAAGGACCTTTTTTATTATTTTTTAACAGACCTTTTTTATTATTTTTTAAAGGACCTTTTTTATAATTTTTTAATGGACCTTTTTTATTATTTTTTAACAGACCTTTTTTATTATTTTTTAAAGGACCTTTTTATTATTTTTTAACAGACCTTTTTTATTATTTTTTAAAGGACCTTTTTATTATTTTTTAACAGACCTTTTTTATTATTTTTTAAAGGACCTTTTGTATTATTTTTTTTTTACACATTTTTACTACATTTTTATTGGTTTAAGCTCCTATTAGGAGAATAGGAATTTTCTTTCTTTTTATTTAATTTGGTGGAATTCTCCGATGGCAATTCAGTGCAATTTGGCGCTTTCCACCGACGTCCAATAACTGCTTCAGCAGCTCCAATTTCGGTGAAATACGGTGACCATTCAGTGAATAGTGAATGCACTATATTTTTGGTGAAATTAAATTGCTGAAGTGTGAGGAAATGGGCCGAAATTCAAAGCACAGAAATTTCAGTCAATTTTGGTTCTTTGTGATATTATTGTATAATATTTCCTGCATAGAAACACTATAAAAAATACACTTATATTCCCTCATTATTTTAGATAAATAGGACGGTTACAATATTAATTAATTGATTATTAATCGCTCTAGGACAAAATAGTTGAGTTTTTGTACAAGCTGTGGTACCCTGTCTGAGCAAAGCCTTAGGCGACAAGTTGCTGGAAAAAGCCGACAAGCCGCCGAACAGGGGTAAAAAACAAAAAGAAAACCCGCATCTTTTAAACAAAGTTTTTAAAAAAACCTGTACGTGAACATGCCTGTAGATAGTATATAGAGTCATATGATTAATAATAAAAAGGTCTGTTACAGAATATTAAAAAAAGGCATGTAAAAAAAATTGGAATAAAAGGTTTCCCTGGAAACAAAAATCACAAAATACGCCTAAATATTCTAAAAAATAAACCAATAAAAATACTTTTTGCTGCAAATGAAAAGAATAAATGGTTGAGTAAATATTTGATAAAATCTTTTTTTTTTTTTTTCATTGAAACACATGAGATTCGCCTGTGTAAACCTGTCGAACAAAACCACCGAAAATCTGGGCATTTCGCCAACTCTCCCCTGCTGTTTGGTGCTGTCTGACTAAATTAACTTAACTATTAATTTTCTATGGGGGGATTTCGCTGCCGCCGAAAATCAATGTCAGGGTTATTCAAAGACAATCGAAACATCATCGCACGTTCGGTGACTTTTTGTTCTCTTCAATTCGGTGCGATTTGGCGATCCCATTTCGGCGACCCTGCGGTGTATTCAGCAAGCACCACAGGGCCGTCGTAGTGCAGGGAAATGCCGACGCAAACCCGACGAACACTCACCACAAAACCTGGCGAACACACATCGAAACCTGCAAAAACATCTGGATTAGCCCGCCGAAGACGCCAGAGGAAACCGAGCAGGAGCCGATCATATGCAGAGCAGCCGCCAGAAAAAGCCGACACCGCAGACGAATAGAGTGGAAAAAAAAACAGTACGCTTGAATGTTTGAAAAGTGAAACGCTGTTTGCAAAAAAACTACTGAGCGAAAATGTCTGAAATTTACATATAAAATCCAATGAATGATAATAAAAAGGGCTGTTACAGAAAGAAGAAAAAACTATTAAGAAAAAAAAAACAGAAAAAAAGTTTGGCTAAAAAATCCTGAAAAATGGATAAAAGATCCTAATAAAATCTATAAATAAAGAGACTTTTTGCTGCAGAATTTTATAATAAACGGTTTATTAGATATTGAATTAAAACGGGAATATTTTTAACATTGAAGTCTATGGGATTTGCCTGATTAAACCTGTCGAATGAAACCACCGAACGGCAGGGCAATTCGGCAGCTTTTCACTGCTGGTTTGTGTTCTCTGAATAGACGAAGCATTGCTTCTCTATGGGGATTCACTGCCCTCGAACAGGCACCGAACAGGCACCGTATGTGCAGGCAATTCGCCAGGATTTGGCAAACTGCCTGCTCTCTGAATAGCCGAATGGGCAGGAAAGGTAACCGTACGCTGAATTTCACTGTATGGTTATCTTTCGCCAGCAGTTTGGATCTCTTTGAATAACCCTGTGTATTATTTTGCTGTCAATTCACCAACATTTGGTGAATCGCCAACTTTTTTGAATAGGCACAAAATGTCACCGTATGGGGAAACTCACCGTTTGGTGCAATTCTGTGGCCAATTCGCTGTTCTTTGAATAATCCTTAATGATTCTATTAATGAACCCCCCCAGCTTGTTGGGACCCCCTGTATTAGGGGTGATTGACGCAGGTTGAGGATTCGAGTTTCCCTGTATTAGGGGTGATTGACGCAGGTTGAGGATTCGAGTTTCCCTGTATTAGGGGTGATTGACACAGGTTGAGGATTCGAGTTTCCCTGTATTAGGGGTGATTGACGCAGGTTGAGGATTCGAGTTTCCCTGTATTAGGGGTGATTGACGCAGGTTGAGGATTCGAGTTTCCCTGTATTAGGGGTGATTGACACAGGTTGAGGATTCGAGTTTCCCTGTATTAGGGGTGATTGACGCAGGTTGAGGATTCGAGTTTCCCTGTATTAGGGGTGATTGACGCAGGTTGAGGATTCGAGTTTAATGTCCATCGTCCTGTGTAACTGACACCAAGCGTTGATAAATAATTGACCCTGTGATGCGGGATTGCTCGCAGCTATGACCTGTCCGTTACAGCTTCGATCTTTTCCCTCTCTGACCTTTTATTCCTTTCTTTTGGTTCCCGTTGTATCAGAATAATAAATGTTTACTCGGGGGAATTCGGCATCATTATTACATCCAACGCGGCAACTTCTGTCTGTCCTCCTGAAGAAGATACAATGTCACAAACTCTGGTGTAAGAAACGATGGGAAAAACACTTATAAAATATTCATCACACAGACACGTTCCCGACCAGAGATAATCATGTTATGGGATGTGATACAATTAGAGGAAATTAGTAAATATTACAGCTATTATAATTATTAATGTTAATACTGAAGTTGTGTATAAAAACTACGCAACGCAACACACGTCTGAAAACTTCATTAAAAGCCGCAGGGACTTCTGCATTTCAGAAGCTGTGATCTGAAGAGGAGGAGCAGCACGTGGCATGGGGGGGAAAGGGGAGGGTTTATACCTAAATTTAAAACAAATAGTAACTGGGCAGATGCTGTCAGCAACATTTCATGGGATAAAAGGCATTTTTTCGGTGAATCGCCCCTTTAACAAAACCTTTTTCTGAGTGAGGTTCGGCATTTAGACCCGAGTCTCACTTTTTATGATAATTTTAGATTATTTTTCTAATAAATTAATGCTTCATTAATATTAAAGGAATATTCTATTAAAAAAACAGAGTTTTCCTTTTTTTTGCCCTTAAATAATTGAGCGGATCCTGCCGTCAGCCTCTACACAATTACTTTTGATTAATCTTAACTTTTTTAACTTTTGGGTCATTCCCCCCCCCTTTTCCACCACTCGCCGTGCGCTGCTCCTCCTCTTCGTCTCAGGGTCTCCCGAACCCTTCTTTCCTACGCGGTTTGTGCTCCTATACAGTTACAAGCATTTGTAAAGCGCCAACAAGTTCCGTAGCGCTGTACAAAAGGGAGAGACAGAATAACAAATATACATGCACATTACACACACCAAACAGTAGGAGAGAAGTCCCTGCTCGAGAGCTTAGAGTCTAAGAGACAACTTGTATAGCGCAGGAACTGCACATTGCACTGCGCGACGGGACTCGCACACTTTACGTACACAAGCGCAGAGCGATGGATCGGAGCTGCACGCGCATGCACAGATCTGATCCATCACTGACTCTCTGAGAACGCTCGCTACAGTGATTGGTCTCACAGGGTGACGTCGGCCGCTCTCTGTGTGTGACATCACTAGTGACCGATCTGGTGACCGGCAGCCTGGAAATTCAAAATCCCGGCTGCTGGTGATGCTGGATAGGGTGGAGAAAACTAATCTTCTTCACCTAGAAATATTTCCAGATTAGGGGAGCTGGGGGAGGAAAAAGGGGGTGCTGCTCATATCCTGACCCTAATCCCTCTGCATTCCATAGATATCGCACGTCCATCACGGCCCCCCGGACCCTCACTGCCGTAACTAGGGATGTGCGTTTCGGGTTTCGGAATTTTGGAATTTTCGCGAAATTTCCCGATTCGTGTCTTCGGATTCGGCCGAATTTCCGAATCGGATCGGACCCGAAAACCGTCAGATCCGAAAAGTTTTCCGAGCCGAAACGAAAATTTTTCGGAATTTTCGAATGGACTTGAAATGTGTCAAATCGAAATTTATTTTCGCTCTATTCATGATTTCGGTTCCATTCGTGATTTCGGTTCCATTTCGGTAATTCTGGAAATCGTATATTTAACTATTATCGGTTATATCGCTGATTCTGTAAATTTTGTATTTGTAAATGCGTATCACTTGTTTCTTGTGGCATTCGGGTCAGTTTAGCGTTTTTTAAATCGTTTTGTTCATTTTTTTTTTAAAACAAACCAAAAATTAATTATAAAAAAAGATATAAAGTATAAAAAAAGTAAACCATAGTAGTTTACGTCAAAACGAATAGAGTTAGACATTTTGAAACGAGGAGAACAGACGTTCCGAAAAAAACGAAAATTTCCAAAATCACGAAAAGTCGATACAAAAAACGAGCAGAGTGACCCGAAAACCCGAAAAATGGTCGATATTCCGAAAAAAAAATGTATACGAAAAACGAGCCGAACCGAACCGAATCGAAACAGAAATCGTCCGAAACGAGCCGAATCGAAAATTTTAAACATCCGAACGAATCGAACCGAATCGAACCGAAAAAAAAATGGGTGCACAAGTCTAGCCGTAACACCTCGCCGGTACGAGCCGCGCTCTGTTATCATCGTGTATTCCGTGTTAACATGTGTTAGTACTCGGATCTCGGCGATTGTCCGCGCTGTTGAATTCGATTTTGTATGAAATAAATCTGCGCTGAGAGAATCAAGAATAATATTTTCCCCAAAGCTCTTCTCGATTTCAGCCAAACAAACGCTCGTTTCTGCCAGCGCTGACTGAGGCCGATCCGGTTTGTTTTGGAAACATTAATTCATTGGTTTATAAATCAAAACGGCCCCGCCGGCGCGCGAAACAGTAAAGTCAGCGGCTGCTCGCGCCTGCCTCCGCGTGAATCCGCGTCTAAAATGTTTCCCCGTCTCTGTTTCCCAGAAAAAAAGGAATTTCAGCTATTCTGCTCTTTTCTTTTTTTCTCCTTTTCTTCCTGAGAATTTATAGCTTTACGAATTAATTTCCCCTAAAACTGCAACTTTATAAATTTATTAGGAAAACAGAAACATAGCCAGGACTTTTTTAACCCCTTCAATACCAGATAATTGTCTATAAGAAAATAATGCGCTGGCAGGACCCGGTGGTTTTATGATAAATAACTTTCCATTACCCACACAGTTAATATATACATAGAGGCGTCCTTCTATATGATCACTGTGGGTGGTAAGCTATATAAGACAGGCAGAGGGCTCCCTCTGCTGGCAGAAAAGCGCTACTGCAGTTACATCGCAGCGTGAGCCCCGTGTTACCGTGCAGCAAAACCAGATCTTTTTTTTTTTTTTTTTACATTTAAGACTTTATTTTAGAAGTAACAAAGGTTCACATACTGAACAATAAGGTTGGTCTCGCAGGGCCAAATATAACATTTTCAGAAGAGACATACAAAACTAAAAAAAGGGGGAAAAGGGGGTCACAGAGGTATCTGTAAAATGTAACATTGGGGAAGGGGGTAAGATAAAAACGGGGAGGAGGTGCATAATCTCATCAGAAGGGCTATTCTAAGAAAAACAAATGAGCAGTGGAGTTCACCGGGTGGACACCCCAAAAAGAAAAGAAGAAGAAAAAAAAAAAAAACAACACAAAAGAAAAAGGTGGGACTGCCAAAATATTGTGGCCTTCCTGGCTGACCCCGGCAACCCAAGGGAACCGAGGGCCATGGAAAGAGCCACAGGGCCGGGGGACCTGGGGCCAGGAGAATGAGCAGAGCCTAGGTAGCCATCCTAACGGCTCACCCAGGTTACCTCCCTATGTCCCACACTTAAAAAAAAAAAAAAAGGGGGGAGGGGGACCCAGTGTTCCAGTAGTCGTTCATCGTGATGCCCAGAAAGTCAGCAGGGAGTGCCATACAGTCACTCAAAAGTACATAGAGAAAAAAAAAAGAGGGGAAAAGGGAAAGGGGGAAAAAAAAGGACTGTCATCTAAATAACCAAGCAGAGCTAAATAAATGGTCCAGGTTTAAAGAATACAACATCTAGGTAAATCATCAAGAGGGAGGCGAATTCACAGCCAGGGAATAATGTGGGGTGTCAGCAATGGGGGGGTGCAAGTCGCAGGTCCGGTGTCAGTAGCGGGAGAAGGCCGCAGAGGGGAGGACATGTCTCAGCCGGTGTCCACAATAAGCACAGGGCCCGAGGCCCCCATAGATGGACAGGGGTCGAGATGCACAAGAACTCTAAGCCCTCGGGCAAAGCAAGGAGGCTGCATGTCAACCGTGCCACGACTTCCAGCCCTCTCCTTTCCATCCGGATTCCCGTGGAGATGAGTAACAGCAAGGGCCTGAACGACAGTCCCGGGCATCTTCAAAGTCGCAGGCAACACAGCAGGTAATGCAGGAGGTCTGTCCACCACCACTGGGCGCAAATCAAAAGGAACCGAGGCCACCACAGGAGCTGATCCACGGGCAGATGGCAGGAGTGGCAGCATCTCCACCTCTCCAGCGAATGCAGGGCGGTCTCCATCCCTCCGCAGGGCCAGGTGCATCTCACGGCCACCAGGTTGCCCTGGCACCTGGGAAGGGAGTCGAGGACCAGAAAGTCCCGCCGGGCCACAGGCACCACCAACCCGGTCATCCATCAGCACCACAGGTGAGATCGCTAGGGGTTCCATCTCCAGACCACTGACCACCACTGCAGCAGGTAAGATCCCAGGGGTAGCAGGGAGCACAGCTAGGGCCCGCTTGGTCAGCAAAGGGCTACGACTCCTCACACCATCAGGGACCCATCCACTTCTGGCAGGATCACTTCATGGCCGCACCTCCATCGCAGGCTCACCGATCACCGCCGCAGCAGGGAGCACCATGTCGCCCCATCCAGCATCCCATCGAGAGAGAGGGCCCACGCAGCCCTGAACTCCTCCATCAGTGCAGCCAGCATCTCCCTCGTGAGGGGTATTGAATCCGGGTCAGTCATCAGGGTGAGAGAAACTGGCAGGCTTCAAAAATGGCCAGCGGGGATCTCAAATCTTTTGAAGCCATTTCCACACCTCGGCTGTCCTGTCCTATGCGATGGAATATCACGGGCGCGTTCTGGTTCCGGAGCCCATTTCCTAATGAATTTTGATTGCGATAAATTAAATTCCTCCGCATCGCTCCAGAATCAGACCGTATAGAATTCACTTCATAACGAGGCTCCTGCATGCCCTACTGAAGATCAAATCTACAAGGTCCTGGTAGTAAAGGGGTTAATGTGCTCCCGTTTTGTGTCTCTTTCCCAGGATGCAACTGTAGCGCTCACTCCCGGAGGAGCCGCTGAAAATAAACCACGGGTCAGTCTCCCCGCACTAGTGAATAAATATACTCCAACACAGTTGTGGGTTTTTATCATTTAAATAGTTTACTAAAATAATAGGCAGATGTTGAGATACGGTATTCACAGATATTATTACAGTACTTTCGTATTTCGATAAAACGCGTAGCGGAAAAGAACCGAAACACGAGGCGTCGTATTTCGGAAAATAAAATATTCGTAACCGAACCTAAAAGAAATGCAATTGCACGAATATTCAGAAAAAAAGGGACACGCAGCGGAACCCCAGAATATACAATCTCTTCGTATCACGGTAAACGCGCAGAGGAAAGAGAAAAATATATTTCGGAACGTATCTTTAACCCCCGTTCCGATTCGTAACAAAAATGAGTCCTGCACAGGTTAAGTCCCGGAATGTAAAAGGTGTGTATGTGTGTAAGGTACCCGGGTACTGTTCAACTGGCCAGTGAATTTACTTAAGAAATGTCTTCGACTAGTCACGTTGGGGCCCTGTGGACTTTAAAGAGAAACCAGCAGCATGCTCTTTGTATTATAAACGGCCTTGGAGGCCTCTCACCCATCCGCCGGTTGCTTTAGGCTCCGCTGACCCAGGACGTCTCTCCGCTGGATTTTGACTGGGGATACTAGCGGCCGGATCCGTTGTCTGACTTCCCGTAGCTTGTCCACGACTTTTCCTCAGCTCACCGCCTGCTCTCTGCACCCGATCAACTTGCGGTGACTCCTTACTCGAGGTCTTCGGTTGGTTCCATCTGTAGCAACTCTGGAACTTGGAGGGCTCCTTCTCTTGCGGCTGAATGACCCGGTAACAGAACTGACAGGTCTCACTTGCTCTCCGCCCTAGGCCCTCTCACAAAGTATGGCACTGCGTCTGCTCTCTCTCGTTCCCTGGCGCGCTCTGGCGCGTTCTCCACGAGGCAGAGGATGTAAGTGTCCAATCCCCACCCACTTCCTGTCTTCTTGCAAAGCATGCCGGGCATTGTAGTCCCAAATGTCCAGTGTCTCTGATCGCGATAGTCTCCATCTTGTGGCCAAAAATAGGTACTGCCACAGCAAGATTT
The DNA here is from genome assembly GCA_009667805.1 of Leptobrachium leishanense. Classification (NCBI taxonomy): domain Eukaryota; kingdom Metazoa; phylum Chordata; class Amphibia; order Anura; family Megophryidae; genus Leptobrachium; species Leptobrachium leishanense. Next base: position 336,052,415 of record CM019067.1, read on the forward strand.
TAACACAGCGCTACACAACATTTAACAAAATCTTATGGCAAGTCGCGCTTTACGTCTGTGGTTTAGGGTAACGCAGTAGTGAAGAGGCGGTGGGGGATGGTATACTTGAAAATGAGAGAAATCTCAATGTATCCTTCCTGGTAAAATACTTTATAAATAAATGTTTAGACAATGCTGCTGGGGATCTATTGTGCTGTCTATGCTACTCGAGATAGGAGATAGCAACTGAATGAGATCTGATAATGGGCTTACAACACTTGCTTTGTTACATTTTGGATTGACCGGTTATGTTTTTTAGTTTGTTTCGTTGCGTTCGTTATGTTACCGTGATTCGTATTTTGGATTGTTTGGTTTTTTTAATAGTTATTTCGCTTTTTTCGTTAATTCGGAATGTGAAACAGATTCATTTATTACTTATTCCCCCTGTCCTTGGTGCTGAAATAGGTTTTATCACCAAGGACAGCACCCGCTGAACACAGCCAGACTGAAGGAAAAAAAATGCCATGCTCGGCAAAGAAAAAAAGCCTCATCATTTTAAAATAATTAGGAATCCAAAACATCACCAGAAAAATACAAAAATACTCAAAAAATTCTAAAAAAAATCAATAAATAAAGAGACTTTTTGCTGCAGATTAAAATAATAAATGGTTTATTAGATATTGAATTAAAACATTAATATTTTTAACATTGAAACCTATGGGATTCGCCTGATTAAACCTGCCGATTGAAAACACCGAACAACAGGGAATTTCACTGACGTTTCTCTGCTGTTCGGTGTCTGTAAATACATTAACCATTGCTTCTCTATGGGGGATTTCACTGCTGCCAAATTGCAACGAAGGGCAACATGGCGCTGTTCATGGCCTGTGGTGCTAAATACAACAGATGCAGCACCACAGCCAATGGACAGGGACACAGTGCTGAATCTGTGAAACGAGTGAAACAAAATAGCGAATTGATTCGCAGAAATGTGCACATATCTAACAGGAAGCGGCTCTGTCGACTCTCTGATGTTGCCCCGTGTCCATCCGTCCCGCAGCTGGATGGAAATCTATTATATGCGTCTTGTATTTTATGAATAGACATTTATTAATGCATTTTTACAATATATTCCTTATTTGTTTTCATTGTAGCAACATTACTAAAGAAATATTTAAAGAAATAATAATGATAGTATAATAAAAACAGGAATTTTTTTTCATAAACAGAGAAAAGGAGACTATTATAAATAAATCCCACACAGCGATCGCTCTTATATGTATTCTCTGTATTTTAAAAGACTTCTATGAATAAACGTTAGGAGCCGTTTCCGCTCGGTTTAATTCGCTTTCTCCTGTTGACGCGGGTTCTGGTTCTGGTTAGACCTGAATTATGTTTTCTGTCTGTCTTTGTTCAATGTCCTTGTCTTTTTAGAGACAATGTGGGGCGAGACGTTGATGTCATTGTCGTTACCTGGCCGCCGCGTCTGTGACAGATTTGCTGGTTTTCACTTAAAGTGACTCAGATCTTTGTACTTTGTATCATTGCTGAAATGAAAGGTCTGTGATTTAACAAAGAACAAAAGAAAACAAATTAGATCATAAAAAGAAAGATCAAAAATATAGATTTTCAAATCTCACAAATGCCCAAAAACGTCTTTTTATCTGGATCCAAATCTCTTCTTTCCTTCAAAAAACTCCTCTTTCAGTTTTTAGGCTCCCCCCATATTCAAAGTGTACGAGTGTCTATTTAGGGGCTCCTCCATATATTCAGGGTGTGTGGGTGTCTTTTTAGGGGTTCCTCCATATATTCAGGGTATGTGGGTGTGTTTTTAGGGGTTCCTCCATATATTCAGGGTGTGCGGGTGTCTTTTTAGGGACTCCTCCATATATTCAGGGTGTGCGGGTGTCTTTTTAGGGGCTCCTCCATATATTCAGGGTGTGTGGGTGTCTTTTTAGGGGTTCCTCCATATATTCAGGGTGTGCGGGTGTCTTTTTAGGGGTTCCTCCATATATTCAGGGTGTGCGGGTGTCTTTTTAGGGGCTCCTCCATATATTCAGGGTGTGTGGGTGTCTTTTTAGGGGTTCCTCCATATATTGAGGGTGTGTGGGTGTCTTTTTAGGGGCTCCTCAATACATTCAGGGTGTGCAGGTGTCTTTTTAGGGTCTCCTCCATATATTCGGGGTGTGCGGGTGTCTTTTTAGGGGCTCCTCCATATCTTCAGAGTGTACGGGTGTTTCTTTCGGGGCTCCTCCATATATTCAGGGTGTGCGGGCGTCTTTTTAGGGGCTCCTCCATATATTCAGGGTGTGCGGGTGTCTTTTTAGGGGTTACTCCATATATTCAGGGTGTGCGGGTGTCTTTTTAGGGGTTCCTCCATATATTCAGGGTGTGCGGGTGTCTTTTTAGGGGCTCCTCCATATATTCAGGGTGTCCTTTTAGGGGCTCCTCTATATATTCAGGGTGTGCGGGTGTCTTTTTATGGGCTCCTCTATTTATTCAGGGTGTGTGGGTGTCTTTTTAGGGTCTCCTTCATATATTCAGGGTGTGAGTCTTGTTTTTTTATGGGCTCCTCTCTATATTCAGGGTGTGTGGGTGTCTTTTAAGCAGAGCCTCTATTTATTCAGGGTGTGCGGGTTTCGCTTTAGGGTCATGAACCTCACATACATTGCGCCTTTGCCCATTCTCAGGACCCTCACAGACGTTTCTCACATTCAAGTCTCAGGGTCGCAATGTTATTCATTAAACATATAACTATGAAAAAATATAACATGAAACAATAAAATTAATTCTGTTCTGTTAAAATCGCTGGATAATGACATTTTTCCATATTTTATGATTCCGTTTTACCTGTTTTTTGGCGAAACACTCCCAGTGTTTTGTAGGAAATAATAAGCAGTCGCACCGGTGTTTCTTTTCAGCCGTCGAGTCGCATTTTGCCCTTTATGAGTGATGTGAAACATTTTCATTTTTTACAATGCATAATGCGGAGGATGTGGGATCGGGTTTATATGTGTGTTTTTTTAAATATAACATTTCTGCTCCAGACTGACTCATTGCATGAAAATCTCTCACCACAGTTCCGCTTGTGTTTGGGTGAACTGGCTTTATTACTTTTTTATGCATTGTATGCAGCCAACGTTTGGGGATCGGCTGGTGGAAGATCGGCTGGTGAAATTTCGGCTGGTGGAAAGATAGAGTCTGGTGGAATATAGAGCCTGATGGAAGATTGGTTGATGGAAGAGAGCCTGGTGGAAGATCGGCTGATAGAATAGTAGCTGGTGGAAGAGCGGCTGGTAGAAGAGAGAGCTGGTGGAAGAGAAAGGCTGGTGGAAGAGAGGCTGGTGGAAGAGAAAGGCTGGTGGAAGAGAAAGGCTGGTGGAAGAGAGGCTGGTAGAAGAGAGAGCTGGTGGAAGAGAAAGGCTGATAGAATAGCAGCTGGTGGAAGAGCGGCTGGTAGAAGAGAAAGGCTGGTGGATGAGAAAGGCTGGTGGAAGAGAGGCTGGTGGAAGAGAAAGGCTGGTGGAAGAGAAAGGCTGGTGGAAGAGAGGCTGGTGGAAGAGAGGCTGGTAGAAGAGAGGCTGGTGGAAGAGAAAGGCTGGTGGAAGAGAAAGGCTGGTGGAAGAGCGGCTGGTAGAAGAGAGAGCTGGTGGAAGAGAAAGGCTGATAGAATAGCAGCTGGTGGAAGAGCGGCTGGTAGAAGAGAAAGGCTGGTGGAAGAGAAAGGCTGGTGGAAGAGAGGCTGGTGGAAGAGAGGGGCTGGTGGAAGAGAAAGGCTGGTGGAAGAGAGGCTGGTGGAAGAGAGGCTGGTAGAAGAGAGGCTGGTGGAAGAGAAAGGCTGGTGGAAGAGAAAGGCTGGTGGAAGAGAGGCTGGTGGAAGAGAGGCTGGTAGAAGAGAGGCTGGTGGAAGAGAATCTGGTGGAAGAGAGGCTGGTGGAAGAGAGAGCCTGGTGGAAGAGAATCTGGTGGAACAGAGACTGGTGGAAGAGAGAGCTTGGTGGAAGATTTGTTGATGGAAGAGAGCCTGGTGGAAGAGTGGCTGGTGGAAGAAAGCCTGGTGAAAGAGAGCTTGATGGAAGAGAGAGGTTGGTGGTAGAGAGAGGCTGGTGGAAGAGAAAGACTGGTGGAAGAGAAAGGCTGGTGGAAGAGAGACTAATGGAAGAGCAGCTGGTGGAAGAGAGGCTGGTGGAAGAGCTTCCGTCAAAAGATTCAATAAAACTCTCCTGGTGAGCAGCTTGTCTCTCCAGATGGGAACAGGAGACAGAGAGCTCTAATAAGCCTCTTTTGAGGACCTTGTTTTGTACTGATATGGTTCAGTTTGATGTTGTGTTACATGTTTCCGATGTCCAACGTAGGTGTGAGCTAATTTTGGGGAAAGGGTTCACCTTTGACCCCCCTACATAGATATTTTGGATGTTCATTAGCTGGTTTATAATTACATGCATATCGACTGGATCGCTGCATAAACATTGATTATTCCCAATTAAAAGTAACTGTTCTGCACAAAATTATCCAATCATAGATATGTTATTAGTAAATAAATATTCCATGGGTCACACCATAATGAAATGGGCTACGCACGCCATTGATGTCCAATCCATGTTGGTGTGTGAGTCGGGAATCTGGTCCTTCCTGTCCACCTTGAGGTCCCCATCTAAAAAACATATACCATTAACTATAATATGCAAACATAAATAAACACATATGTCAGAGAAACATTTAGAGAGGAAACACTAGGGGGATTTTCCAAACACAGGCGAATTGACAACGAAATACAGTGAAATTTGCTGCGATTTGGCAGCACTGAAATTGTCCCATAGACTATCATGTCTGCTACGTGGAATCGTTGCGAACTACCGATTTCGTTGATTTCAATTCAACAGGTTTAAACAGACGAATCCTTTAGGTTTCAATATAATAAATAAAAATATATATTTATTTTTTTAAATAAAAAGAGCCGTGTGTATTTTTTTGTATTTTTAAAAGTTTTTTTAATATTTAAGTATTTTTTGTTCTTCTTTTTTGTTTTTGTAATTTTAAAAGCTTAATATTTAAAAGTATTTTTTTTTCTTTTTATTGTTTTATTTTAAACAGACCTTTTAAAGGACCTTTTCGATTTTCTAGACACGTTTTTAATACTTTTATTGATTTAACCTCCTATTAGGAGGTCATTTTTTTTCAGTTCGGCAGAATTTGCTGAGGCAAATATCTACTTCGGTGACTCGGCAAACTTTGGCAAAAATACAGTGACCATTCGACTAAATAGTATTCCTATATAGTCCTCTAAATAGTCTGTATTTTCGACAAAATGGAATCGCCGAAGTGCGCCGAAAAGCAAAGCACCACAATTGCGGTGCTTTTTGAATAAACACTACTGACTTATGTGTTTTTAACCCTTCCTCTCCTGTCTTCTCGTCGTTACAGATTGAATTCTCAGCGGATCAGATTGAAGGTAAGAGCTTTATCCTGTATTGTTGTGTCTGATGTTAATGAGCCCAATGACGACTTGGAGGTTCATGTTTTACATCATGATGCCCCATGATGCTCAGCCAGTGTGAAAATGGAAACTCTTATCTGTCAATAAGTGTCCATTATACACTTCTATAAAGGAGAACATGCGTGCGGTGACTCAACAGCATAAACAGCCGACAGATTCATCCATTGTGATGTCATCAATCCACTTCCTGTAGATTTCATCTCTTTGTCCAATCAAATGCTTGACATGACACAGTGACTGATTACACACACTGACACATTGTATCCAGCGTTCAGGTCAGGAGGCAGAAACTGAGGACTCTTCTTTAACGCCTTGACGTTGCCGGGGCGGCCATGTTTTCCAGGGCACATGTTACTCTTTCATAGGGATGTGCACGCATTTTTTTTTCGTTTCGTTTCGGCATGCTCGGCTTTTCAAAAGTTTCATTTTGTATCACTTCGGCCCATTTTCGTTGCGGCTCATTTCGGCTCAGTGTTTTGTATTGATTTTTCTGACTCAGATCAGAACCATGGACAGTCGCCGATGGTGAAACACATATTATTGATCTATTTCTTCATATCAGCATCATGGATAATGACAGGTTTGTTACTATCCATGGTACTGATACTGACAAAATGTATTATATCAAAAGTCATTGCCGAACAGAGCACATACAGCTGGATTATCTTCTCACAGTCCGTCCTTATGTGTTCTGCAAAGAAAAAAACAGACCTCGTTATACACTTAGGAAGAATCCTAAATATTAACCCCAGAATTCCTGAAAAATGCAAAAGTAATCCTAAAAAATAAATAAGTGCAGACACTTCTTGCTGTAAGTGAAAAAAATAAATGCTTTAAGATATATTTAATAAAAACGGGAATTTTGCATTGGAACAAGTGAAAAAAGTGACTGACGATACGAAATTACGAAATCAGCAACGGAACCGAAATGGACTCAAAACGATCCGAAAATACGTATTCTGAAATTAACCAAAACAGAACCGAAATCGCGAATAGAACGGAAATGACTTGCGAATTCACAAATTTCATGTCTATACGAAATAACAAACTTTTTTCGTTTCGTGTCGGGAAATATTTCGGTTAGTGTGTATTTCGTTGCCGGTCTGATCCGGAACATCGGACGAATCCGAAGCGCCGAATCAGCCCGTTTCGTGAAAAAAATAAAAAATCGGTGCGAAACTAAACGAACATCCCTACTCTTTCATGCAGAGGGGAGGACAAGAAAAAGTGCTGCCCTGAGACATGTATAATCCATATGCTGCATGAAGGAAATCAAGGCAGGTCATCTGGGTATACATGCTGCAGGGTGGCGGTTTTCATGCACTGCCCATCAGCATGAATAAAATATACTTGTCCAGAAAAACATGGCCGACCTGGCAGCCATGGTTTGGCGCTATCACTGGTCTATCCGTCATCCGTCTGTCCTCACAATGCGCTGTGTTAACACGTCGAGTTGAATGTGAGCGCGGAGACCTTTCATTAAACCATACTTCATCCATTCCTCGTTCCATAACGCCGGGACAGGCTGATACCAGCGAAATAACGAGGGACGCACAGCGCACGTGTTTTCAATCAGTCCGCCCCATGTTATTCCGCACAGTTACCCATTCAGCGTCTGGGAAGCTCAGAAAACATTCAATTAAACCATAATCATTTGCAGCTTCACTTTCCCTCCGGAGCGGCTCCACTTCTGGAGAGAATCACAGAAAAAAATCCCAATATTAAACCGACCACAAAAAGCGAGGAAAAAAATCTGAATATTAAAACGACTTAAAAAAAACACATAAAAAAAATCCCAGTAGTAAAACTCCCAAAAAAAGTACAGAAAAAAAACACGTTCAAAGAAAACAGTACATTTAAATGATTACAGATGAGACAGATGACACACAGCGGCCCCGGCTCTACGACTGCCAGGTCGGCCATGTTTTCCTGGACACATGTTACTATTTCATGCAGACAGAAAGCTCAGGGAATGCACAACCCTGTAACATGTATAATCCATATGCTGCAGGAAGGAAATCAAGGCAGGTCACCTGGGATTCCTTTATGATTTTTTACCTGAAGTGTATGGATTATACATGCTGCGGGGTGGCATTTTTCCTGCACTACCCATCAGCATGAATAAATTATATGGGTCCAGGAAAACATGGTGGATCTGGCAGCCCTAGTGCAGCGTGAAAGCTACAGGTGGGTGCTATTTCCTTCCCCGCACTACGGGGAGATTCAGCGATTCCAGTGGTATATTCAGGTATCACCGCAGGGTCCCCGAAGTGCTGGGAAAAGCCGCCGACCGCATCCGAAAAACCAGCGCAAAAATCACCTAAAAAAAGCTGAACGCATCTGAAAAAAAGCTGATGATCCACCGCAAAACATCCAAAAAAAAAAACCCGAACACAGCGCCGCCGAGCCGCTGGAAAAAGCCGACAAGCTGACGATCAGGGTAAAAAAAAATAGAAAATTGAAAGTTTCACAATTGAAACGCTGTTTGCAAAAAACTACGGAATGAAAATGTCTGGAATTTACATATAAAATCCAATGAATGATAATAAAAAGGGCTGTTACAGAAAAAGAACAAACGCTATTTAAAAATAAAAACGGAAAAAAGTTTTGCAGACAAAATCTCAAAAATGTCTAAAAATCCTCAATATAAAATAAATAAATAGACTTTTTGCTGCAGATTAAAATAATAAACTGTTTATTAGATATTGAATTAAAACGGGAATATTTTTAACATTGAAACCTATGGGATTCGCCTGAATAAACCTGTCGAATGAAACCACTGAACATCAGGGCATTTCACTGACATTTCTCTGCTGTTCAATGTGAATAGATTAACCATTGCTTCTTACATAGTTACATAGTTACATAGTTACATAGTTATATAGGCTGAAAAAAGAAATGCGTCCATCGGGTTCAGCCTCTCCCACATAACCTACTGCTGTTGATCCAAAAGAAGGCAAAAAACCCAGTCTGAAATGCTCGCCAATATGCAACATACTGGGAAAAAATTCCTTCTTGACCCCAGATGGCGTCAGATTTCTCCTTGGATCAAGAAGCTTTTACCCACATATTAAATATTATAACCCTTAATATTCTGTGTCTGCAGGAAGTCATCCAGTCGCTTTTTAAAAGTCTGTACAGACTCTGACCCAACCACCTCAACAGGCTGAGAATTCCACAGCTTTATTGTTCTCACCGTAAAATAACCCTTCCTATGCTTTAACCTAAATTTTCTTTCTTCCAGTCTAAATGGATGACCCCTTGTCCTATGTATAGTCCTGTTAATGAATAGGTTATCAGACAATGGTTGATAATGGCCCCGTATATATTTATATAAGGTTATCAGATCCCCTCTAAGGCGCCGTTTCTCTAAACTAAACAGGTTTAAGCTTGTTAGTCATTCCTCATAACTTAACCCTTCCATCCCCCTTATTAATTTAGTTGCCCGTCTCTGCACTTTTTCTAACGATATAATATCTTTTTTTAAGACAGGTGCCCAAAATTACACGGCATATTCAAGGTGCGGCCTGACCATTGATTTATACAGAGGCAAAATTATGTTTTCATCCCGTGAGTGAACTCCCCTTTTAATGCATGCCAGTACTTTGCTGGCCTTGGCGGCTGCTGTTTGACATTGCACATTGTTACTTAGTTTGAAGTCTATGATTATTCCCAAATCCTTCTCCTGCTTGGATTTTCCTAACTCCGTACCATTTAGGGTATAAATTGCTTGTGTGTTCTTCACTCCAAAGTGCATAACTTTACATTTATCTAGATTAAATCTCATCTGCCATCAGCTTCTCTATGGGGGATTTCACTGCCGCCGAACAGGCACCGTACGTGCAGGCAATTTGCCAAAATTTGTCGAACTACCCTCTTTCTGAATAGCCGAATGGCCCCGAAATGTCACCGTACAGGGAAACTCACTGTTCGGAGCATTTATGGGGCAAGATTAGATCTCTGTGAATAACCCCTATAGTTTATTCCTGCTGCTGGTCAGTGCATGAAAAATGCCACCCTGTAGCACGTATAATCCATATGTAGGTAAGGAATCCCAGATGACTTTCCTTGATTTACTTCCTGCAGCATATTAATTATACTTGCTGCAGGGCAGCACTTTTCCCTGTGCTCCCCCTCTGCATGAAAAAGTAATATGTGTCCAGGAAAACATGGCTGACCCGGCAACCCTACTTTCAGGAGTTACAGAGGTGTTACAAGAGTTACAGTGGAGTTACAGGGAGGTTATAGGGGGGTACAGGAGTTACAGGAGCTATAGGGGGTTACAGGAGTTAGAGGGGGTTACAGGAGTTTCAGGGGGTTACAAGTGTTACTGGGGAGTTACAGGGGGTTACAGAAGTTACAGGGAGGTTGTAGGGGGTTACAGGAGTTACAGGGAGGTTATAGGGGGATTCTGGACTTTCAGGGGGTTGCAGGAGTTACAGTGGGGTTACAGGAGTTACAGTGGGGTTACAGGAGTTACAGAGGGTTACAGTAGTTACAAGGAGTTTATATGGGGTTACAGTAATTACAGGGAGGTTATAGGGGGTTACAGGCGGTTACAGGAGTTACAAGGAGGTTATGGGGGGTTGCAGGAGTTACAGGGGGTTACATTAGTTAAAGGGGGTTACAAGAGTTACTGGGGAGTTACAGGGGTTACACAGGGAGGTTATAGGTGGGTTACAGTAGTCACAGGGGGTTACAGGGGGTTACAGTAGTTACACAGGGAGGTTATAGGTGGGTTACATGAGTTACAGGGAGGTTATAGGGGGTTACAGTAGTCACAGGGGGTTACAGGGGGTTACAGGAGTTACACAGGGAGGTTATAGGTGGGTAACATGAGTTACAGGGAGGTTATAGGGGGTTACAGTAGTCACAGGGGGTTACAGGGGGTTACAGGGGGTTACACAGGGAGGTTATAGCTGGGTTACATAAATTACAGGGAGATTATAGGGGGTTACAGTAGTCACAGGGGGTTACAGGAGTTACACAGGGAGGTTATAGGTGGCTTACATGAGTTACAGGGAGGTCATAGGGGGTTACAGTAGTCACAGAGGGTTACAGGGAGGTTATAGGGGGTAAAGGGGTAAAGGGCAGGTGGGATGAGCAATAATTACACTTTTTTTATAAAGCGCAGCACAATAGAATGTGCTCTGCGCTCTGTCCATGATGCAGCGCATCCTGAAAAAAGCAGGACAAACAAGCAAAAACAAGATCATAAAAAGCAGAAGACAGTGTAAGTGTTTTCCAAATAACTAAGTGCCTCCGTGATAAGAGCCATTTGTGGAGGTGATGGCGAGCGTTTATTAGCGGCAAGATCTGGTTATTTCCCCCATGACTCACTTAGCGCTTTATCCTTTAATATAAAAGAAAATTGAAGTTTGATTCATTCCATGGCGGTGCCGGGGGAGGGGTGGCGTCGATGAGGAGCGGGATGTCCTCCCATTACACGAGGCGCTGAAAGCAAAGGAAGCTTTTTATGGGGATAATTTATCCTATTACAGGAGCAGGTGGAAGCAGCGAAGGGATTTTGTGAAACAATGTTTCACCGCGTTTGTTACATTATTGCAGGTTGTATATTGAGTTTTCGGGGCTATCAAAGGAAAAAAAACACATTAAAAGGTTCATATCATGTCACGCGTTGCCAATATTATACCTGTGTGAACCTTTCGGGCCACAGAGCCTGACCCAAAGCAACATGGTTTATAGGGCTGCCACATCGACCATATTTTCGTGGACTCATAATTAGGGATGAGCCGAACAACCCCGTGTTCAGTTCGACTTCGAACTCGAACAATTTCAAGAGTTCGAGTTTGAACTCGAACACAAATCAAACTCAATGCAAGTCAATGGGACTCGAAAGTTCAATTTTTAGAGTACCCTCCAAGAGGGCATATATGCAAGATATTTGCCATAAAAGGTGTATGGGGGTCCGGGTAGTGCCCTGGGGGACAGGAAACAAGGAAAAAAAGTTTTAAAAAAAAAAAGGTTTTAAAAGGAACAGTGAGTTTTCGATGAAATAAGGGTTAAAAATAAAAACAAAAAATTCCTTCAAATATCATGCCTAGGAGGTCCCCATAACCTGCCCGTGAAGTGGTGGATTTGTAGGATGTATAGAAACATTTAAAAACAAAAAAATGACATTTCAAATGACGGTAAATGGTTTTCCATTAATCTATTCATAAACAACTGCTTGGGGCGGCAGCCTGTAAGATAAGAGGAGACATTTTAGGACATGCAGAACAAGTTTAGTGATTTTTTGGCCAAATTATGGTGAAACTTATGCAGGCTTTGAATAAAAGTAACAATAGGTGCTTTAAAATTGGGCCTTTAGTGTCGGCAACAGTGCCGTCACATCGTAACCCCTCTGTGGTATTGTGGAAGAGTGCAGGGTTGGACCCTGCGGTCCAATATTAAAATGATATAAATCTGGCAATATAGGCGTTAGTGGCAGTGCACCCAAATATTGTGCCTTTGGTGGCAGCAAGTGCCTTCACACCGTAACCCCTTTGTGGTATTGTGGAAGAGTGCAGTGGTGGAGGTTTTGTGAATGCAGAAGAGATCCCGATCTATTCAGTTACGTCAGCATCAGGGGATTGATAGCTGCTTATCCAGGACTGATTCATTTTTTAAAAATCTAACGGATTACAATTCACAGAAATTTTATGGAAGTATGTGACACCCCCTGATAGCTGACTGTCAGTGACTGAGAAGACACACTTTCCACCAATTCCCAGATATCTGCAACAAGTGAACCCCCAAATTGCCTGTCACTGACCGAGAAGACACACTTTCCACAATTCCCAGATATCTCCAACAAGTGAGATCCCCCCCCCCAATAGCTATCACTGGCAGTGAGAAGACACACTGACAGAACAATCTCCTCTCACTCCTGCAGAAAAACACGTGCTGGCGGGGCTGGGTTCAAGCCTTATATAGTGTGCTGCGGGACTTAGCTCTGTGAGCCCATGATTGGACAAAATTTGCCCTATCAGGACTCTGAGCCGTGATTGGCATAGTCTTGCACCTGTCTTGCACCTAAACTGTGGTCAGGTGCAGGTTGCAGCCAATTACAAGCTTCAGGCCAGTGGAAAAAGTGCATCGTGGTCCATTGTGGTGCATTGTGGGCGAACATGCGGTGAACACGCGGAAATGTTTGTAGTTCGCGAATATCCGAACTGGCGATGTTCGAATCGAACTCCGAACACATCGAACCAAACAGCTCATCCCTACTCATAATACTCTTTCATGCAGAGGGGGAGCACAGGGAAAGGTGCTGCCCTGCAACATGTATAATTCATATGCTACATGAAGGAAATAAAGGCAGGTCACCTGGGATTCCTCTGTGATTTCTTTCCTGCAGCGTATGAATTATACATGCTACGGGGGTGGGGGATTTTTTTTTATGCACTGCCCTTCAGAATGAAGACATTATATTCGTCCAGGAAATCGTGGCCGACCTGGCTGCCCTAATGAATCGATATCGATTTGATAGTTGATATCGATTCGAATTTCGGATTACTAAATAAAAGCCCATTTAATACAATTTTTCTTTTATAATGAAACTTTATAACGAATAAAATTCATAAGATACCGTTTCATTTCATTTTGTTTTGAATTCGGATCAAATCGATTTGTTATTTCGGATGTACTTCCGAAATACGAATTAACGAAATTCGTTATGAATTCCAATTTGTTACAAAACAATTGCACACCTCTATTATTAACCCCTTCCTTACCGAGATCGAGATATCTCCGGCTTCAAAGGCACCATCTGGTACCCCATATAACGAGATATCTCGATCAGCTGATCTGCAGCACAAAAGCGAATGAAATTAATTTGTTGCAAACAAATTTTGTTTTCTTTTGGGCTGCAGAGGGTGCCCCAAAGTTTTAGCCCTGTGGGCATAATGCCCAAAGTCATAAAACTATAGAATCAGCTGATGAAAGCTCTGAAATATTGGGCTTTCTGCAGCCGATGCAGGGAAAACAAAAACATAGACCTGCAGCTCAAACCTCTGTAACTCATTTTGGCAGTAGATGGCACCATCTAGTGGCCAAATAGGTTATTTAAAGTAATGACTATTTTTTTACTGTATAATTAATTACAAATGATTTTTAAAAAACAAAAACACACTGGTTTCTGACAATGTTTTGTTTTAAAAATCACTTGGTAGTTTAGGGGTTAAAGAAAATCTTCTACAGATTTAAATTTTTGGGAAGCGTTCACTTACATGTCTTTGAATGAATCATGGAGCGACTCGCAGAAAAGAGCAGCAACGACAGGAAAGAACTCAAACTTAAATAAATACCTATAATAAAAACATATAATAAGAAAAAACAAATAATACAAATATATTAATTTATAATAAATGTCTAAGATCTGATATTTTATGTCTACATGAAATGTAGTATTTATCTAGTTTTTGGAGTTTTTTTTTTTTACAAAAACACATAACAAAAATACACTTAGGCCATAAAATCCCACTTACACAATGTTAAACAAGATTAAAGTTTTTCCTGCAGAGAAATAAAATCCTAATGTAACTAATGTAGATCACACTCCTCTCCTCTCAACCCTTTGCTGTGAACAAGCTGAAAAGAGCAGCTCCCACCTTCACTGTAACAAAAAGCTCAGCAAACTTTACTGCAACGTTCCAGCATCCAGGGATTTGTCAGAATACAGGGAGAGCTGTGGGGTCAGTTTCTGCTGTACAGGGATAAAATCCAGGGGGTTATAATGAGTGTAAATCCCTGTCCAGTACAGGTGCAAGTGTTGCTGTAATTGCCATACACAGGCATTATGCAGCACATACAGATACAAGGTGTTGCTGTAATTGCCATACACAGGCATTATGCAGCACATACAGACACAAGGTGTTGCTGTAATTGCCATACACAGGCATTATGCAGCACATACAGATACAAGGTGTTGCTGTAATTACCATACACAGGTATTATGCAGCACATACAGATACAAGGTGTTGCTGTAATTGCCACACACAAGCATTATGCAGCACATACAGATACAAGGTGTTGTTGTAATTGTCATACACAGGCATTATGCAGCACATACAGATACAAGGTGTTGCTGTAATTGCCATACACAGGCATTATGCAGCACATACAGATACAAGGTGTTGCTGTAATTGCCATACACAGGCATTATGCAGCACATACAGATACAAGGTGTTGCTGTAATTGCCATACACAGGCATTATGCAGCACATACAGATACAAGGTGTTGCTGTAATTGCCATACACAGGCATTATGCAGCACATACAGATACAAGGTGTTGCTGTAATTGCCATACACAGGCATTATGCAGCACATACAGATACACGGTTTTGCTGTAATTGCCATACACAGGCATTATGCAGCACATACAGATACAAGGTGTTGCTGTAATTGCCATACACAGGCATTATGCAGCACATACAAATACAAGGTGTTGCTGTAATTGCCATACACAGGCATTATGCAGCACATACAGATACAAGGTGTTGCTGTAATTGCCATACACAGGCATTATGCAGCACATACAGATACAAGGTGTTGCTGTAATTGCCATACACAGGCATTATGCGGCACATACAGATACAAGGTGTCGCTGTAATTGCCATACACAGGCATTATGCAGCACATACAGATACAAGGTGTTGCTGTAATTGCCAAACACAGGCATTATGCAGCACATACAGATACATGGTGTCGCTGTAATTGCCATACACAGGCATTATGCAGCACATACATGTACAAGGTGTTGCTGTAATTGCCATACACAGGCATTATGCGGCACATACAGATATTGCATTGCTAATAATCTCATTCTGATCACTACAAATCCCCATACGCAGGGGACCTCACCATTTTATTATCTGTCTGAAGCTGATTTACTGCATCACCCTTTATGCGGATAATGCAGACCCATGTAAGCAGGAGTTCTCACCATTTTATTATCTGTCTGTAGCACATTTACTGCTTATGCCTGTATGCTGATAAAGCAGACCCCATGTAAGCAGGAGATCTCACCATTTTATTATGTGTCTGCAGCACATTTATTGCCTGTGCACTGATAATGCAGACCTCATGTGACATTGTGTCTAGGGTTGCCAGGGCGGCCATGTTTTTGGAGGACAAACATTACTATTTAATGCAGAGGGGAACACAGGGGAAAAGTGCTGCCCTGCAACATGTATAATTCATATGCCACAAGAAGGAAATCAATGCAGGTCACCTGGGATTCCTTTTTGATTTCTTACCTGCAGTGCTTGGATTCTACATGCTGCCGTGGCATATTTCATGCACAAAACCTGCACCATCAGCATGAAATAATTATATGTGTCCAGAGAAACATGGCTGATCTGGGAACCTTAATTGTGCCAGATAAGGGACACCATCTAGAGATTACAATCTTTCATTCCAGTGATATTTCTGCCTGTATGCTGATAATACAGACCCTGTGTGACATTGTGTCAGATAAGGGGCACCATCTAGAGATTACACAACCTTTCATTCCAGTGATATTTCTGCCTGTATCCTGATAACGTAGACCCCGTGTGACATTGTGTCAGATAAGTGGCACCATCTAGAGATTACAACCTTTCATTCCAGTGATATTTGTGCCTGTATCCTGATAAGGCAGACCCCGTGTGACATTGTGTCAGATAAGGGGCACCATCTAGAGATTACAACCTTTCATTCCAGTGATATTTCTGCCTGTATCCTGATAACGCAGACCCCGTGTGAAATTATATCAGATAAAGGACGACATCTAGAATTTACAACCTTTCTTTCCAGTGATATTTCTGCCTGTATCCTGATAACGCAGACCCCGTGTGACATTATATCAGATAAAGGACGACATCTAGAATTTACAACCTTTCATTCCAGTGATATTTCTGCCTGTATCCTGATAACGCAGACCCCGTGTGACATTGTATCAGATAAAGGACGCCGTCTAGAATTTACAACCTTTCATTCCAGTGATATTTCTGCCTGTATCCTGATAACGCAGACCCCGTGTGACATTGTGTCAGATAAGGGGCACCATCTAGAGATTACAACCTTTCATTCCAGTGATATTTCTGCCTGTATCCTGATAACGCAGACCCCGTGTGACATTGTGTCAGATAAGGGGCACCATCTAGAGATTACAATCTTTCATTCCAGTGATATTTCTGCCTGTATCCTGATAATGCAGACCCGTGTGACATTGTATCAGATAAAGGACGCCATCTAGAATTTACAACCTTTCATTCCAGTGATATTTCTGCCTGTATCCTGATAACGCAGACCCCCGTGTGACATTGTATCAGATAAAGGACGCCATTTAGAATTTACAACCTTTCATTCCAGCGATATTTCTGCCTGTATCCTGATAACGCAGACCCCGTGTGACATTGTATCAGATAAAGGACGCCATCTAGAATTTACAACCTTTCATTCCAGTGATATTTCTGCCTGTATCCTGATAACGCAGACCCCCGTGTGACATTGTATCAGATAAAGGACGCCATTTAGAATTTACAACCTTTCATTCCAGCGATATTTCTGCCTGTATCCTGATAACGCAGACCCCGTGTGACATTGTATCAGATAAAGGACGCCATCTATAATTTACAACCTTTCATCCCAGCGATATTTCTGAAAAGGATAAACCAATACATGAAAAAAATTATCCTTAACAAGATAATTATTTGAAAAATAAGATAATATTAAATAATATTGTTTAATAATAATTCTTTAGGCAAAACGACTATTTTATGCTGCATTTATAAGTTAACCTGACATCCCATGTTTCAAATAAATGGCACAGTAGTATTTTTTCCACAAAAATGCAGTTGGTAGTGAAAGGGTTAAAAATTAATTAACACAAAGGGAGGTGGGTTTTTCCAAGGTCGCATTAACTCAAGAAGTGTCAGAATGCACTGCGTCACCAAAATGTCCTTTTTTATTCAAGCGGGTACCTTGGTGCGCCGCTTAGTGAATAAGACCCTGGTGCGCAGATCGGATAAATGCCAGGTTCAGTCGGCAGGTGATTTTTTTTTCCTAATTCCTTCGGACCCGTTCGTCTGGAGCTGTCACATTATAATCATTTTCCGTCGGACGCAGAAGATGTTGGACTCAGACACAAGTCCTCTGTCATGTAACGCTCCAGATGGTTAACCGCACGGACATTCGAAACGCGATTCCAGGAAACGCAGTTAATCATAAAAAATGATGTGGGTGATGGGAACGTGTAAGGCCTCACCAAGCCAAATATTTGGGAGGATTTGCAATAATAACCGAGAAGTAACCATCACGAGAAAAAAAAAAGGATTCGGCAGCGGGACAGACGCTAATGTTTTCTCTTTTCTTTGGCAGAATTCAGGGAAGCCTTCTCGCTCTTTGATCGGACCCCTAACTGCGAACTAAAAATCACCTACGGCCAGTGCGGCGACGTCCTGAGGGCGCTGGGACAGAACCCAACCAACGCCGAGGTTTTAAAAGTCCTTGGCAGACCCAAACCCGAAGGTCCGTGTGTGTCCAGAACCTATACACTTCCTGAAAAAAAATGTTTTCACATAGGCTTGTTTTGTCATTTTCTGTTAAAAAAAAATCCTGAATTCCTAAAAAAAATCTAAACATATTAAAATATTGAAAACTTCATCACTGAGACGGGATCAACACAGCATGATGTATGAGACGCCGGAAAGCAGGAGTGATAGTGTCATGCTCAGAGGGGTAGTAGATACATGAAGTCACCTCCCAGTGGGGGCAGTAACAGTGATATAGAAAGGGTAGTAGATACATTGAATAGCCTCCCAGTGGGAGCAGTAACAGTGATATAGAAAGGGTAGTAGATACATGGAATAGTCTCCCAGTGGGAGCAGTAACAGTGATATAGAAAGGGTAGTAGATACATGGAATAGCCTCCCAGTGGGGGCAGTAACAGTGATATAGAAAGGGTAGTAGATACATGGAATAGCCTCCCAGTGGGAGCAGTAACAGTGATATTGAAAGGGTAGTAGATACATGGAATATCCTCCCAGTGGGGGCAGTAACAGTGATATTGAAAGGGTAGTAGATACATGGAATAGCCTCCCAGTGGGAGCAGTAACAGTGATATAGAAAGGGTAGTAGATACATGGAATAGCCTCCCAGTGGGAGTAGTAACAGTGATATAGAAAGGGTAGTAGATACATGGAATAGCCTCCCAGTGGGAGCAGTAACAGTGATATAGAAAGGGTAGTAGATACATGGAATAGCCTCCCAGTGGGAGCAGTAACAGTGATATAGAAAGGGTAGTAGATACATGGAATAGCCTCCCAGTGGGAGTAGTAACAGTGATATAGAAAGGGTAGTAGATACATGAAGTCACCTCCCAGTGGGAGCAGTAACAGTGATATAGAAAAGGTAGTAGATACATGGAATAGCCTCCCAGTGGGGGCAGTAACAGTGAT
Organism: Leptobrachium leishanense; assembly: GCA_009667805.1. Taxonomy (NCBI): domain Eukaryota; kingdom Metazoa; phylum Chordata; class Amphibia; order Anura; family Megophryidae; genus Leptobrachium; species Leptobrachium leishanense. Next base: position 336,071,334 of record CM019067.1, read on the forward strand.
ATAGAAAGGGTAGTAGATACATGGAATATCCTCCCAGTGGGGGCAGTAACAGTGATATAGAAAGGGTAGTAGATACATGGAATATCCTCCCAGTGGGGGCAGTAACAGTGATATAGAAAGGGTAGTATATACATGGAATATCCTCCCAGTGGGGGCAGTAACAGTGATATAGAAGGGTAGTAGATACATGGAATAGCCTCCCAGTGGGGGCAGTAACAGTGATATAGAAAGGGTAGTAGATACATGGAATAGCCTCCCAGTGGGAGCAGTAACAGTGATATAGAAAAGGTAGTAGATACATGGAATAGCCTCCCAGTGGGGCAGTAACAGTGATATAGAAAGGGTAGTAGATACATGGAATAGTCTCCCAGTGGGGGCAGTAACAGTGATACAGAAAGGGTAGTAGATACATGGAATATCCTCCCAGTGGGAGTAGTAACAGTGATATAGAAAGGGTAGTAGATACATGAAGACACCTCCCAGTGGGGGCAGTAACAGTGATATAGAAAGGGTAGTAGATACAAGGAATAGCCTCCCAATGGGAGCAGTAACAGTGATATAGAAAGGGTAGTAGATACATGAAGTCACCTCCCAGTGGGGGCAGGAACAGTGATATAGAAAGGGTAGTAGATACATGGAATAGCCTCCCAGTGGGGGACAGTAACAGTGATATAGAAAGGGTAGTAGATACATGGAATAGCCTCCCAGTGGGGCAGTAACAGTGATATAGAAAGGGTAGTAGATACATGGAATATCCTCCCAGTGGGGGCAATAACAGTGATATAGAAAGGGTAGTAGATGCATGGAATAGCCTCCCAGTGGGGCAGTAACAGTGATATAGAAAGGGTAGTAGATACATGGAATAGCCTCCCAGTGGAGGCAGTAACAGTGATATAGAAAGGGTAGTAGATATATGGAATATCCTCCCAGTGGGAGCAGTAACAGTGATATAGAAAGGGTAGTAGATACATGGAATAGCCTCCCAGTGCGGCAGTAACAGTGATATAGAAAGGGTAGTAGATACATGGAATAGTCTCCCAGTGGGAGCAGTAACAGTGATATAGAAAGGGTAGTAGATACATGGAATAGCCTCCCAGTGGGAGCAGTAACAGTGATATAGAAAGGGTAGTAGATACATGGAATAGCCTCCCAGTGGGAGCAGTAACAGTGACATAGAAAGGGTAGTAGATACATGGAATAGCCTCCCAGTGGGGGCAGTAACAGTGATATAGAAAGGGTAGTAGTTACATGGAATAGCCTCCCAGTGGGAGCAGTAACAGTGATATAGAAAGGGTAGTAGATACATGGAATAGCCTCCCAGTGGGAGCAGTAACAGTGATATAGAAAGGGTAGTAGATACATGGAATAGCCTCCCAGTGGGAGCAGTAACAGTGATATAGAAAGGGTAGTAGATACATGGAATAACCTCCCAGTGGGAGCAGTAACAGTGACATAGAAAGGGTAGTAGATACATGGAATAGCCTCATAGTGGGAGCAGTAACAGTGATATAGAAAGGGTAGTAGATACATGGAATAGCCTCCCAGTGGGAGCAGTAACATTGATATAGAAAGGGTAGTAGATACATGGAATAGCCTCCCAGTGGAGGCAGTAACAGTGATATAGAAAGGGTAGTAGATACATGGAATAGCCTCTCAGTGGGGGCAGTAACAGTGATATAGAAAGGGAAGTAGATACATGGAATAGCCTCCCAGTGGGAGCAGTATCAGTGATATAGAAAGAGTAGTAAATACATGGAATATCCTCCCAGTGGGGGCAGTAACAGTGACATAGAAAGGGTAGTAGATACATGGAATATCCTCCCAGTGGGGGCAGTAACAGTGACATAGAAAGGGTAGTAGATACATGGAATATCCTCCTAGTGGGGGCAGTAACAGTGACATAGAAAGGGTAGTAGATACATGGAATAGCCTCCCAGTGGGGGCAGTAACAGTGATATAGAAAGGGTAGTAGTTACATGGAATAGTCTCCCAGTGGGGGCAGTAACAGTGATACAGAAAGGGTAGTAGATACATGGAATATCCTCCCAGTGGGAGTAGTAACAGTGATATAGAAAGGGTAGTAGATACATGAAGACACCTCCCAGTGGGGGCAGTAACAGTGATATAGAAAGGTAGTAGATACAAGGAATAGCCTCCCAGTGGGAGCAGTAACAGTGATATAGAAAGGGTAGTAGATACATGAAGTCACCTCCCAGTGGGGGCAGGAACAGTGATATAGAAAGGGTAGTAGATACATGGAATAGCCTCCCAGTGGGGGACAGTAACAGTGATATAGAAAGGGTAGTAGATACATGGAATAGCCTCCCAGTGGGAGCAGTAACAGTGATATAGAAAGGGTAGTAGATACATGGAATAGCCTCCCAGTGGGGGACAGTAACAGTGATAAAGAAAGGGTAGTAGATACATGGAATAGCCTCCCAGTGGGAGCAGTAACAGCGATATAGAAAGGGTAGTAGATACATGGAATAGCCTCCCAGTGGGAGCAGTAACAGTGATATAGAAAGGGTAGTAGATACAAGGAATAGCCTCCCAGTGGGGGCAGTAACAGTGATATAGAAAGGGTAGTAGATACATGAAGTCACCTCCCAGTGGGAGCAGTAACAGTGATATAGAAAGGGTAGTAGATACATGGAATAGCCTCCCAGTGGGGGCAGTAACAGTGATATAGAAAGGGTAGTAGATACATGAAGTCACCTCCCAGTGGGAGCAGTAACAGTGATATAGAAAGGGTAGTAGATACATGGAATAGCCTCCCAGTGGGGGCAGTAACAGTGATATAGAAAGGGTAGTAGATACATGGAATAGCCTCCCAGTGGGGGCAGTAACAGTGATATAGAAGGGTAGTAGATACATGGAATAGCCTCCCAGTGGGGGCAGTAACAGTGATATAGAAAGGGTAGTAGATATATGGAATATCCTCCCAGTGGGAGTAGTAACAGTGATATAGAAAGGGTAGTAGATACATGGAATAGCCTCCCAGTGGGAGTAGTAACAGTGATATAGAAAGGGTAGTAGATACATTGAATAGCCTCCCAGTGGGAGCAGTAACAGTGATATAGAAAGGGTAGTAGATACATGGAATAGCCTCCCAGTGGGAGTAGTAACAGTGATATAGAAAGGGTAGTAGATACATTGAATAGCCTCCCAGTGGGAGCAGTAACAGTGATATAGAAAGGGTAGTAGATACATTGAATAGCCTCCCAGTGGGAGCAGTAACAGTGACATAGAAAGGGTAGTAGATACATGGAATAGCCTCCCAGTGGGAGTAGTAACAGTGATATAGAAAGGGTAGTAGATACATGGAATAGTCTCCCAGTGGGGCAGTAACAGTGATACAGAAAGGGTAGTAGATACATGGAATATCCTCCCAGTGGGAGTAGTAACAGTGATATAGAAAGGGTAGTAGATACATGAAGACACCTCCCAGTGGGGCAGTAACAGTGATATAGAAAGGTAGTAGATACAAGGAATAGCCTCCCAGTGGGAGCAGTAACAGTGATATAGAAAGGGTAGTAGATACATGAATCACCTCCCAGTGGGGCAGGAACAGTGATATAGAAAGGGTAGTAGATACATGGAATAGCCTCCCAGTGGGGGACAGTAACAGTGATATAGAAAGGGTAGTAGATACATGGAATAGCCTCCCAGTGGGAGCAGTAACAGTGATATAGAAAGGGTAGTAGATACATGGAATAGCCTCCCAGTGGGGGACAGTAACAGTGATAAAGAAAGGGTAGTAGATACATGGAATAGCCTCCCAGTGGAGCAGTAACAGCGATATAGAAAGGGTAGTAGATACATGAATAGCCTCCCAGTGGGAGCAGTAACAGTGATATAGAAAGGGTAGTAGATACAAAATAGCCTCCCAGTGGGGGCAGTAACAGTGATATAGAAAGGGTAGTAGATACATGAAGTCACCTCCCAGTGGGAGCAGTAACAGTGATATAGAAAGGGTAGTAGATACATGGAATAGCCTCCCAGTGGGGCAGTAACAGTGATATAGAAAGGGTAGTAGATACATGAAGTCACCTCCCAGTGGGAGCAGTAACAGTGATATAGAAAGGGTAGTAGATACATGGAATAGCCTCCCAGTGGGGGCAGTAACAGTGATATAGAAGGGTAGTAGATACATGGAATAGCCTCCCAGTGGGGGCAGTAACAGTGATATAGAAGGGTAGTAGATACATGGAATAGCCTCCCAGTGGGGCAGTAACAGTGATATAGAAAGGGTAGTAGATATATGGAATATCCTCCCAGTGGGAGTAGTAACAGTGATATAGAAAGGGTAGTAGATACATGGAATAGCCTCCCAGTGGGAGTAGTAACAGTGATATAGAAAGGTAGTAGATACATTGAATAGCCTCCCAGTGGGAGCAGTAACAGTGATATAGAAAGGTAGTAGATACATGGAATAGCCTCCCAGTGGGAGTAGTAACAGTGATATAGAAAGGGTAGTAGATACATTGAATAGCCTCCCAGTGGGAGCAGTAACAGTGATATAGAAAGGGTAGTAGATACATTGAATAGCCTCCCAGTGGGAGCAGTAACAGTGACATAGAAAGGGTAGTAGATACATGGAATAGCCTCCCAGTGGGAGTAGTAACAGTGATATAGAAAGGGTAGTAGATACATGGAATAGTCTCCCAGTGGGGGCAGTAACAGTGATACAGAAAGGGTAGTAGATACATGGAATATCCTCCCAGTGGGAGTAGTAACAGTGATATAGAAAGGGTAGTAGATACATGAAGACACCTCCCAGTGGGGGCAGTAACAGTGATATAGAAAGGGTAGTAGATACAAGGAATAGCCTCCCAGTGGGAGCAGTAACAGTGATATAGAAAGGGTAGTAGATACATGGAATAGCCTCCCAGTGGGAGAAGTAACAGTGATATAGAAAGGGTAGTAGATACATGGAATAGCCTCCCAGTGGGGGACAGTAACAGTGATAAAGAAAGGGTAGTAGATACATGGAATAGCCTCCCAGTGGGAGCAGTAACAGTGATATAGAAAGGGTAGTAGATACATGGAATAGCCTCCCAGTGGGGGCAGTAACAGTGATATAGAAAGGGTAGTAGATACATGAAGTCACCTCCCAGTGGGAGCAGTAACAGTGATATAGAAAGGGTAGTAGATACATGGAATAGCCTCCCAGTGGGGGCAGTAACAGTGATATAGAAAGGGTAGTAGATACATGAAGTCACCTCCCAGTGGGACCAGTAACAGTGATATAGAAAGGGTAGTAGATACATGGAATAGCCTCCCAGTGGGGGCAGTAACAGTGATATAGAAGGGTAGTAGATACATGGAATAGCCTCCCAGTGGGGGCAGTAACAGTGATATAGAAGGGTAGTAGATACATGGAATAGCCTCCCAGTGGGGGCAGTAACAGTGATATAGAAAGGGTAGTAGATATATGGAATATCCTCCCAGTGGGAGTAGTAACAGTGATATAGAAAGGGTAGTAGATACATGGAATAGCCTCCCAGTGGGAGTAGTAACAGTGATATAGAAAGGGTAGTAGATACATTGAATAGCCTCCCAGTGGGAGCAGTAACAGTGATATAGAAAGGGTAGTAGATACATGGAATAGCCTCCCAGTGGGAGCAGTAACAGTGACATAGAAAGGGTAGTAGATACATGGAATAGCCTCCCAGTGGGAGTAGTAACAGTGATATAGAAAGGGTAGTAGATACATGGAATAGTCTCCCAGTGGGGGCAGTAACAGTGATACAGAAAGGGTAGTAGATACATGGAATATCCTCCCAGTGGGAGTAGTAACAGTGATATAGAAAGGGTAGTAGATACATGAAGACACCTCCCAGTGGGGGCAGTAACAGTGATATAGAAAGGGTAGTAGATACAAGGAATAGCCTCCCAGTGGGAGCAGTAACAGTGATATAGAAAGGGTAGTAGATACATGGAATAGCCTCCCAGTGGGGGACAGTAACAGTGATAAAGAAAGGGTAGTAGATACATGGAATAGCCTCCCAGTGGGAGCAGTAACAGCGATATAGAAAGGGTAGTAGATGCATGGAATAGCCTCCCAGTGGGGGACAGTAACAGTGATAAAGAAAGGGTAGTAGATACATGGAATAGCCTCCCAGTGGGAGCAGTAACAGCGATATAGAAAGGGTAGTAGATACATGGAATAGCCTCCCAGTGGGAGCAGTAACAGTGATATAGAAAGGGTAGTAGATACATGAAGTCACCTCCCAGTGGGACCAGTAACAGTGATATAGAAAGGGTAGTAGATACATGGAATAGCCTCCCAGTGGGGGCAGTAACAGTGATATAGAAAGGGTAGTAGATACAAGGAATAGCCTCCCAGTGGGGGCAGTAACAGTGATATAGAAAGGGTAGTAGATACATGAAGTCACCTCCCAGTGGGACCAGTAACAGTAATATAGAAAGGGTAGTAGATACATGGAATAGCCTCCCAGTGGGAGCAGTAACAGTGATAAAGAAAGGGTAGTAGATACATGGAATAGCCTCCTAGTGGGAGCAGTAACAGTGATATAGAAAGGGTAGTAGATACATGGAATAGCCTCCCAGTGGGAGCAGTAACAGTGATATAGAAAGGGTAGTAGATTCAAGGAATAGCCTCCCAGTGGGAGCAGTAACAGTGATATAGAAAGGGTAGTAGATACATGGAGTAGCCTCCCAGTGGGAGCAGTAACAGTGATATAGAAAGGGTAGTAGATACATGGAATAGCCTCCCAGTCGGAGCAGTAACAGTGATATAGAAAGGGTAGTAGATACATGGAATAGCCTCCCAGTGGGGGACAGTAACAGTGATAAAGAAAGGGTAGTAGATACATGGAATAGCCTCCCAGTGGGAGCAGTAACAGCGATATAGAAAGGGTAGTAGATGCATGGAATAGCCTCCCAGTGGGGGACAGTAACAGTGATAAAGAAAGGGTAGTAGATACATGGAATAGCCTCCCAGTGGGAGCAGTAACAGCGATATAGAAAGGGTAGTAGATACATGGAATAGCCTCCCAGTGGGAGCAGTAACAGTGATATAGAAAGGGTAGTAGATACAAGGAATAGCCTCCCAGTGGGGGCAGTAACAGTGATATAGAAAGGGTAGTAGATACATGAAGTCACCTCCCAGTGGGACCAGTAACAGTGATATAGAAAGGGTAGTAGATACATGGAATAGCCTCCTAGTGGGAGCAGTAACAGTGATATAGAAAGGGTAGTAGATACATGGAATAGCCTCCCAGTGGGAGCAGTAACAGTGATATAGAAAGGGTAGTAGATTCAAGGAATAGCCTCCCAGTGGGAGCAGTAACAGTGATATAGAAAGGGTAGTAGATACAAGGAATAGTCTCCCAGTGGGAGCAGTAACAGTGATATAGAAAGGGTAGTAGATACATGGAATAGCCTCCCAGTGGGAGTAGTAACAGTGATATAGAAAGGGTAGTAGATACATGGAATAGCCTCCCAGTGGGGGACAGTAACAGTGATATAGAAAGAGTAGTAGATACATGGAATAGCCTCCCAGTGGGGGCAGTAACAGTGATATAGAAAGGGTATTAAATACATGGAATATCCTCCCAGTGGGAGCAGTAACAGTGATATAGAAAGGGTAGTAGATACATGGAATAGCCTCCCAGTGGGGGCAGTAACAGTGATATAGAAAGGGTAGTAAATACATGGAATATCCTCCCAGTGGGAGCAGTAACAGTGATATAGAAAGGGCAGTAGATACATGGAATATCCTCTCAGTGGGGGCAGTAACAGTGATATAGAAAGGGTAGTAAATACATGGAATATCCTCCCAGTGGGAGCAGTAACAGTGATATAGAAAGGGCAGTAGATACATGGAATAGCCTCCCAGTGGGGGCAGTAACAGTGATATAGAAAGGGTAGTAGATACATGGAATAGCCTCCCAGTGGGGGCAGTAACAGTGATATAGAAAGGGCAGTAGATACATGGAATAGCCTCCCAGTGGGGGCAGTAACAGTGATATTGAAAGGGTAGTAGATACATGGAATAGCCTCCCAGTGGGAGCAGTAACAGTGATATAGAAAGGGTAGTAGATACATGGAATAGCCTCCCAGTGGGAGCAGTAACAGTGATATAGAAAGGGTAGTAGATACAGGAATAGCCTCCCAGTGGGAGCAGTAACAGTGATATAGAAAGGGTAGTAGATACATGGAATAGCCTCCCAGTGGGAGCAGTAACAGTGATATAGAAAGGGTAGTAGATACATGGAATAGCCTCCCAGTGGGAGCAGTAACAGTGATATAGAAAGGGTAGTAGATACATGGAATAGCCTCCCAGTGGGAGCAGTAACAGTGATATAGAAAGGGTAGTAGATACATGGAATATCCTAGGACATTAAGTTCTGTGTGAAACATTTATTGTCTTTATTTATTCTTTAGGTTGTTGTGTTTTTTATTGTGATTGTTTTCCGTCACGCAGAGCTGAATCTCAAGCTGATGGATTTTGACACCTTTTTACCGATGCTGCAGCACATATCGAAATCCAAGGAGAAGGGGACGTACGAAGACTTTGTTGAGGGTCTGCGTGTCTTCGACAAGGAAGGGAACGGCACGGTGATGGGGGCTGAAATACGCCACGTCTTGGCAACTCTCGGTAAGATTCCGCAATGCTCTAGTGAACAAATAACAGACATTGCTTTCTGTTCCCTCCAGAAACATGTAATAACGAAGATAATATTAATCTCACTCAGAATTTTGGGGATTGTGTGTGTGTGTGTGTTGGGGGGGGGGGGGTTGTCATCTCAGAACACGAAAGGCAGAAAAATATATTTGTTTATTAATAGATTGAACGACCTGTCGGAGAGGATCCACGTGTTTGCTGTTCTTATGCTGTATGTGAAATCTCATTTTTTCCAGTCTCATGTCCTTTGCACAGTCTTGTTAATGCACAGGTCACTAGATATCTGATTATATGGCTTTATAATGATCTTACATGCATTGCCCTTGCTGTTGTGTTAAATTACTCCTTTATTTAAAGGGGAGGCATCGGGACATACGTAAAAACAAAAGGAATCACAATGTATCCTTCCTGGGAAAATACTTTATAAATAATAAATCTTTGCATAATAGAAAGACATTGACAACAATGCTAAGAAAAATGATGCTGTTATCTACAAATATAACATTATTATTATTCATTTAGTAGTTAATTGCTGTTACTTCGTCGCTGTGTTCTGGGATATTTTAGTGACAAGTCACATTTTGAAAATGTATCTTTATTTATTTTCTAGGTGAAAGGATGACAGAAGAAGAAGTGGACAAACTCATGTCTGGCCAGGAAGACTCAAATGGCTGCATAAATTATGAAGGTATTAAAATGTAACTTTTAAAGAGATAATAATATTTGAAAAATAAAAAATAAATTCTAAATATATATTAACAAATCAAGATCTCCGCACTCAGTCGTTGCCAAATCTTTCTGCTCTGGTGCCAAGATCAGGTTGCCACAGTATACCATTCCGATATACCTCTACACGGAGACTCCACTCATAGATAGAAAAAAATTGATTTGAATTAATTGATGTTTCAGTCTGTACATGGACTTTCATCATGAACTTAATAAAAGTCCCTGCATGGACTGAAACGTAGAGTAATAATTTTTTTTCCTATCTATGAGTGGAGTCTCCGTTTAGCAGGATATCGGAGTGGTATATATATATGTATTTATTTTGCACATTATGCATATTTCATAAATTTGTGAATGTTAAAGAAGATACATATATATCTATATATATAACAAAATATCCAAGTAACCCCGCACTCGACATACCATTGCAAATTTACGCGCTCTGGTGCAAGTCTGACTGCCGACAAGATACTTCACAAGTTTCAGACGCGCACGGAAACTTTCAATACGCGAATCAACACATTATTTTTTTATAAATGCATAGATCAACATTTCAGTTGCCGAATTTTTCTCAGGAAAGTTCCTTCGGGAGCTGAAACGTTGATCTATGCATTTATAAAGTAAATAATTTGTTTATTCACCTATTGAAAGTCTCCATGCGCGTCTGGAACTTGTGAAGTATATATATATATATATATATATATATACACACACACATAAAATTGTATTTTTTATTTTTTGCTAAAACCCAAAGAATACTTTGTGGAAAGTTCTGAGGGGTTTTGCCTCCTGATTCGCCGACCTGGCTCTTCGTGCGTTAAGATTTGAGCGTCCTTTGTGCAGTAAATGAATCTGCCGGCTCGGCGTCCAAAATAAAAGCTTTTATTGGCATTAATTAGCTCGGCCTCCCGAGGTGCTCGGTGTAAATCTTCCAATCTGGAATTCCAGCCGATTCACGGAGGCTGAGAAACTGGAACGCTGTCTGAAATATTATACCTGGAAATTCTCTAAAGACAAAAAAACTCAAAAAAGATGTAAAAACAAGTCATTTCTATATATATTTTAATGCAATCGTCTTATTTGGAAAAGGCTGGGTTGGGGGGGGGTACCTGTGATGCTCCTGAGCATCCTCTTAAAATGAAAAAAAAGAGATTTACTTCTCTTGATTAATATATATATATGTATCATAAACAATTTGATTAAATATTTTGTTCTTTATTTTTTCAGCCTTTGTGAAGCACATCATGGCAAACTGAACCCCAGCCCAGTGGTATGTGTAAACCATAATGAGCCCACCTAACGAAACGTCACGGGGAATCGTATAATTACTAATATGTCTCTGTCACGTTGTAATGTGTGATTTTACTTTAACAAATACTTACATAGTGTGAGGTAAATCTCTTTGGACTTGGGGTGCATGGACCTGGAGGTATATTTGTAGGGTGCAAATATAGTATTTTATATTATGTCCTTGGCCTCCCTTGTGTACAGAGTTTTTGTAATCTGTGTTATGCAAGAATAATGCTATTGTCTATCTGTCTATTGTATGGTCCATGTGTATCTGTTATCTGCTGATAGGATTATCCTTCCACCATATCCTGACTCAGGAATGTGTTAATATCATTTTATATAGTAGCTGGTTAATCTGCTTTGTCTGGGAAACACTGCTCCATTATCTGTTTGCTAATCACAATTGTATTGTCCTGTCTGCCTAGGAATGTGTTACATCCTCAGCCCCTGCTATGCTTCCTGGGGGTCTGGGCAAGGTTCAGTGCCAAAGGCTGGCCGTATTCCAGCATCATGTAATGGCCGAGCGGCGTCCAAGGGGGCAGGGATTGGCGTGGTCATGAGGAGCCACCGGGTTTAAAACAGGGTGCGAGGAGTTGCCTCATCGCCCTGCCGTGGAGTTCTGTTCTCGCATCGCTGTAACAGTTGGCACCCGCTTGGGCCATCGTCGTGGCTTGAAACAGGGAGTGTAGCCCTTTAGGCAGATGAGCTACTGACTTGACACAGGACAGATCAATAATACAGACTTCTTTCTCCAAAGCCAAGGAGCATAAGAGCAGTACTGATTTGCATCTAAGCTCAAATGGTTTCCAGGCCAAAAGACAATTTAGTGCACCTTCAGAAACACCAAACAATACTGAAGTCTGTAATACCTGAATAGGAGTACTGGGATGGTAATCTGGCAACAATGTGACAGTTGATGAATTGTGCAGGCTGCAGGGCAGTCCACAAACTGACAGACTTAGCGATACAGGAATTGAACTTCACGTCAGGGCTTTGCAGGAACCAGACAGACACAAGGGACAGGAGGGCCAGGAGAAAAACTAAAGGGATCCCTATGCTGGGAATTAATTTCTATCTAAGAAACCCTCACAAAGAATAACAGAGCAAGGTGGGCAAGAAGGGCGAGGGTTAACAAAACACACAAAAATCCTGTACTGAAGAGGTCCTTGTAAATGGCCTCTGAGATACTAAACTAAGACAAACAAGGTACATGAAACATGAAACATATAAGAATGGTCATACAGGCAAAGGTTGGCAAAAGATCAGCATACACAGAATCCAGGAGCAGGAAGAAAAAGTATTGTCAGAAATACAGCCGAGGTCAAAACCAGAAAATACTTGAACAAGAATGCTTTGCAGCAACGCTGGAAACATAAACTGGACCACCACCAGAAACTCCAGAAATCGTCAATCAGACTCTGTGCTGCTGGGATATATATAAGGAGTGGGTCTGCATGATTGGGCAATGTGGCCCCAGACCAGGAGATCACAACAGAACCCCAGATCAGGCCTAGTCAGCACAGCCAGACACACCACAGGGGAAAACAGACATGGAGGCCCTTCACCACCAGGGGCGCTGCCAATACCAGGGAAAATGTAACAATCGCTTCCTATTATTCATTGTTGCCTAATTTGTTGCCGACCCAGCTTGTCTACGATTCCTGCTCCTGATTTTGACCCGGCTTGTCTCTGACCAATCTTTGTTCTCTGCTATAGCGGTGACTAGTGTTGTGCGCTGTAGGTTTAACCCCATGCACGTTGTCTGGGGTTTTACTCGTTTCGTTGGGAGATTCCCCTCTCACCCTGGTTTTCGGATTGCAGCCTTATCGGGGCTTTGCTCCAGGTCTAAGGGGTCTGTGTTACGATCTGATACGCTTGTACCATCTGCTAATACGAAAGACTGTTGGTTATCAGCTTGCGTTCAGCTTGCTCGTTTTGCCAAAAGTACCCAGGCTAGTACCATCCCTAAACCTGTGTGTGTATCTACAGACCCTGGTAATTACAAGTTACAAAGTACACGATCAAGGTGGTCTGAAAACGTACAATCTGTCTGTGTGTTGACTTCCCTGCAGTCTGATCAATTCTTTGCCTGTCCTGCCGAATGTCTCAGTACTAACGTTTCTGTCTTGCGATCTGATGTCTTGTTGTGTGCTCTAAGTTGTCCGTTGATCTCAAAACCTTTGGAGCTTCGTAGCAGTTCTCTTGTCTTGTCATACTCCTTGGACTTGGAGTATAAATTGAAAAGTGCTGTTTGTTTCGCTAACGTCAAACTGATAAATCCGTCCAAAAGGATCTCAACCTCGTTACTCTTGTGTGAGCACCACTGCGCCTGTTACTGAATGTTGAGCAAATGTTTATCTCATTATCTGTTTTAGTCTATCAGGGTAATCCAAAGAGATTCGAAAAGTCACCGCACGTTCGGTGACTTTTTGTTCTCTTCAATTCGGTTCCTTTTGCCGATTGCATTTCGGTGACCCTGCGGTGTATTCAGCAAGCAGCACAGGGTCCCCGAATTGCAGGGAAAAGCTGCCGCAAACCCGACGAAAACTAACCGCAAAACCCAGCGAATGCCACCGAACCCCCCAAAAACATCTGGATTAACCTGCCGAATACCACGGAAAACCCGAGCAGGAGCCGATCACACGCAGCCGAAGCCTCTGGAGAAAGCCGACACCGCAGACGAATGCAGTGAATAAATTAGGAAAACAGTTTGTATGAATGTTTGAAAAGTGAAACGCTGTTTGTAAAGAAACTACTGAGCGAAAATGTCTGAAATTTACACAGGAGGTCCAGGGAATGATAATAAAGAGGTCTGTTACAGAAAAAGTAAGTAAACTTAAAAACAAATCTGACTTTTAAAAAAAATAAAAAAATCTGAAAAATGATTAAAATATCCTAAAAAAGAGAGACTCTTTACTGCAGAATTTTATAATGAACGGTTTATTAGATATTGAATTAAAACGGGAAAATTTTTAACATTGAAGCCTATGGGATTCGCCTGAATTAACTTGTCGAATTAAACCACCGAATGGCAGGACATTAGGGGAACCTTTCACTGCTGGTTTGTGTTCTCTGAATAGACGAAGCATTGCTTCTCTATGGGGATTTCACTGCCCTCGAACAGGCACCGAACATGCACCGTATGTTCAGGCAATTCGCTAGGATTTGGCAAATTGCCTGCTCTCTGAATAGCCGAATTGCCAGGAAAGGTATTTTTCAGCGTTCGGTTACCTTTCTCAAGCAATTCGGAGCTCTTTGAATAACCCTCTTAGTCTCCCAACAGTTTCTAGGGGAGGTGTTATTCTGTATCTGTATGTGCCTTTATACTGTATCTGTAAGTGCTGTGTTCTGCCTCTGAGATGTATGTGCCTGTATACTGTATCTGTATGTGCCTTTATACTGTATCTGTATGTGCTATGCTCTGCCTCCGTGCCTTAATGTGCCTTTATACTGTATCTGTATGTGCTGTGTTCTGCCTCTGAGATGTATGTGCCTGTATACTGTATCTGTATGTGCCTTTATACTGTATCTGTATGTGCTATGCTCTGCCTCCGTGCCTTAATGTGCCTTTATACTGTATCTGTATGTGCTGTGTTCTGCCTCCGTGCCTTAATGTGCCTTTATACTGTATCTGTATGTGTGGGACTCTGCCTCCGAGACTTATGTGCCTTTATACTGTATCTGTATGTGCTGTGTTCTGCCTCCGAGACTTATGTGCCTTTATACTGTATCTGTATGTGCTGTGCTCTGCCTCCGTGCCTTAATGGGCCTTTATACTGTATCTGTATGTGCTGTGCTCTGCCTCCGAGACTTATGTGCCTTTATACTGTATCTGTATGTGCTGTGCTCTGCCTCCGTGCCTTAATGTGCCTTTATACTGTATCTGTATGTGTGGGACTCTGCCTCCGAGACTTATGTGCCTTTATACTGTATCTGTATGTGCTATGCTCTGCCTCCGAGACTTATGTGCCTTTATACTGTATCTATATGTGCTATGCTCTGCCTCCGAGACTTATGTGCCTTTATACTGTATCTGTATGTGCTGTGCTCTGCCTCCATGCCTTAATGTGCCTTTATACTGTATCTGTATGTGCTGTGCTCTGCCTCCGAGACTTATGTGCCTTTATACTGTATCTGTATGTGTGGGACTCTGCCTCCGAGACTTATGTGCCTTTATACTGTATCTGTATGTGCTATGCTCTGCCTCCGAGACTTATGTGCCTTTATACTGTATCTGTATGTGCTGTGCTCTACCTCCGTGCCTTAATGTGCCTTTATACTGTATCTGTATGTGCTGTGCTCTGCCTCCATGCCTTAATGTTCCTTTATACTGTATCTGTATGTGCTGTGCTCTGCCTCCATGCCTTAATGTTCCTTTATACTGTATCTGTATGTGCTGTGCTCTGCCTCCGTGCCTTAATGTGCCTTTATACTGTATCTGTATGTGCTGTGCTCTGCCTCCATGCCTTAATGTTCGTTTATACTGTATCTGTATGTGCTGTGCTCTGTCTCCATGCCTTAATGTGCCTTTATACTGTATCTGTATGTGCTGTGCTCTGCCTCCGTGCCTTAATGTGCCTTTATACTGTATCTGTATGTGTGGGACTCTGCCTCCGAGACTTATGTGCCTTTATACTGTATCTGTATGTGCTGTGCTCTGCCTCCGTGCCTTATTGTGCCTTTATACTGTATCTGTATGTGCTGTACTCTGCCTCCATGCCTTAATGTTCCTTTATACTGTATCTGTATGTGCTGTGCTCTGCCTCTGTGCCTTAATGTGCCTTTATACTGTATCTGTATGTGCTGTGCTCTGCCTCCGTGCCTTAATGTGCCTTTATACTGTATCTGTATGTGCTGTGCTCTGTCTCCATGCCTAATGTGCCTTTATACTGTATCTGTATGTGCTGTGCTCTGCCTCCGTGCCTTAATGTGCCTTTATACTGTATCTGTATGTGCTGTGCTCTGTCTCCATGCCTAATGTGCCTTTATACTGTATCTGTATGTGCTGTGCTCTGCCTCCATGCCTAATGTGCCTTTATACTGTATCTGTATGTGCTGTGCTCTGCCTCTGTGCCTTAATGTGCCTTTATACTGTATCTGTATGTGCTGTGCTCTGCCTCCTTGCCTTAATGTGCCTTTATACTGTATCTGTATGTGCTGTGCTCTGTCTCCATGCCTAATGTGCCTTTATACTGTATCTGTATGTGCTGTGCTCTGCCTCAGACTTATGTATCTTTAATTTACTATTTTTTAGGTACAGGCAGGAATTGAATCACCTTCATCAACCTCATTTTACGTTCCAGGGAACAGACCTACATCTCAAGCAGCTGTCATTGTTTTTCTATTTTAATGATGTTTTATATTAATACCAGCTGTGAATAAACTCCTTACTCTATACATATTATCCCGGCTCACTCACTTTATTTCATGTCACAATAAATGCTGACTTTTAAAGGTAAAATATTTTACTGTGATTTCGTTATTTTTACCTGCTCACCCGGCATTGGGAAAGTTACAATCAGCACGGGCGCTGCACGCCGGCGTAGAAGCTGATGGTACATATAATGGTACGATGTTTGTGATACATATTGATATTCTTTAAAATATTTCTCCTGTGAGGAAGTAAAAAAGCTGAAACAAAAATCACGAGTCTGCCGGGAATCTGCCCGGTGATTTCCCTCATTGATGTGATCAGAAATTTCTACTCAAAAGCCATTTTATAAGGACCTTGAAAAGACACAGGCGTGTGCAGGGGGTGTGCCCAGGCACATCCTATTGACGGGTGAAGAGTGATAAAATAATAATTTCCCTGTTCTATACACATAAAAGTTTATCGAAAAATATACCATTTAGTTAATAAGTCCTTTTCTTTAACTGTAGACTACTTGCTGCAGAGAGTCCCCCTTCCCCTCCGCTTTCTGTGACCATGCTGTGGCACGTGACTCTGGACATAAGAATGTCTTTGTCTAAACCATATATGGTAACAGTGTTGACTATGCTAATTATTTGTGACGTTGAGAATATCCTATTGGCTTGTAAATCTGAGATTTTTTGTATGTCCTATCTTCTATAAAAGAGCTGACCAGGAATACCAGATATTTGAAGAACGAACTCTGTTTCTGATGTCTTCATTTATCTCCGCTAGCTAGAAAAGCGCTACGCCACACCTTACATCATACCTCAAAATTTCCACTCGCCTGCTTGCACTTGGCGAATGGAAATTTCGTGAGGGCGAGCAGGAATGTAGATTCAGGCAGCACCGTAAATTACATACAGAAAAAATGGTGACACACCAGTACTCACCAGAGCGGCTGCAACAACCAGGAGTAACAACCCAGTTCATGTATAAAACATAACAAGAAAAAATATGTCATCTGCTCTTGTTTCCATATATTAGAAATAATTATATAATTATATAGAAACGTGCGCAGATGACATCATTTTTTCTAGCACAATAAATTATTTTGCATATTCTGGCGGGCGCCGTGTTTTTTTTTGTCCAGCCAGGGAATTCAAGATGGCAGCCCCCTCTGATGAGGTCAGATGAGGACGTCTGCCACCCACCCATGCCTGCTCCGTCCTGGCTGTTCTCATCTGGTCCCTTGCTCTGCTCACACTGGGGTCTGATGTGTCTGGGAATACATGTATCTGGAGTCTGATGTGTCTGGGAATACATGTATCTGGCGTCTGATGTGTCTGTGAATACATGTATCTGGGGTCTGATGTGTCTGGGAATACATGTATCTGGGGTCTGATGTGTCTGTGAATACATGTATCTGGAGTCTGATGTGTCTGGGAATACATGTATCTGGGGTCTGATGTGTCTGGGAATACATGTATCTGGAGTCTGATGTGTCTGGGAATACATGTATCTGGGGTCTAGATAGCAAAGAGGTCCTCTTTCACCTCCTACATTGACATTCTATATGCCCCTTATCTGCTTCATGATTAATAACATAAAAACTGACTGTGCCCCTGATTAACCCCTTCACTGCTGAGCCATTTCACGTCTGTGTGCTGAGCTCATTTTTACCGCTGTCGCTCATCATGTTTAAACGCGTTTTGAAGCCGCATTTTATTATACAACCCAGACATATTATATATCGTTCTTTCCGACAGACTCGGCAGATTAATAATATATCATTATTATATGTATACATTATTTCCTGGCTGATTATTATAGCAAAAATTGTAAAAAAAATGTGAATTTCCATTAATCGACAGCGTGTAAAATATTTAGTTTCACATTTTATCATCAAAGCCTTTGTGGTTATATAGTCTATGGTGTACTCTTGTAAAAAAAAAATAGAAATCGCAACTCATTACTTTGTTTTTCTGAGATAAAACGCAATTTTAGCTGAAACTTAAAATTAAATTCATTAGTGCAACATCATTGCTCACACTATAATTGAAACATGAGCAATAGCGCTGCATTAATAAATAATTCTATTTGTTTATTTTTACTTTTAACCTGGTCATGTTTGGAATCATTGGAAAGGCCGTACTCTAGCCTTTCCAATGATATCTCTCATGACCCTCTAGCTACCACCGATCGGGAAATAAGGGGTCCAAATGACCCCCCACCTCCACCACAGGGATTTCCATAGAGAAATCATTTGGCAACTAGGGATGATGTCAGTGGGTGTGGGGAGGCCCCAGACGCGTGGCTGACACCCAAGATCTCAGCACTGGGACGAGTCATATAGGACAGCCTGACTTTGAGGAAGTCAGTCCGCCCGAGACTAGGACCCGAACGGTTATGGGTCTCCTCTGTCCCTGCGGAGACCCATGATGTGTAAAGGACGTCCTCTGCACACACCGTGCGCAGCCACAGACATCCCCCATACATCATCCGCAGGGAAAGGGTTAAAGGCTTGTTATTTCTATGAAAAATGTGCATTTTGTGCAAAATCGTCTTAAAGTAAGATTTCAATATATAAATGTTCCAAGGCAGCACACCTCAACATAACGGCTGCGCACGCCAGTGTGAACAGATAGCTACAAGTTTTTATAAAGCGCTACCAAGTTCCATAGCGCTGTACAAAATGATTGTAGTAATAGAATATATGCAATGAATTGTTATTTCACTATGGGGTCTATTTACAAAGCACAGAAATCAAACTCAATTCCGTTGCTTTACGTTTCGGCTGACATTGGCGATTTCGTTTCATTTAAATTCTGGTGAATTCACTATTTATCGAATGTTCTCTGTAGTTTTCTGAAAATGGAGTCACTGAAACCGATATCGGACATCGGTGAAAAGCGCTGTTAATCTCTGAATTGCACCAAACTGAAAAAAGTCTCCCATTCTCCTAATAAAAGGTTAAAATCAATAATAAAAAAAAAGTATTAAAAATGTGTCTAAATAATAAAAAATGTCCTTCAAAAAAATAATAAAAAGTTTGGGTACAGAATAATAAAAACTTCTTTTAAAACAAAAAATAAAACAGGTTTTTGTAAAAATAACAATAACAAATGGTCTTAAATGTTAGTGACATCTCGGTGCTCTCTTAATAGCCCTGCAAGTTTATTTTACTTTTTTACATACATTTACTTCAAACAAAGAAAAAAAACAGCAGCGTGTGTTTTATAATGTGTTTTATGTTTTTTATAATTGTTTTATAAAGTGGTTTTATTTGTTATGCACAAATAATATACAGTACAGGGTTATTCAAAGAGAGCCGATCTGGCCCCGAAATGTAACCGGACACTGAAATTCAGCGTTCGGTTACCTTTCCTGGCCATTCGGCTATTCAGAGAGCAGGCAGTTCGCCAAATGTTGGCGAATTGCCTGCACATACGGTGCCTGTTCGGTGCCTGTTCGAGGGCAGTGAAATCCCCATAGAGAAGCAATTATTCATCTATTCAGAGAACACAAACCAGCAGTGAAAAGTTGCCAAAATGTCCTGCCATTCGGTGGTTTAATTCGGCAGCTTTAATCAGGAGAATCCCATAGGCTTCAATGTTAAAAATATTCCCGTTATAACTCAATATCTAATAAACCGTTTACTATTTATTCTATGGTAAAAAATCTCTTTATTCATAGATATTTTAGGATCTTTTAGGCATTTTTTGGGATTTTTTTGGCAGACTTTTTTTTCCGTTTTGTTTTTACATCGATTTTTCTTTTTTCTGTAACAGCCCTCTTTATTATCATTCATTGGATTTTATATGTAAATTTCAGACATTTTTGTTCAGTATTTTTTTGCAGACAGCGTTTCACTATTCAAACATTCAAGCGTATTGTTTTCCTTTTTTTTTTCACCTCGTTCGTCTGTGTTTTGGCTTTTTCCGGCGGCTGCTCTGCGCTGTGATCGGTGGCTAGTCGGGTTTCTCCGGCGTGTTTGGCGGGGTTAATCCAGCTGTTCTCTGCCGGTTTCGGTGAGTGTTCGGCGGATTTGCAGCGAGTGTTCTGTGGGTTTGCAGTGGGTTTTCCCTGCACTACGGGGGCCCTGCAGTGTTTGCTGAATACACCGCAGGGTCGACAAACTAGGTTCGCCGAATCGCCCCGAAGTGCGGGGAACGAAAAGTCACTGAACGTGCGGTGACTTTTCAAATCTCTTTGAATAACCCTGACAGTTACTGTTTAAGTGAAAGTGTCCCTTTAAACACAGGAATCAAGTGACACATCAAGGCATCCTATTCTATAGGTGAATCCTCCACAGGCAGAGCTTAGTGATCTGACCTGAAACCTCAACAATTCTGCCATATTGTCATATTTGGGAGGAATAAATGCTGGAAGGACCCCATGGAAACTTTTTTCTTTAAAATTGTTGTTGTTTGTTTTTCACTATATTTGAAGTAATGCCCATCCGCAGCGTCGGGTGAACCTCGAGCGAATTCTGCAAGAAGAGAGATTTTCTGCTGAAACACAAGTGAGAGGAATATTGTTTTTTTCCCATTTTTTTCATTGGATCTCATTTCACTGTTTAATCATAGTCCATTGGCGCGAGAATATCTTCCTTTACGGTGGGTAATTCCAGGTAATCAACATGCAGCCTCCGCTGCGTCCCCTCCCCCGCATTACTGTCTGCGGGGGATTCTGGGTCTGAAGTGACGGCCGCTGAGCCTATCATTATATTTTGGAAATATCACAGATATATATATTTTTGCGCTAAGCTTCCAGTCATCTTAATCTCCACGTTTCTTTGACTTCAATATAAAGGAGATTATACCTGAGTGTATTAAATCCTCCATTAATTGCTTTTAATCTCTGTAACAATCTGTCTTAAAGCCGGCCGGAGCGATGGACCTCGAGTCCACGCGGATAATATCGCCTCCGTTCGGTCTGCACAGGGATTTTTGCGTCTATATCTTAGATGATACACTCATCATGAATATTCTGATTGCGGAATCTCTTATCGGCAACTAAAAAGATTTATCAAATAAAATATTAAAAAATATTAATAATGTGTATCGTCTCGTCACATCATGACTAGGGATGAGCTGTTCGGTTCGATCAGTTCGGATTTCGATTCGAACTTTGGTCGTTCGAAAGTTCGCGAACTTCGAACTTTTTGGGTGTGTTCGGTTCGAGTTCGCAAAAAAAAAGCAAATTTTGAAAAAAGTATAAAAAATGCTTAAAAAATGTAGACTATACTGAGGGGGTGGGGTGGTGTCTGCTTCTGATTGAGATTTGAGAAGTGTTAATTTCCCTCCTAAAACTTCTTCTGTGTGTTCAGCTCATTTTTACCGCTTTCGCTCATCATGTTTAAATGCGATTTTGAACCCACATTTTATTAAATGACCCAGACATATTAGATATCGTTCTTTCAGGCAGACGCCGCAGATTCATAATATATCATTATTATATGTATACGTCCTGTTCTGGCTGTATATTATGAAACAAATGCAATAAAAATTGAACTTTTAATCATCTGCAGTGTGTAAAGTGTTTTTTTTTTTACATTTTAGCACATGAGCGTCTGCGGTTATGTTTTCTATGGGGTGCGCTTGTACAAAAATTAGAAATGGGGACTCATTACATTTTGTGGGGGGAATTACGTGATTTATAGCAAACACACACCATAGAAAAAAATCATTAGTGCATCATTGTTCACATTATAATTGAAATGTGAACAATATTGCTGCATTAATAAAAATAACACACAAAAAAAATACATGTTTTTTTTGTTTTTTTACTTTATACCTGGTCATGTTGGGTATCATTTGAAAGGCCATGCTCAGGCCTTTCGATTGACACCCTCCATGACCCCCTAGCTGCCTGGAGATATTGGGGTTCAAATGAACCCCCTATCTTCACCAGGGGATTGGCCTGGGCAATATATATACGCATGATGTGAGCTGGCCTGGGCAATATATATACGCATGATGGCCATAGGTGTGCGCACGGGTGCCTAGGCACACCCTAATCCCACCCACAGCACAGTCTGGGTCCCGGCTTGCCGCATCCCACGGATAGCCGCCGGGACCCTTTGCCTCTGCAAGCCTGTACTTCCCTGGTGGTCCGGTGGCTGTGGGCTCTGCAATGCGATCAGAACGCAGAGCACGTCCCACACAGGACCCGTGCACTAGCGATCCTCTGATGACCTGTCACCTGATCGCCGGTGCACACTGACTATGTCAGAGAGTGCCAGCAGTCAGGTGAAAGGTCATCAGAAGATCGCCGGTGCACGGGTCCAGTGTGGGACGTGCTCTGCGTTCTGTGCACGAAGCACAGATCGCATTGCAGAGCCCACAGCCACCGGACCACCAGGGAAGTACAGGCTGGATTTAAGCTGGATGAAGCGGTCCCCTCCTCTGTCAACGGACATGTTCATCCCCCTCCCTGCAAGAAAAAAGGTAAGCAGGAGAGGAGTCAACTTTTATATACAGCATTTTTAAATATTACAATTTTATTTGATGGCAGTGGATTCTGTGATACGCTTATACGCACCGCACATTGGGAGTTTCATGGCAGTGGATTCTGTGATATGCTTATACGCACTAGACATGTGCATTAGTTTTAGTACTAAAACGATTTAGTCCGAATTTTGGGATAATTTAGTTTTAGTATGACTCAAGAGATACGAAACTGCTCAGTACAAAAAACGAAGGAAACTAAAATAAAATGCACTACATTTTAGTTTCAGTCCTTTTTGTGATATTACATTGAGTGAAGGAGACCAGTAATGAAGCAAAGCTAAAAGGTTTGTATGTGTAATCCTTCCCGACCCGACACTCATACAGTGATAGAGCTCCAGAATACTCACTCGCAGCACAGACAGCCAGCACAGTAGAGGAAACCTTTACTTAACCCTTGCATGTCTATGAGGCAGAAAAGATGATAAAAGCAGCTGGAGAAGGAAAACATTCAAATAAATCACACTGAAAGCTAATGACAGAGGAGGGCTGGATAGTAAAAACCCCTTTATAACAAGCAGCGCTGGGAGAAGAGAGGGACTTTATAAAACGTGTGATATCTCCCCTCCCGCTCTGCATAATAGGGGCTTAGGTCTGATACATTTTATATTATCCAGGAGCACTAGCCCCCTTTCCTCATCTATAATACACATTTTATATAAAGTCCCTCTCCTCTCCCAGTGCTGCTTGTTATAAAGGTTTTTTACGTTTAGTTACATTTAGTATCCAGCTCTCACAGTTACTCTGTCATTATGAGCCTTCAGTGTGATTTATTTGAATGGTTTCCCTGGATTTAAAGTGCTTTATTTTATTATAAAAATCAATTTGCACCAGTCATTTCTTCTCTGAGCTGTCAGACTGATTTACGTTAATATTTTCCCTCTCCTGCTTTTATATTCCTGTGTCTCCCCCACAGAGATACAAAGTTTAAGAAAAAGTTCCCTCTCCTGTGCTGGATAAGCATTGCATTCCGAAGTTCTGCACCCTCCACATGCCAATGCAGTAGGATGTTCTATTCAGAGAGGGGTATTAATTAATGCAGGAGGATGTTCTATACATTATACAGAGAAGAGCCTTTTTTTTTTTTTAGCCCTTTAAATCCAGTGGCTGTGAGCGCTGAGATCGGCAGCTTGTTATATTATCTCTGAGTACAATGTATCAGGCTCAGTTGTTACAGTAACTGACTGTAACAGCGCTCAGAGTTTCAGTAAAACAAGGAAATAATATTGTTCTAACCTCTTATATATAAAAATATTATTTACTAGTTTTACTGAAACTCTGAGCGCTGTGATGAGCAGCAGTCAGTTACTGTAACAGCTTTGCCTGGCACATTGTGCTGAGAGTGAGAGATACTGTAACAAGCAGTGATCTCAGCCCTCTGAGGAGCCACTACAATAGTAATTGTATCCACTGGTTTTCGGATGATTGAAATTAGTTTTCATACTAAAGAACTGAAAACGAATTTCTTTAGCAACTAAATAAATTGCATTTTAGGACTAATCCATTAGTTCAAAACAAAATTTTGTGCTGTGCACATGTCTATATGCACCGCACATTACAGAGAGTTTCATGGCAGTGGATTCTGTGATACGCTTATATGCACCGCACATTACAGAGAGTTTCATGGCAGTGGATTCTGTGATACGCTTAAATGCACCACACATTACTGGGAGTTTCATGGCAGTGGATTCTGTGATACGCTTATATGCACCGCACATTACAGAGAGTTTCATGGCAGTGGATTCTGTGATACGCTTAAATGCACCACACATTACAGAGAGTTTCATGGCAGTGGATTCTGTGATACGCTTAAATGCACCACACATTACAGAGAGTTTCATGGCAGTGGGTTCTGTGATACGTTTATATGCACCGCACATTACTGGGAGTTTCATGGCAGTGGATTCTGTGATACGCTTATACGCACCGCACATTACAGAGAGTTTCATGGCAGTGGATTCTGTGATACGCTTAAATGCACCACACATTACAGAGAGTTTCATGGCAGTGGATTCTGTGATATGCTTAAATGCACCACACATTACAGAGAGTTTCATGGCAGTGGATTCTGTGATACGTTTATATGCACCGCACATTACTGGGAGTTTCATGGCAGTGGATTCTGTGATACACTTATACGCACCGCACATTACTGAGAGTTTCATGGCAGTGGATTCTGTGATACGCTTATATGCACCGCACATTACTGGGAGTTTCATGGCAGTGGATTCTGTGATACGCTTATATGCACCGCACATTACTGGGAGTTTCATGGCAGTGGATTCTGTGATACACTTATATGCACCGCACATTACTGGGAGTTTCATGGCAGTGGATTCTGTGATACGCTTATACGCGCCGCACATTACTGAGAGTTTCATGGCAGTGGATTCTGTGATAGGCTTATATGCACCGCACATTACAGAGAGTTTCATGGCAGTGGATTCTGTGATACGCTTATATGCACCGCACATTACTGGGAGTTTCATGGCAGTGGATTCTGTGATACACTTATATGCACCGCACATTACTGGGAGTTTCATGGCAGTGGATTCTGTGATACGCTTAAACGCACCGCACATTACTGAGAGTTTCATGGCAGTGGATTCTGTGATACGCTTATATGCACCGCACATTACTGAGAGTTTCATGGCAGTGGATTCTGTGATACGCTTATATGCACCGCACATTACTGGGAGTTTCATGGCAGTGGATTCTGTGATACGCTTATATGCAACGCACATTACAGAGAGTTTCATGGCAGTAGATTCTGTGATACACTTATATGCACCGCACATTACTGGGAGTTTCATGGCAGTGGATTCTGTGATACGCTTATATGCACCGCACATTACTGGGGGTTTCATGGCAGTGGATTCTGTGATACGCTTAAATGCACCGCACATTACTGGGAGTTTCATGGCAGTGGATTCTGTGATACGCTTATATGCACCGCACATTACTGGGGGTTTCATGGCAGTGGATTCTGTGATACGCTTAAATGCACCGCACATTACTGGGAGTTTCATGGCAGTGGATTCTGTGATACTCTTATATGCACCGCACATTACTGGGAGTTTCATGGCAGTGGATTCTGTGATACGCTTATATGCACCGCACATTACAGAGAGTTTCAAGGCAGTGGATTCTGTGATACGCTTATATGCACCGCACATTACTGGGAGTTTCATGGCAGTAGATTCTGTGATACACTTATATGCACCGCACATTACTGGGAGTTTCATGGCAGTGGATTCTGTGATACGCTTATATGCACCGCACATTACTGAGAGTTTCATGGCAGTGGATTCTGTGATACGCTTATATGCACCGCACATTACTGGGAGTTTCATGGCAGTGGATTCTGTGATATGCTTATATAGCACCGCACATTACTGGGAGTTTCATGGCAGTGGATTCTGTGATATGCTTATATACACCGCACATTACTGGGAGTTTCATGGCAGTGGATTTTGTGATATGCTTATATACACCGCACATTACTGGGAGTTTCATGGCAGTGGATTCTGTGATATGCTTAAATGCATCGCACATTATTGGGAGTTTCATGGCAGTGGATTCTGTGATACGCTTATATGCACCGCACATTACAGAGAGTTTCATGGCAGTGGATTCTGTGATACGCTTATACGCACCGCACATTACTGGGAGTTTCATGGCAGTGGATTCTGTGATACGCTTATACGCACCGCACATTACAGAGAGTTTCATGGCAGTGGATTCTGTGATACGCTTATACGCACCGCACATTACTGGGAGTTTCATGGCAGTGGATTCTGTGATACGCTTAATGCACCGCACATTACAGAGAGTTTCATGGCAGTGGATTCTGTGATACGCTTATACGCACCG
The DNA here is from genome assembly GCA_009667805.1 of Leptobrachium leishanense. Taxonomy (NCBI): domain Eukaryota; kingdom Metazoa; phylum Chordata; class Amphibia; order Anura; family Megophryidae; genus Leptobrachium; species Leptobrachium leishanense. The sequence goes on from CM019067.1 coordinate 336,097,738, forward strand.
CACATTACTGGGAGTTTCATGGCAGTGGATTCTGTGATACGCTTATACGCACCGCACATTACAGAGAGTTTCATGGCAGTGGATTCTGTGATACGCTTATACGCACCGCACATTACAGAGAGTTTCGTGGCAGTGGATTCTGTGATACGCTTAAATGCACCACACATTACAGAGAGTTTCATGGCAGTGGATTCTGTGATACTCTTATATGCACCGCACATTACTGGGGGTTTCATGGCAGTGGATTCTGTGATACGCTTATATGCACCGCACATTACAGAGAGTTTCATGGCAGTGGATTCTGTGATACGCTTATATGCACCACACATTACAGAGAGTTTCATGGCAGTGGATTCTGTGATACGCTTATATGCACCGCACATTACTGGGAGTTTCATGGCAGTGGATTCTGTGATACGCTTATATGCACCGCACATTACTGGGAGTTTCATGGCAGTGGATTCTGTGATACTCTTATATGCACCGCACATTACTGGGAGTTTCATGGCAGTGGATTCTGTGATACGCTTATATGCACCGCACATTACAGAGAGTTTCATGGCAGTGGATTCTGTGATACGCTTATACGCACCGCACATTACAGAGAGTTTCATGGCAGTGGATTCTGTGATACTCTTATATGCACCGCACATTACAGAGAGTTTCATTGCAGTGGATTCTGTGATACTCTTATATGCACCGCACATTACAGAGAGTTTCATGGCAGTGGATTCTGTGATACTCTTATATGCACCGCACATTACAGAGAGTTTCATGGCAGTGGATTCTGTGATACGCTTATATACACCGCACATTACTGGGAGTTTCATGGCAGTGGATTCTGTGATACGCTTATATGCACCGCACATTACTGGGAGTTTCATGGCAGTGGATTCTGTGATACGCTTATACGCACCGCACATTACTGGGAGTTTCATGGCAGTGGATTCTGTGATACGCTTATACGCACCGCACATTACTGGGGGTTTCATGGCAGTGGATACAGTATCCTCTTTTCATACAGGCTGCCGCCCCAAGCAGTTGTCTGTGATACTCTTATATGCACCGCACATTACAGAGAGTTTCATGGCAGTGGATTCTGTGATACGCTTATATGCACCGCACATTACTGGGAGTTTCATGGCAGTGGATTCTGTGATACGCTTATATGCACCGCACATTACTGGGAGTTTCATGGCAGTGGATTCTGTGATACATTTATATGCACCGCACATTACTGGGAGTTTCATGGCAGTGGATTCTGTGATACGCTTATATGCACCGCACATTACTGAGAGTTTCATGGCAGTGGATTCTGTGATATGCTTATATACACCGCACATTACTGGGAGTTTCATGGCAGTGGATTCTGTGATACGCTTATATGCACCGCACATTACTGAGAGTTTCATGGCAGTGGATTCTGTGATACGCTTATATGCACCGCACATTACTGGGAGTTTCATGGCAGTGGATTCTGTGATATGCTTATATACACCGCACATTACTGGGAGTTTCATGGCAGTGGATTCTGTGATACGCTTATATACACCGCACATTACTGGGAGTTTCATGGCAGTGGATTTTGTGATATGCTTATATACACCGCACATTACTGGGAGTTTCATAGCAGTGGATTTTGTGATATGCTTATATACACCGCACATTACTGGGAGTTTCATGGCAGTGGATTCTGTGATATGCTTAAATGCATCGCACATTATTGGGAGTTTCATGGCAGTGGATTCTGTGATACGCTTATATGCACCGCACATTACTGGGAGTTTCATGGCAGTGGATTCTGTGATACGCTTATATGCACCGCACATTACTGGGAGTTTCATGGCAGTGGATTCTGTGATACGCTTATACGCACCGCACATTACAGAGAGTTTCATGGCAGTGGATTCTGTGATACGCTTATACGCACCGCACATTACAGAGAGTTTCGTGGCAGTGGATTCTGTGATACGCTTAAATGCACCACACATTACAGAGAGTTTCATGGCAGTGGATTCTGTGATACGCTTAAATGCACCACACATTACAGAGAGTTTCATGGCAGTGGATTCTGTGATACTCTTATATGCACCGCACATTACTGGGGGTTTCATGGCAGTGGATTCTGTGATACGCTTATATGCACCGCACATTACTGGGGGTTTCATGGCAGTGGATTCTGTGATACGCTTATATGCACCGCACATTACTGGGAGTTTCATGACAGTGGATTCTGTGATACTCTTATATGCACCGCACATTACTGGAGTTTCATGGCAGTGGATTCTGTGATACGCTTATATGCACCGCACATTACTGGAGTTTCATGGCAGTGGATTCTGTTGATACGCTTATATGCACCGCACATTACAGAGAGTTTCATGGCAGTGGATTCTGTGATACGCTTATATGCACCGCACATTACAGAGATTCATGGCAGTGGATTCTGTGATACTTCTTATATTGCACCGCACATTACTGGGAGTTTCATGGCAGTGGATTCTGTGATACGCTTTATGCACCGCACATTACTGGGAGTTTCATGCAGTGGATTCTGTGATACGCTTATACGCACCGCACATTACTGGGGGTTTCATGGCAGTGGATACAGTATCCTCTTTTCATACAGGCTTGCCGCCCCAAGCAGTTGTTTATGATACTCTTATATGCACCGCACATTACAGAGAGTTTCATGGCAGTGGATTCTGTGATACGCTTATATGCACCGCACATTACTGGGAGTTTCATGGCAGTGGATTCTGTTGATACGCTTATATGCACCACCCACATTACTGGGAGTTTCATGGCAGTGGATTCTGTGATACGCTTATATGCACCGCACATTACAGAGAGTTTCATGGCAGTGGATTCTGTGATACGCTTATACGCACCGCACATTACAGAGAGTTTCATGGCAGTGGATTCTGTGATACTCTTATATGCACCGCACATTACTGGGAGTTTCATGGCAGTGGATTCTGTGATACTCTTATATGCACCGCACATTACAGAGAGTTTCATGGCAGTGGATTCTGTGATACGCTTATATGCACCGCACATTACTGGGAGTTTTCATGGCAGTGGATTCTGTGATACGCTTATATGCACCGCACATTACAGAGAGTTTCATGGCAGTGGATTCTGTATACTTCTATTATGCACCGCACATTACTGGGAGTTTCATGGCAGTGGATTCTGTGATACGCTTATATGCACCGCACATTACTGGGAGTTTCATGGCAGTGGATTCTGTGATACGCTTATACGCACCGCACATTACTGGGGGTTTCATGGCAGTGGATACAGTATCCTCTTTTCATACAGGCTGCCGCCCCAAGCAGTTGTTTATGATACTCTTATATGCACCGCACATTACAGAGAGTTTCATGGCAGTGGATTCTGTGATACGCTTATATGCACCGCACATTACTGGGAGTTTCATGGCAGTGGATTCTGTGATACGCTTATATGCACCGCACATTACTGGGAGTTTCATGGCAGTGGATTCTGTGATACGCTTATATGCACCGCACATTACAGAGAGTTTCATGGCAGTGGATTCTGTGATACGCTTATACGCACCGCACATTACAGAGAGTTTCATGGCAGTGGATTCTGTGATACTCTTATATGCACCGCACATTACTGGGAGTTTCATGGCAGTGGATTCTGATACTCTTATATGCACCGCACATTACAGAGAGTTTCATGGCAGTGGATTCTGTGATACGCTTATATACACCGCACATTACTGGGAGTTTCATGGCAGTGGATTCTGTGATACGCTTATATGCACCGCACATTACTGGGAGTTTCATGGCAGTGGATTCTGTGATACGCTTATACGCACCGCACATACTGGGGTTTCATGGCAGTGGATTCTGTGATACGCTTATATGCACCGCACATTACAGAGAGTTTCATGCAGTGGATTCTGTGATACGCTTATACGCACCGCACATTACAGAGAGTTCATGGCAGTGGATTCTGTGATACACTTATATGCACCGCACATTACTTGGGTTTCATGCAGTGGATTCTGTGATACGCTTATACGCACCGCACATTACTGGGGGTTTCATGGCAGTGGATTCTGTGATACGCTTATATGCACCGCACATTACAGAGAGTTTCATGGCAGTGGATTCTGTGATACGCTTATACGCACCGCACATTACAGAGAGTTTCATGGCAGTGGATTCTGTGATACTCTTATATGCACCGCACATTACAGAGAGTTTCATGGCAGTGGATTCTGTGATACGCTTATATGCACCGCACATTACTGGGAGTTTCATGGCAGTGGATTCTGTGATACGCTTATATGCACCGCACATTACAGAGAGTTTCATGGCAGTGGATTCTGTGATACGCTTATATACACCGCACATTACTGGGAGTTTCATGGCAGTGGATTCTGTGATACGCTTATATGCACCGCACATTACTGGGAGTTTCATGGCAGTGGATTCTGTGATACGCTTATATGCACCGCACATTACTGGGAGTTTCATGGCAGTGGATTCTGTGATACGCTTATACGCACCGCACATTACTGGGGGTTTCATGGCAGTGGATACAGTATCCTCTTTTCATACAGGCTGCCGCCCCAAGCAGTTGTTTATGAATAGATTAAAGGAAAAGCATTTACCGTCATTTGAAATGTCATTTTTTGGTTTTTACATATTTCTATACATCCTAGAAATCCGCCACTTCACGGGCAGGTTATGGGGACCTCCTAGGCATGATATTTGAAGGAATTTTTCATTTTAATTTTTAACCCTTATTTCATGGAAAACTCACTGTCCCTTTAAAAAGTTTTTTTTTTTACTTTTTGTCCTTGTTTCCTGTCCCCCAGGGCACTACCCGGACCCCCATACACCTTTTATGGCAAATATCTTGCATATATGCCCTCATGGGGGGCACTCTAAAAATCTAATTTTCAGCTCCATTGACTTGTATTAAGTTCGAGTTCGAGTTTGAACATTTGGAAAGTTCGAGTTCGAATGCAAACCGAACTCGGGGGTGTTCGGCTCATCCCTATTCATGACTTTCCAAGAAAATTACTGATATCAAAAAAATTACAGGCTGAGCGTCCCTTACCTGAAATGCTTAGGACCAGAAGTGTCTGGATTTGGGAATTTTAGGAATTTTGGGATATTTACAATAATATTTATAAATCTTGGGGACTTGTCATGTGCACAATTTTTTTTTTCATATTCCTCTTTGGTAAAGACTATTTAAGTTCCAATGATGCCATGTTTGGACTATACACCTACTGAGGAAGAGATATCATCGTGAAACGCGTTTGGGTGTATATTTCTGCATATTTTCCCTTTATTTACGTATTAATAAAAAAAGCATTGATTTTAACCCATCTCGTCCTGGTCACTGCGGAGCAGAAAAGGAGATCAACAACTGATGGGAGATCCGGTGCATCCGACAATATCACCGGCTGCACGAACATCTGGTGTCTGATTGAGACATATAAAAATGTGAGTGTATCCCTTCCACTCATTTTTACCTTTACATACTACACCATTATACCCCTATGCTTTATTTGAGGTACGCATGAACATAAGGCAAAAGAAACTGAGTGTACAAGGGGACCCCCATTGAAGGAAGTGCTGATCCTACCACACTTTTATCACTTGAACTTCTCGTTGGTGGGTTTGGATATACCAGGTATAATACCACCAAGTGGATGGGAGAAGCTGCTGATTCATTATAAGTTCTATCCTCATCATTTTATGCAGCAAAAGTTTTTGCCCGCCTAAAACAGACTTTTATTTCATTTTATATATACTCATTTTTTTACCATTTTATCATTGATTTAACTTGCACACAGACCATTGCACACAGACACAGGCGAGTACACGGCAAGTACACAAGAAACACAAAATACACCATGCGAGCTGTATGATTTATCCTATGCAAATTCTTACAGAAAAAACACATTCTGAGTGTTAAAATGTTATGTGTGTGTTTGTGTGTGTGCTTTTATGTTTGTGTTTGCTCTTTTATGAATGTGTGTTTTCATTTGTGCAATTTTCTGTGTTTTTATTTTTATGTATGCAATTGTATATCTGTGTTTTAAGTATAAATGGTTTTATGTGTGTGTTTTATATACATGTGTGTATCTTCATGTGTGTGCTTTTCTGTGTGTGTTCATATGTGTGTCCATTTATGTGTGCGGGCTTGTTTTATGTATGTGATTTTATGTGTGTTCTTATATGTGTGTGCATTCATTTGTGTGTTTACATGTATGTGTGTGCATTTGTGTGTGTGTTTACATTTATGTGTTTCTGGTTTTATGTATGTTTGTGTTTGTGTGCACTTATGTGTGTGCTTTTATGTTTGTGTTTGCTCTTTTATGTATGTGTGTTTTCATGTATGCAATTTTCTGTGTGTTTTTATGTATGCGTGGTTTTATGTGTTTGTTTATATGCATGTGTGTTTATATTCGTGTGTGCATTCATTTGTGTGTTTATATGTATGTGTGTGCATTTGTGTGTCTGCTCGCATTTATGTGTTTGTGGTTTTTGTGTGTGTGTGTTTGTGGGCATTTATGTGTGTCTTTGTGTGTGTGTGTGTATGTGGGCATTTATGTGTGGGGGTCTTTTATAGGTGTCCGTGTGTGCTTTTATGTTTGTGTGTTTTCATTCTCTCCCAGATAGATCCATGAAATCCATCATTAGAAAAGGTTCCATATACAGTATCACCTCCCTGCCCTTTCTGCATCTCACCCTTTCTGCGTCTCGCCCTTTCTGTGTCTCGCCCTTTCTGTGTCTCACCCTTTCTGCATCCACCCTGTGTCTCGCCCTTTCTGCGTCTCACCCTTTCTGTGTCTCGCCCATTCTGTGTCTCGCCCTTTCTGCGTCTCACCCTGTGTCTCGCCCTTTCTGCGTCTCACCCTGTGTCTCGCCCTTTCTGCGTCTCACCCTGTGTCTCGCCCTTTCTGCGTCTCACCCTGTGTCTCGCCCTTTCTGTGTCTCACTCTGTGTCTCGCCCTTTCTGTGTCTCACCCTTTCTGTGTGTCACCCTGTGTCTCACCCTTTCTGTGTCTCGCCCCTTTCTGCTTCTCGCCCTTTCTGTGTCTCGCCCCTTTCTGCTTCTCGCCCTTTCTGTGTCTCGCCCTTTCTGTGTCTCACCCTTTCTGCACCTCACCCTTTCTTTGTCTCTCCCTTTCTGTGTCTCACCCTTTCTGTGTCTCACCCTTTCTGCACCTCACCCTTTCTTTGTCTCTCCCTTTCTGTGTCTCACCCTTTCTGTGTCTCACCCTTTCTGCACCTCACCCTTTCTTTGTCTCACCCTTTCTGTGTCTCACCCTTTCTGTGTCTCGCCCTTTCTGTGTCTCTCCCTTTCTGCTTTTCACCCTGCGTCTCACCCTGTGTCTCACCCTTTCTGTGTCTCACCCTTTCTGTGTCTCGCCCTTTCTGTGTCTCTCCCTTTCTGTCTCTCGCCCTTTCTGTGTCTCGCCCTTTCTGCATCTCACCCTTTCTGTGTCTCACCCTTTCTGTGTCTCACCCTTTCTGTGTCTCACCCTTTCTGCGTCTCACCCTTTCTGTGTCTCACCCTTTCTGTGTCTCGCCCTTTCTGCATCTCGCCCTTTCTGCATCTCGCCCTTTCTGTGTCTCACCCTTTCTTTGTCTCGCCCTTTCTGTGTCTCACCCTTTCTGTGTTTCACCCTTTCTGTGCCTCGCCCTTTCTGTGTCTCACCATTTCTGTGTCTCTCCCTTTCTGTGTCTCTCCCTTTCTGTGTCTCGCCCTTTCTGCGTCTCACCCTGCGTCTCACCCTGTGTCTCACCCTTTCTGTGTCTCACCCTTTCTGCGTCTCACCCTGCGTCTCACCCTGTGTCTCACCCTTTCTGTGTCTCGCCCTTTCTGCGTCTCACCCTGCGTCTCACCCTGTGTCTCACCCTTTCTGTGTCTCACCCTTTCTGTGTCTCGCCCTTTCTGTGTCTCTCCCTTTCTGTCTCTCGCCCTTTCTGTGTCTCTCCCTTTCTGTTTCTCACCCTTTCTGTGTCTCACCCTTTCTGTGTCTCACCATTTCTGTGTCTCACCCTTTCTGCATCTCGCCCTTTCTGTGTCTCTCCCTTTCTCTGTCTCACCCTTTCTGTGCCTCGCCCTTTCTGTGTCTCACCATTTCTGTGTCTCTCTCTTTCTGTGTCTCGCCCTTTCTGCGTCTCACCCTGTGTCTCGCCCTTTCTGTGTCTCACCCTTTCTGTGTCTCACCCTTTCTGTGTCTAACCCTTTGTGTCTCACCCTTTCTGTTTCGCTCTTTCTGAGTCTCCCCTCTCTGTGTCTCGCCCTTTCTGTGCCTCGCCCTTTCTGTGTCTCGCCCTTTCTGTGTCTCTCCCTTTCTCTGTCTCACCCTTTCTGTGCCTCGCCCTTTCTGTGTCTCACCATTTCTGTGTCTCTCCCTTTCTGTGTCTCTCCCTTTCTGTGTCTCGCCCTTTCTGCGTCTCACCCTGTGTCTCGCCCTTTCTGTGTCTCACCCTTTCTGTGTCTAACCCTTTGTGTCTCACCCTTTCTGTTTTGCTCTTTCTGAGTCTCCCCTCTCTGTGTCTCGCCCTTTCTGTGTCTCACCCTTTCTGTGTTTTACCCTTTTTGTCTCACCCTTTCTGTGTCTCGCCCTTTCTGTGTCTCGCCCTTTCTGTGTCTCTCCCTTTCTGTCTCTCGCCCTTTCTGTGTCTCACCCTTTCTGCATCTTACCATGTGTCTCTCACTTTCTGTGTCTCGCCCTTTCTGCATCTCACCCTTTCTGCGTCTCACCCTTTCTGCGTCTCACCCTTTCTGTGTCTCGCCCTTTCTGCATCTCGCCCTTTCTGTGTCTCACCCTTTTTTTGTCTCTCCCTTTCTGTGTCTCACCCTTTCTGTGTCTCACACTGTGTCTCGCCCTTTCTGTGTCTCACCCTTTCTGTGTCTCACCCTTTCTGTGTCTCGCCCTTTCTGTGACCCGCCCTTTCTGTGTCTCACCCTTTCTTTGTCTCACCCTTTCTGTGTCTCACCCTTTCTTTGTCTCACCCTTTCTGTGTCTCACCCTGTCTTTGTCTCTCCCTTTCTGTGTCTCACCCTTTCTTTGTCTCTCCCTTTCTGTGTCTCACCCTTTCTGTGTCTCTCCCTTTCTGTGTCTCACCCTTTCTTTGTCTCTCCCTTTCTGTGTCTCACCCTTTCTGTGTCTCACCCTTTCTGTGTCTCGCCCTTTCTGTGACCCACCATTTCTGTGTCTCGCCCTTTCTGTGTCTCACCCTTTCTGTGTCTCGCCCATTCTGTGTCTCGCCCTTTCTGCGTCTCACCCTGTGTCTCACCCTTTCTGTGTCTCACCCTTTCTGTGTCTCACCCTTTCTGTGTCTAACCCTTTGTGTCTCACCCTTTCTGTTTCGCTCTTTCTGAGTCTCCCCTCTCTGTGTCTCGCCCTTTCTGTGCCTCGCCCTTTCTGTGTCTCGCCCTTTCTGTGTCTCGCCCTTTCTGTGTCTCGCCCTTTCTGTGTCTCACCCTTTCTGTGCCTCGCCCTTTCTGTGTCTCACCATTTCTGTGTCTCTCCCTTTCTGTGTCTCTCCCTTTCTGTGTCTCGCCCTTTCTGCGTCTCACCCTGTGTCTCACCCTTTCTGTGTCTAACCCTTTGTGTCTCACCCTTTCTGTTTCGCTCTTTCTGTGTCTCGCCCTCTCTGTGTCTCACCCTTTCTGTGTCTCACCATTTCTGTGTCTCTCCCTTTCTGTGTCTCTCCTTTTCTGTGTCTCTCCCTTTCTGTGTCTCGCCCTTTCTGCGTCTCACCCTTTGTCTCGCCCTTTCTGTGTCTCACCCTTTCTGTGTCTCACCCTTTCTGTGTCTAACCCTTTGTGTCTCACCCTTTCTGTTTCGCTCTTTCTGAGTCTCCCCTCTCTGTGTCTCGCCCTTTCTGTGTCTCACCCTTTCTGTGCCTTGCCCTTTCTGTGTCTCACCCTTTCTGTGTTTAACCCTGTGTCTCGCCCTTTCTGTGTCTCGCCCTTTCTGTGTCTCGCCCTTTCTGTGACCCGCCCTTTCTGTGTCTCACCATTTCTGTGTCTCTCCCTTTCTGTGTCTCACCCTTTGTCTCGCCCTTTCTGTGTCTCACCCTTTCTGTGTCTAACCCTTTGTGTCTCACCCTTTCTGTTTCGCTCTTTCTGAGTCTCCCCTCTCTGTGTCTCGCCCTTTCTGTGTCTCACCCTTTCTGTGTCTCACCCTTTCTGTGTTTCACCCTTTCTGTGTCTCACCCTGTGTCTCGCCCTTTCTGTGTCTCGCCCTTTCTGTGACCCGCCCTTTCTGTGTCTCACCCTTTCTTTGTCTCTCCCTTTCTGTGTCTCACCCTTTCTTTGTCTCTCCCTTTCTGTGTCTCACCATTTCTGTGTCTCTCCCTTTCTGTGTCTCACACTTTCTGTGTCTCACACTTTCTGTGTCTCGTCCTTTCTGTGTCTCGCCCTTTTTTTATCTCTCCCATTCTGTGTCTCGCCCTTTCTGTGTCTCTCACTGTGTCTCACCCTTTCTGTGTCTCTCACTGTGTCTCACCCTTTCTGTGTCTCACCCTTTCTGTGTCTCACCCTTTGTGTCTCGCCCTTTCTGTGCCTCGCCTTTTCTGTGTCTCGCCCTTTCTGTGTCTCTCCCTTTCTGTGTCTCACCCTTTCTGTGTCTCACCCTTTCTGTGTCTCACCCTTTGTGTCTCGCCCTTTCTGTGCCTCGCCTTTTCTGTGTCTCGCCCTTTCTGTGTCTCTCCCTTTCTGTGTCTCACCCTTTCTGCGTCTCGCCCTTTCTGTGTCTCACCATTTCTGTGTCTCTCCCTTTCTGTGTCTCTCCCTTTCTGTGTCTCGCCCTTTCTGCGTCTCACCCTGTGTCTCGCCCTTTCTGTGTCTCACCCTTTCTGTGTCTCACCCTTTCTGTGTCTAACCCTTTGTGTCTCACCCTTTCTGTTTCGCTCTTTCTGAGTCTCCCCTCTCTGTGTCTCACCCTTTCTGTGCCTTGCCCTTTCTGTGTCTCACCCTTTCTGTGTTTCACCCTTTCTGTGTCTCACCCTGTGTCTCGCCCTTTCTGTGTCTCGCCCTTTCTGTGACCCGCCCTTTCTGTGTCTCACCCTTTCTTTGTCTCTCCCTTTCTGTGTCTCACCCTTTCTTTGTCTCTCCCTTTCTGTGTCTCACCCTTTCTGTGTCTCGCCCTTTCTGTGTCTCACCCTTTCTGTGTTTCACCCTTTCTGTGTCTCACCCTTTCTGTGTCTCGTCCTTTCTGTGTCTCGTCCTATCTGTGTCTCACCCTTTCTGTGTCTCGTCCTTTCTGTGTCTCGTCCTATCTGTGTCTCGCCCTTTCTTTATCTCGCCCATTCTGTGTCTTTCCCTTTCTATGACTGTGTCTCGCCTTTTCTGTGTCTCACACTGTGTCTCACCCTTTCTGTGTCTCACCCTTTGTGTCTCACCCTTTCTGTGTCTCACCCTTTGTGTCTCACCCTTTCTGTGTCCCACCCTTTGTGTCTCACCCTTTCTGCGTCTCACCCTTTGTGTCTCACCCTTTCTGTGTCTCACCCTTTGTGTCTCACCCTTTCTGCGTCTCACCCTTTGTGTCTCACCCTTTCTGTGTCTCACCCTTTGTGTCTCACCCTTTCTGCGTCTCACACTTTCTGTATCTCGTCCTTTCTGTGTCTCGCCCTTTCTTTATCGCGCCCATTCTGTGTCTTTCCCTTTCTGTGACTGTGTCTCGCCCTTTCTGTGTCTCACCCTTTCTGTGTTTCACCCTTTCTGTGTCTCACCCTGTGTCTCACACTTTCTGTGTCTCGTCCATTCTGTGTATCGACCTTTCTTTATCTCGCCCATTCTGTGTCTTTCCCTTTCTGTGACTGTGTCTTGTCCTTTCTGTATCTCGCCCTCTCTGTGTTTCACCCTTTCTGTATCTCACCCTTTCTGTGTCTCGCCCTTTCTGTGTCTCACCCTTTCTGTGTCTCACCCTTTCTGTGTCTCACCCTTTCTGTGTCTCGCCCTTTCTGTGTCTCGCCCTTTCTGTGTCTCACCATTTCTGTGTCTCGCCCTTTCTGTGTCTCGTCCTCTCTGTATCTCGCCCTTTCTGTGTCTCACCTTCCTCTATGGATCAGCACAGGTTCTGACCTCCTCACTGTGGCTGTGCTGTCAGAGCTTTGACATTCATTCTGTGACCAGTAGGGGGAGCAGAAAAGCCCCTGCTCTGTATTGTCACTCAATCCTCTGCAGGAAGACACAGGGAGGAACTGATTGACAGGACAGGAGATATTCTTTGTGAGTTTGAAACAAATCTTTTGCACAAACACATTTATATAAAATGGATTACGGGCAGAAATGCTTGAACTCGGGGTACTTGGGAGGGGGCGGTTATGACCCAGTAATCTAAGTGGGGGGATGTTTACAAACCCCTCGGTGCTTGCTATAAATTCATGGAGATCATGTAATTAGTGAAGGATAAGTCAGCCGGGCTGGACTAACACAGGCTAATTAGACCATTAATCATGTAAATAGTTTGTGTTTTCCCCTCTAGGATTGTGTGGAAAATACCAGATCCCCAGCGGGAGAGACAGAGGGATGCAATAAAACCTTGATGTACGGCCGCCGCCGGCCCTGCCAGATCCCGCCGCTGCTCAGGGAACACGTGTGATATTTCACAGGATGAGATATGTTGTTATTATGTTTATATATAAAGAATCGAGCGATACGTTCAGATCACGTCGTGTTACTGATGATGTGTGTAAATATTATTATTGTTATTCTTTATTTATAAAGCGCCAGCATATTCCGCAGCGCTGATATTAAGCTTCTTCTGCCTCTATACACTCATTAATGAAGAATAAAACCACAGGCGTGAAATAACACAGCGGCTGATCCTAGACTTACTACAAAGCAGAGCAGATCCAGGGTCAGATCCAGATCCCAAGCGAAGTGATATGTAGCGTTTACAGAATATTTTCCATCAATAGTGAGGATTTTAAAGGAACATTTTATTGAAAAACACAGTTCCCTTTTCTACCCTTATATAATTGGTCGGATCCTGCTGCTGACGGCCTCTGCAAAACTAATTTTTTTATTTTATAGGTGATTTTCCTCTCCTTTTCCCCCCTCGCCGCACGCTGCTCCTCCTCTTCTTAGGGACTTACGAACCGGAAGTCCCTGAAGCTTTTCTGTGCAGTTTGTGCTGTTATACAACTTGTGTAGTGTAGGAACCGCAAATTGTGCAGCGCTACGGGACTCACACACTTTATGTACACAAGATGCGTCGCGCCTGTGCAGAACGATGGATCGGAGCTGCACGCGCATGCACAGATCTGATCCATCGCTGCCTGTCTGGGAACGCTCACTACAACGATTGGTCTCAGAGGGTGACGGCAGCCGCTCTCTGTGTGTGACATCACTAGTGACTGATCTGGTGACCGGCAGCCGGGAAATTCAAAATCTTGACTGCTAGAGACACTGGGTGTGGTGGAGGAAACTCCTCTGCTTTACCTGGGATATCTCCAAATTGGGAGATTCTGCACAGTCTGACCACTTTATAACTATAACATGGTCTGAGTGGGTAAAGTGTCCCTTTAACAAGCAAAAAAATAATATATATAATATAAATATTTGTTTTAAACATTTAAGCGTCTCCATCAAGCAGGACGCGCGGCCGGTCCATGCGATAAGTGGCTGCTGGGGACAAATATTCCATCACTCCACCAAAAAAAAAACCCTGGGCTCTTCACAGCAGGTACATGTCTCAGGTGTCCAAACCAGGGCTGAACCTGCAATGAGTGCGCTGCAAGGAAACTAGAGATGTGCATTAGTTTTGGAAAAATTTAGAATTTGGAATGAAATTTGATAATTCATATTCGGAAGTATTTCCGAATAACGAATCGATACGATAGGAATTCGAAACGAAATGATATATAACGAATTTATTTTGTTTTACACTGTGTCATCATAAAAGAAAAATTTGAATAACTGATATCAACTATCAAATTGATCTTAACTTACAATACAAGTAATAGTCAGCAAAGGACTTTATGAAACCAATACATTTTGTTTCACTCTTTAATGTGACTCAAATATTAAATCTGTGACCCTAGCTTTTCTTTTAACAGCAAAATTTGGTCAATTATCTAGTAATCCAAAAATCGAATTGATATCAACTATCGAATTGATATATGAAACTTGAATCGATTCAAAATTTCAAATCGATTCGAAATTTCAAATCAATCTGAAACTAAATGAAATGAAATATGAAATGAAATTAGTTACGAAATTCCCAAAAACGAAATGATTTAAAAATGTAACGAAACGAAACTAAACAACACATATTTTTCAGCCATGCACATCCCTAAAGGAAACCAATAGATAACCGGAAGAACCCTGGACTGGACCCTGAATGTCAGTTGAAGAGCCAATTCACCGGCTTGGTTCTTGTCAGCCACGACTGGAGGTAAACATGAGATTCCCTTTATCCTGCGGGATTTGACATAGAATGTTTAACAAACGTAACAAATTCCATTTCTTCTTTAAAGGGAGCTATTCACTGAACTCTGTAGCATCACCAATGTTCCTCGTAGCTGTGAGCAACGGTAAAAATCACTCTTTTTGGATCTATGGTGAACCCCGGCTATCTGGAGGCCCAAAATCTAACAACGGCAGTGAAGTTTCTGCCAGTAACAGCGAACAATGGAACCAGCATTATCTTTCCGTAACATCAGTAAGCTGTGGCTATTCTCCAAGCAGCGGGTTCTGCCGTTGTTTGTAACACCGACTTCCACGACTGCCGGGATTATAGAGTGATGTCCTCCATTGGACTCCGATAGAACCAGCACTGAAAACAATGGTTAAAAGACCCTAGAAAGCTTCATCTGACACACCGGTAAATATATATTGGTGATTATAAAATTGCAAGTTTCTTTGAACTCTGATAGGTGCAAAACTAAAAAACAACACAAAAACTATGAAAAAACAATGAAAAAGCAATGCAAAACAGCACTAAAAACAACACAAAACAATGAAAAAACAACAATAAAACACTGAAAAAACAAAGCAAAACAATAAAAAGTAACACAAAAACAATCCAAAAATAACGCAAAACCAATGCAAAAACAAAGCTAAAAACAATGCAAAGAACAGGGTGAAAACAATGCAAACAGCAACAGATTTCGGGCGCTCTCTGTGTATGATATCACTAGTGATCGATCTGGTGATTGGCTGTCGGTGACGATGTGTGGGGTGGATATGTGTTACGCTTCACCAGATCAGGACAGCAGGGAGGGGGGAGAAGGGGGCGGCACTCCTCACATCCAGGCCACTTTAAAAGAACGTTAGAAAACGTCATCTGACTCACCAGTAAATATATTTCAATGATTATAAAATAGCGAGTCCCGATAAACTCTGATAAGTGCAAAACTGAAAACAACACAAAAGCAATGGAAAAATAAAACAAAACCGATGCTAAAACAATGAAAAAACCATGCAAACCAGCTCTAAAAACAACACAAAAATAACACGAGAACAACACAAAAATTAAACAAAAATAACTCAAAAACAGTGAAAAAAGCAACACAAAAACAATGCATAAACAAAGCAAAAATAACACAAAAAACATCCAAAAATAATGCAAAAAAAGCGCTAAAAACAATGCAAAATCAATGAAAAGACAAGTAAAAACAATGCAAAAACAGATGCTTCATCTGTCTGACGATGCAATTGGCAACACCGAAAGGAAACCCAACTTGGAGCAAGCTGGGCCTGTCGCCGACCTACACAGAATCATGATGCAGTCGGCAGCAGATGCAAAGTTGAATATTTTTAGAGGACAAACAGACACTACAAGGACAACTACAAGGACGTCCCTTCAATGTCTGCAGCCGGTATTTACGGACACACGGCACTGATTGCCGACAGCCACAAACATAACTGGATGATATTATTTTTAAACCCGTACACATTATCCGTTTTCCCGGTGAGGAATTCATCCAGTTGACGTGTCTCCTTGTTGGAGGTCTTCGGGGAGCTGGCCGGTGGTCTTGGTTTGGCTCTTCCGATCGTCACCCCTTGTGTTTTCCTTATTTGGCTCCATGACATTCCTGTGGACGTCCGATGGGACATGAAGCTCGCCTTCAGCTTGAAGCAATTAACGAGCCGTTTATAGAAGTCTCTGCCGCGGCGCATTCCACGTATCGGTCGTGGGTTCGACTCTGCGGACGGAGGTTTCGGGACAGACGTTGGGAAGCTGTCATTACCCGGGATAACAAAGGCTGGTGTATTTCTCTGGGTATTTTTAAGATGTGCCACCCTGGCTGGAAGAGTGTCATTCCGAGCGATACGACGTATGCGCATTCCTCCAGAAACCACAAAGAGAGGGGGGAAACCATCTCAAAAGGAAACATTGTCCAACGGCGAGTGTCCCCAATGCATCGTTTCTCGGGACGCACACCACAAAATTGAAGGTTCCAGCTCACACAAATAGCACAGTGAGCGCCGATCAAAGAGAGGAACGTATCGGGCAGCTCAATCCTCCACTGTGAGGGGCCTCGCGTGATATTAAGCAGGCCGTAATTAAACTAATTGCGTTTATTGGACGCTCTGAGACTGATTTTCATTCACAAAAAAACCACGGACGGTATTTATTTTTAGGGCTTTTTTAAATAAATTTTACAAGTTAAAAATAAAAATCACTTAATTCAGAGACTATAGAAGGGATTAATTCATGAGGCGGAGCGCGGTGAATAGCAGCATTCACATTCTGCTCCTCTATGTCAGTTTAATTCTAGGAAATATTTTGTCTTTATTTATTTATTTTTTTACAAAAAATTTTCATTCAATAATTTTCACGTTCTAAAGAATAAAAGTGTTTGGGTTGAAAAAAAAAGCTGAATATTTGGCAATATTTAGCACCATGTTTTCACTGCTTCATCGTACAAATATAAAATATAGGATTAGCTGTCTTTAAATAAATAAATAAATAAAGCTTAATATTCATGTTAATTTATTCAATTAAATTTATTTCTTTATATTTACCGGCCATGGCCGGCATTCCTATAGCTCACCGTGCCATTTTCACTGTGAG
The DNA here is from genome assembly GCA_009667805.1 of Leptobrachium leishanense. Taxonomy (NCBI): domain Eukaryota; kingdom Metazoa; phylum Chordata; class Amphibia; order Anura; family Megophryidae; genus Leptobrachium; species Leptobrachium leishanense. The sequence continues at coordinate 336,114,785 of CM019067.1, forward strand.
GAGGCCTCTTGCGATATTAATAAGGCTATAATTAACTAACTGCATTTATAAAACACTCCGTGTCTGTTTTTCGTAAACAAAAAATATATTTTTAGTGCTTTTTCAAAATTTTACACATTAAAAAAATCTCTTAATTTAGAGACAATAGAAGGGATTAATTCATTAGGTGGAACGCTGGGAACAGCAGCATTCACATTCTGCTCCTCTATGTCAGTTTAATTCGAAGAAATATTTTTTCTTTATTTATTTATTTTTTTACTCATTTTTTCATTCAATAATTTTCACGTTTCTAAAGAATAGAAGTGTTTTGGTTGAAAAATATGCTGAATATTTGGCAATATTTAGCATTATGTTTCCACTGCACCATCATAAAAATATAAAATATAGGATGAGCTGTCTTTAATTAAATAAATGAATAAAGCTTAATATTCATGTTAATTTATTTTAATATATATTTATCTGCCATGGCCGACGTTCCTGTAGCTCACTGTACCATTCCCCTTGTGAGGAGGCCTCTCCTGTCAATAGTCAGGCCATAATTAATCTAATCGCATTTATAGGATACTCCATGTCCGTTTTTCATAAACCAAAAAATTATTTTTAGTGCTTTTTCAAAATTTTACACATTAAAAAAATCTCTAAATGCAGAGACTATAGATGGGATCAATTCATTAGACGGAGCGCGGTGAATAGCAGCATTCACATTCTGCTCCTCTATGTCAGTTTAATTCTAAGGAATATTTTGTCTTTATTTATTTATTTATTTTTTATTCATTGTTTTCATTCAAAAATTTTCACAGTTCTAAACGATAAAATTTAAAAACACAAATTTAAAAAAAAATTAAAAACAATAAGATTTGGCTTGAAAAAAATCTGAAAGTTTGTCAATATTTGGCATTATGTTTCCACTGTTTCATCATACAAATATAAAATATAGGATGATCTGTCTTTAAATAAATAAATAAATAAATATTAATGTTAATTATTTAATTTATTTCTTTATCTTTACTTTGCACAGCTGACGTTCCTATAGCTCACCGTGCCATTTCCACTGTGAGCAAGCCTCTCGTGATATTAGTCAGGCCATAATTAATCTAATTGCATTTATTGGACGCTCCATGTCTGCTTTTTCATAAGCGAAAAAAATATTTTTAATGTTTTTTCAAAATTTTATACATTAAAAAAAATTCTTAATGCAGAGACTATAGAAGGGATTAATTCATTAGGGGGAGCGCCGTGAATAGCAGCATTTACATTATGCTCTTCCATTCATTCTAGGAAATATTTTTTTTTTTCCATTATTTTTTTTCTCCTCACTTTTTTCATTTGAGAAAGCCGGATAAAACCATAAAAGTGTTTGGTTGTATAAAAAAAATATTGCTGAATATTTTTTAACGTTATGTTTCCACTGCTTCATCATAAAAATATAAAAGATAGGATGAGCTGCCTTTATTAAATAAATAAACAAAACATAATATTTGTGCAAATTTCTTTAATTTAATTAATTTATTTATATTACTCTGCATTGGCCGGCATCACTATAGGTCACTGTGCCATTTCCACTGTGAGGAGGCCTCTTGCAATATTAATAAGGCCATAATTAAATTAATTGCATTTATTGGACGCTCTGTGACTGATTTTCATTCACAAAAAAAACCCACGAGCGGTGTTTATTTTTGGAGCATTTTTATAAAATCCTTTAATTCAGAGACTATAGAAAGGATTAATTCATTAGGCGGAGCGCAGTGAATAGCGACATTCATTCATTCCTGTTTATCCATTTCAGTTTAATTCTAGGAAATATTTTGTTTTTATTATTTTTTTAATTAATTTTTTTACTCATTTTTTCATTCAATAATTTTCACGGTTCTAAACAATAAAAGTGTTTGAGTTGAAAAAAAAAGCCGAACATTTGGTAATATTTATCATTATGTTTCCACTGCTTCATCATAAAAATATAAAATATAGGATGAGCTTTGTTTAAATAAATAAATAAAGCATAATATTAATGTCAATTTTTTTTAATTAATTTGTTTCTTCATATTTACCGGCTACGACCAGCATTCCTATAGCTCACTGTGCCATTTCCACTGTGAGGAGGACTCTCCTGATATTAATGAGGCCATAATTAACCTAATTGCATTTATTGGAAGCTCCATGACTGGTTTTAATTCACAAAAAAACATAAACTGTATTTCTTTATTTTTCCCATAATTATGTTTACTAGTTTTTGACATATGATATATTATACGCACAGTTACATCATAAAAGGACACAGATACATAACCAATCGGTGGAGAAATTTAAATACAAGATAAAAATTAAGTAAAGGGCAACAAAAAGCTGACAAAAGAGAAAAAAAAATATATATATATATTTTTAGTGCTTTTTTAAAACGCTAGAATTTTTTTTTCTTAATTCAGAGACAAAAGAAGGAATTAACTCATTAAGCGGGGTGAGGTGAATTGCAGCAATCACATTCTTTACATCCATTTCGGATTAATTCTAGGAAATATTTTGTCTTTTTTATTATTTTTTTATTATTATTTTACTACTCACTTGTTTCCTTTGATCATTTTCACGATTTTAAACAGTAAAGGTGTTTGGGTTGAATAAAATTGCTAAATATATTTTCAATATTCAATATTTGCATTAACTTTCCACTGCTACATCATAAAAGAGTAAACTATAGGATGAGCTGTCTTTAAATAAATAAAAGCATAATATTTGTGTTATTTTTTTAACCCTTTCAATACGAAGGTATTTCTTTTTTTAAAAAAATAACAACACATTAACCAGTGTTTGTTTGTTTTTAAATAAATTTTTAATTGATTATACAGTAAAAAATATTTGGGAATATTCCCATGTGTTGCTTACAGTGATAACCTATCTGGCATGGAGATGTCGCCACCTGCTGGAAAGAAGGAGTTATTGCAGTTCTGGTCTCTGCAGGATCAGCTGAGGAGACGTCATTCAGACACATTCCCAGTTGGTTTTATAAAGTGTTAGCTCCTCGGTTGTCATGCCTACACTGATAAAACGTTGGGGGCGCGTTCTGGAGCCCAAATACAAACTAATTTTGCTTGCAATTGTTCCTGTGGAACACCTGATCGACTATACTTGATATCGAGGCACCAGGAGGTGACCTGCAGACTGACTATAGTCGATCTTGATAGTGACGGGGTTAATTTCATTTATTTATTTCTCATATTTACCTGCCATGACTGCCGTCACTATAGCTCACACGACAGCTGCATATTTTATAAACTGAGCACACTGATAGCAAATGCATAGAAGCTTAAACTGGGGGGGGGCGTTCCATCCCCACCTGTCAATCAATTATTTGACATAGGAGTGTCCGTGCTAGTTCTCTGTCTCAGCACACACCACAGCCATCCGCATCCCAAGATCCACACGCATACCATGGCTGCAGTTGAGATCCTGTTATTGCTTGTTTCCTCACACTCCCTGACGCATAGGGGTTATTCAGAGAGAATCGATCTGGCCCCGAAATTGCACTGAATAGTGAGTTTCCCCGTACGGTGACATTTCGGGGCCATTCAACTATTCAGAGAGCAGGCAGTTTGCCAAATTTTGGTGAATTTCCAGTGAAATACAGTGCCTGTTCGACAGCAGTGAAATCCCCCATAGAGAAGCAATGGTTAATCTATTCACATTGAACAGCAGAGAAATGTCAGTGAAATGACCTGATGTTCAGTGGTTTCATTCGACAGGTTTAATCAGGCGAATCCCATAGGCTTCAATGTTAAAAATATTCCTATTTTATTCAATATCTAATAAACCGTTTATTATTTTAATCTGCAGCAAAAAGTCTCTTTATTTATCGATTTTTTTAGGCATTTTTTGTTATTTTTTAAACAATTAATTTTTTTAAATGTTTTATTTATAGCGTTTATTTCTTTTTTCTGTAACAGCCCTTTTTATTATCATCCTTAGGATCTTATATGTGAATTCCAGACATTTTCATCAAGTAGTTTTTTTGCAAACAGCGTTTCATTTTTTTAAAGTTTGAATCGTTTTTTTTTGTTGTTTTTTTTTACCTCTCCGGCAGCTTTGTGGCTGTTTTCTGCAGCTGGTCGGCGTTGTGTTTGGCAGCTAAGTTGGCTGCTTGCGGGTGCATTTGGCGGCTATCTGGCAGGCTGGTGGCGGCGGCCTATTCTCCACACTTCGGGGACCCTGCGGTAAATGCTGATTTCACCGCAGGGTCAGCGAATCAGACTCGATGAAGTGCGGCAAATCGGAGAGCACCGAAATGTGGGTAACATTTCGGTGCTCTCTGAATAACCCTTATCGTCTAAGCTTCGATTTGATAACTGTTAGAATTTTGTTTATACATTTATTGATATTTAACCACTGAAGTACCGAGGCCCAAGTCCAGCTGGAGAAGCAAAACAAACCCTTGAATTACAATGTGTTTGTTTCACCATCATTCACCAGCTGTCTCCACTTCTCTCTCGTATTACTCTCACTAAGGCCTGGCTTCTGGTTCTTTCTATGCTGCCCTGCTAACCATCTTCACATTCCCTCTGCTCCTATCTGTTTCACCTACCCCAGTCCCTTAGATTGGAAGCTCATGGGATGTCTGACTGAGCACTTGGTTAAGTGCTGTACTACCTGGACAGTTTTCCTACGGGCAGGGTCATCTTTTCATTATGTATTATGTACGTCTCCTGTTTTTGCTCCCCTATTGTAAAGCGCTGCGGAATATGTTGGCGCTGAATAAATGCCTGTATAATAATAATAATTTTGCCTTTATTATTGTCAAATATTTACAAATAACTCATTATTAACTAATGATTAAATTAAAGGGACACTATTAAAAACCGTTTCCCTTTTGTTGCCCTTTTATAACTGGACAGATCCTGTTGACAGCCCCTCTGTTATTATTATTATTGTTATTGTTGTTTTACTCTTAGGTGATTTTCCTCCCCTTTTGTCCTGCGCTGCTCCTCCTCTTTGGCTTAGGGACTCCAGAAACCCGACTGCTAGTGACGCCGGGTGGAGGGACGGGACTTCACCCAGCAATTTCTCTGGACAGGAGAGGGGATACACTCTTCACATCCTGACCACTTCTACAAAGATAAAGAGGTCAGGGTGTGTAAAGTGTCTCTTTAAAAAACGAAATATGAAAATATGTGGAATTTTTCCCGGTGCTGAGGTCTGGCGTATCTCCTGTACAACGCTGTGAAGATCAGCAGGAAATCGAGTTTCTGTGCAGAAATTAAATATAGCAGGGACGTTGCTAATAAAAACACCTGAGGTTTCACGGCTCGCTGGGTGGCCTCATGGAGAAACGTTCCCACAAAGGAGAGAAGATCTAATCGGAAAATGTCATCTTCATCTCCACTGTGAGGTTTTATCCCATGCTGGAGAAATAAATGTAATGGGGGCCTGATGGTACGGAGGGTACTGGTCTGATCCGTTACAGTTAACGAGGGACCATTAAGTATAGTTAATGATAATTACTCCCCTCCTATTCCAGTAGAACCAAAAACTGCTCTTACCACAGTGGCTGGCATCATGTAGGACCTGCTGAGGTGGAGTACATTGGGCTCAGGATAAATGGGTGAACGATTTGGATCTCAGAGAGTGGGGCGATCCTCCAGGTCTCAGGTCAATGGGCAGATCTGGATTTCATGGTGGATGGATTGATTCTCAGGGTCTGAGGGTCAATTTTATTGATTGCTTTGGAAGTCCTGGGGGACCCTCTGGATCTCAGGGTCTTCACACTGATCCTATGGACCTCAGGGTCTGCACACTGATCCTCTGGATCTCAGGGTCTGCACAGCGAACCTCTGGATCTCAGGGTCTGTACACTGATCCTCTGGATCTGTAAGGGCAGGGGCTGTGACCCCTGTATAGTGTTGTGCATATGGAACCCAATGGCAAGCCGTCGAAAAGGAAACCAGAAGATGTATCAGTAAGCAATTGAGTTTTTACTGCAATGAAACAAGTAAAGTCCAGGACAAAAGACTATAACTCAAAAAGATATCCTTGGTTTGGTGGAAAGTCCAGAACGAAGGGTTGTAGAAGAGGGCAACGTAGGCTGTGGCCTATTGAGACAAGTCTGGTTGAGGAACTGGAGCTGGTGCTATGGTCGTGGAGGAAGGTTTGGATACAGGATCTGGAACTGGTATCATGGACGTGGAAGCAAGCTTGGAGATGGATCTGGTGCTGGTATCGTGGAAGCAAGTCTGGAGATGGATCTGGTGCTGGTGCTGTGGAAGCAAGCCTGGAGATGGATCTGGTGCTGGTACCGTGGATGTGGAAGCAAGCTTGGATGCAGGGTCTGGAGCCGGTACCATGGAGGCAAGACTGGATGCAAGGTCTGGAACTGGTACTGTGGAGGCAAGACTGGATGCAGGGTCTGGAGCTGGTACCATGGAGGTAGGACTGGATGCAGGGTCTGGAGCTGGTACCGTGGAGGCAAGACTGGATGCAGGGTCTGGAGCACAGGATTCACTTGGAACAGGACGAAGAGGGAACACTGGATAACTGAAGCGGTGAACCACAGTATAACCTGGTTAATGAACTGAGAAAGGCGGCAGGTTTAAATAGGGTTCAGAGGATCATAAGAACACTGTTCACCTGGGACTCGTAGGTGGAGCTGGGATACCTGAGTACTTGATAGGTTAATTGGGGGCATACGAGGATCTCTCCAGTACAGGTGTCATGCAGTACCCTTAAGTGACCAGCGTGCGTGCTTCGTTCCTCATCATTTGGATCCTGTCGGTAGCGTGGGGTGGATTCTAGGCTCTCTCCTCCAGCTCGCAAACAGGAAGTGCGGGACGATGCGCCACGAGGAACGTCAGGTAAGTATGGTGCAAGTCCCAGCATAGCGGTTGTGGTCGGGTGCGGGCCGCGGCGTGGGGCATTACAGGACCCCCCACCAAGGCGCGACCCCCGGGGTGCACCCGATCGATGGCTTGGAAGGGTAACGGAGATGAAAGGCACGAACCTTTGCAAGAGCTTTGCAGATACTCCAATCTGCCATAGCAAAGGCAAGAGTCCAGAATCCGGGAGACCTAATACTCCTCTTCTCCGGATAAGGACACAGGAGCCGGTGGTTCAGTATTCCGACCAGGAAAAGGGTTTTCATGCCAGGGTTTCAAGAGAGACACATGAAAGACAGGATGGATTCTGTAGGAAGGAGGAAGGGTTAAACGGGCGGTCACAGAGTTAATCATTTTAAGGACCGGGAATGGGCCTATGTAGCGAGGATCCAGTTTCTTTGAAGGACAATCCAAACGAAGAAGAGCAGTGGACAGTAACACCTTATCCCCAGGTGCATACACAGGAGCTTCTCTTCTACCGCGATCAGCATACTTCTTTTGATTCTGTTGGGCTAGTCGCAACTGGTGGCGTAGCGTCCGTAGTTGACTGCGTAGGGCTCTCAGATGGGTTGACACCTCTGGAACTGGAGTGTTGAGAGGCATCTCTGGAAGAGTGCTAGGATGGTAACCATAGTTGGCAAGGAAAGGTGAAAAGCGAGTTGATGAGTGTACCTGATTGTTGTATGCAAATTCGGCAGTCGGTATGATGTCCAGCCAGTCGTCTTGGAGGTGTGTGATGAAACAACGAAGGTACTGTTCCAGTGTCTGATTTGTCCTCTCAGTCTGGCCGTTGCTCTGTGGATGGAAAGTTGAAGAAAGACACCTGGTAATCCGTAGGCTGCGGCACATTTGGGACCAGAAGCAGGACGTAAACTGAGACCCTCTGTCTGTAACAATGGAACGAGGAGTGCCATGAAGTCGGAATATCTCCTTGATGAACAAGGTGGCTGTTTCAGCTGCAGTGGGTAGGCCTACTGATGGTGGTGTAGCGATGCGAAGGGGGAAGATCCACTAATCCATTGAAATGTCCCTCCACGGGTGTAGTGGGGGGGCCATGGGTTGAAGAAGACCAGCAGGATGGGTGCGAGGTTGTTTGTTGCGTGCACAGACAGGGCAGGAGAGCACAAAGGCGGTGACGTCCTTCTTGATGGATGGCCACCAGAAATACCGCTGTAGAGTATCGATGGTTTTCTTGATGCCGCCGTGCCCGGCAGCTGGGATGTCGTGTGAATGTTGTAGTACCTGTAGGCGGACCTCAGGAGGAACATATATCTGCTCTTCGTGGTAGAGGAGTTCATCACTGGATGCGAGTCCCTGGACATCAGCTGGTGGTTGAAGGCTGTGCCTTTTTAGGTATTCCATCAAGGCCCCTTGTGAGGCACAGAAGAAGTCGCTTGGTAGGATGGAATCGTTCTGAGTTGTGGATGGAGAGGCGTCTGATTCATTTCAGCGGGAAAAAGCATCCGCCTTTCCATTTCTTGCTCCAGGTCGGTAAGTGATATGTAGGAGGAAACGGGCAAAGAATAAGGCCCATCTGGCCTGTCGAGGTCGTAGCCTTTTGGCTGTGCGAAGATATTCCAGGTTGCAGTGGTCTGTGAACACGACTACAGGATGTTTTGCCCCTTTGAGGAGGTGTCTCCATTCCTCAAGAGCGCTCTTGATTGCCAGGAGTTCTTTCTCACCTATGCTGTAGTTCTTTTCGGCTGGGGTAAGACGTCTGGAATAAAAGGCCATTGGATACATAAGATTCTTGGTTCCGGATTTCTGTGAGAGGATCGCTCCTAAGGCGATATCAGAGGCGTCTGTCTCCGGATAGTACGGCAGGTTGATATCTGGTTGTTTCAGGATCGGGGCTTGGGTAAAACTTTCTTTCAGTTTGTTGAACGCCTGCTGAGCTTCTTCGGTCCAGCGAAATTGCACATCTTTCTTGGTCAAGGACGTGATTGGCGTGCTGAGATGAGAAAAGGGCCGGATGAAACAATGATAAAAATTGGCGAATCCCATGAACTGTTGAACCATTTTTTTGTCTTTGGGTGTCGGCCAGTCTAGAATCGCCTTAACCTTGGCTTTATCCATTTCCACATGTCCTGGTGATAGGATGTATCCCAGGAATTCTATGGAGGATTTCTCAAAGGTGCTTTTTTCAATTTTTCCATACAACTTGTGCTGACGAAGACGGGACAGTACGAGATGAACATGTTGTTTGTGTTCTGGGATGGTTCGGGAGTACACCCAGAGATCGTCGAGGTAGATCACCAGGAAGGTATCCAGGACGTCATGGAAGATGTCGTTGAGGAAATGCTGGAAGGCGGCTTTGGCGCTGCATAACCCAAACGGCATGACGAGATACTCAAAGTGGCGGAATCAGGATCGGAAGGCTGTCTTCCACTCATCTCCTTCTTTCATGCGGACCAAGTTATAAGCTCCTCGGAGAGCGATTTTGGTAAAGATACACGCATCTTTTACTCTATCGAGCAGTTCGGGAATCAGTGGGAGTGGGTAGCGATTCCGTACTGTGATTGCATTTAGTGCTCTGTAATCAACACAGGGACGAAGGCCGCCGTCTCGTTTCCCAAAAAAGAAGATGCCAGCTCCGGCAGAAGATGTGGAATGGCGTATGAATCCTTTTGCAAGGCTATCTTCTATGTAGTCCTTCAAAGACTGTGATTCAGGAATGGACAGATTGTAAATGCGTCCATGGGGTATGGGTGCTCCCAGAAGGAGGTCAATAGGACAGTCGTACTCTCTGTGTGGAGGAAGTGTATCAACCCCTTTTTTCTCGAACACGTCTTGGAATTCCGAGTACTTGGCTGGTAGCGCAGAAGATGGATAGGTGGAAAAGGTGATCTTCTCGGACTCGGAGTTGTTCATGCAGATGACTCGGCAGTGACAGGAGGGGAAGGAGACCGAGTTTGAAGACCAATTGATATAAGGGTTATGGGTGCCAAGCCAAGGAAGTCCCAGTATGATAGGGAACAAGGGAGAAGGTACGATGTCCCACTGAAGATATTTTTTGTGCTTGGTTCTGATAAGCAGCAGCAAGGGAGTGGTTTCGTGAGTGACGGGACCGGCGTGTAGGGTGCTTCCATGCATCATTTGCAGAGGTATGGGTTTCTTTTTCAGTTGGGTAGGAACTAGACATGTGCACAGCACAAAATTTCGTTTTGAACTAATGCATTAGTACTAAAATGCAATTTATTTAGTTGCTAAAGAAATTCGTTTTCAGTTCTTTAGTATGAAAACTAATTTCATTCATCCGAAAACCAGTGGATACAATTACTATTGTAGTGGCTCCTCAGAGGGCTGAGATCGCTGCTTGTTACAGTATCTCTCACTCTCAGCACAATGTGGGCCATATTATATAGCTGGTGCTAACATAACCAGAGCTGTTGTAAACTTCCCAGAGCTATTATAGCCTATGGAGGTTTTCAGTTACAACAGCTCTGGTTAAGTTAGCACCAACATTGCAATACTGCCCCGTGTCAGGCAAAGCTGTTACAGTAACTGACTGCTGCTCATCACAGCGCTCAGAGTTTCAGTAAAACTAGTAAATAATATTTTTATATATAAGACGTTAGAACAATATTATTTTCTTGTTTTACTGAAACTGAGCGCTGTGATGAGCAGCAGTCAGTTACTGTAACAGCTGAGCCTGATACATTGTACTGAGAGATAATGTAACAAGTAGCCGATCTCCGCGCTCACAGCCACTGGATTTAAAGGGCTAAAAAAAAAGGCTCCTCTCTGTATAATGTTTAGAACATCCTCCTGCATTAATTAATACCCCTCTCTGTATAATGTATACAACATCCACCTGCATTAATTAATACCCCTCTCTGTATAATATATAGAACATCCTCCTGAATTAATGTCCTCTCTGTATAGAACATCTTCCTGCATTGGCATGTGGAGGGTGCAGAACTTCGGATGTTGCGATGTTGCGCTCTTCATTGCTGGTCTCCTTCACTCATCAATATAATATCACAAAGAGGACTGAAACTAAAATGTAGTGCATTTTATTTTAGTTTCTTTCGTTTTTTGTACTGAGCAGTTTCGTTTCTCTTGAGTCATACTAAAACTAAATTATCCCAAAATTCGGACTAAATCGCTTTAGTACTAAAACGAATGCACATGTCTAGTAATAATCATAGTAATGCAGGAGGAAAATTATATCTACCTATAGTAATAATCACACTAATGCAGGAGGGAAATTATATCTACCTATAGTAATAATCCGAGTATTGCAGGAGGCAAATTATTTCTACCTATAGTAATAATCATAGTATTGCAGGAGGCAAATTATTTCTACCTATAGTAATAATCACACTAATGCAGGAGGGAAATTATTTCTACCTATAGTAATAATCATAGTATTGCAGGAGGCAAATTATATCTACCTATAGTAATAATCATAGTATTGCAGGAGGGAAATTATATCTACCTATAGTAATAATACTAAAAAATATATAATTTATTCGCTTCAGTAGTCAAAAATGTAAATTAAGTATGAGTGTTGTATGAAATGAATGTGTAGAGGGAGCTATAATGAATGAATGGTGTGTGAATGGGCAGTAACAAGGGTTGAAGCCTTGACCTGGGGTTACTGCTCACTGTAACTTAAAAAAATTAATAAGCAAGGGAAAAAGTATTGAGAAAAGTCCTGCAGGCCTGAAACATGGTCTTACTCCTTTTGCACAATAAAGCAGTTTTCTTTCTGTGCTACAACATGCCTTCTGACTGTTTATTTTGTGACACAGCAGTTAGGGATCTTTTTGTACCACTGAATGAGGAGACCACACTTTTTTTTAAAAATTTAAATGTTCATTTAAAAAATATATATTTTAAGTATATTATTTATTGCATTTTCAACAAAAGAATCGCTTTGAGGCACAGATAAAGATCTTCCCTCCTGTGTCTGAAATGTGAGCTCAGTGCAGTCTGGACTCTGCACCAGGTCTTCTGAGACTGGGTTTGCAATGTGATTTGTTTCACTGTGTTGGGCATATTAGGTCAGGGGATCTGTGCCACTAGTGTTACACAGGGGCCATGTGCAACAGATCAGAGGCAAACAGCAGCTTCACAAAGCCAGTAAAACCCAGCATACAACATATAATGATGTCAGGGAAAAATGACAGCTATGTGTGTATGAAGTCACCACACTGGCCGCTTACTTTTTGCAGCTTTCAGGTGAGAGAAGTTGTATAATGCAGCCAGACTTTACAAGCACCCAGTGATACACATACTCTGATGCTGTTTGACATCAAAGGAGAAATACAAATATAACAATTATTTTATTAAGGCAGTAATGTATCCTGGAGAGATGTAACATGGTTTCCCACCTGCATAATATAATGAAATTGTTACTTTCCCTCTGACCTCAAACAGCAGCAGAGTACATGGCATGATGGCATCTCTGGGGGGTTGTAAATTCTGCTAGCATGAGAAATATTATACAGGGCAGGCAGAGGGATGATCCTGCACTGTCAGTGCCACACAGGACTCCCTGTGATTTCAAAATGTGGATGGCCCTGCATGGAGCAAAGTGTCTGCAAAGCTCACCCAGGTGTTATCTTACTAAGAAACACATCAGGGAAAACACAGATACAGCACAGGCAACATTTTACATTGCATTTTAAAGGAAATTCGTTCATATAAATGTCGGCCTGTAAAATATTTCTGGTGCATCTGACTTTACAGTTAGGGAAAAAACGCAATTATATACAACACAGGGAACATTTTACATTGCATTTTAAAAGGGAATTGGTTCATATAAATCAAGGGGAACGAAATATATATATATATATTTCGTTCCCCCTTGATTTATATGAACCAATTCCCTTTTAAAATGCAATGTAAAATGTTCCCTGTGTTGTATATAATTGCGTTTTTTCCCTAACTGTAAAGTCAGATGCACCAGAAATATTTTACAGGCTGAGACACGATCCTTTCCTCTATGTGCCGGACTGAGAACTCAAGAGCCACAAACTAGAGTTTGATTAGAAGGGGAGATAGATACCTGGACCCCTGTCTAATTTTACAAGCAGTCACTGGAAGAATCATTAACCATAAAATGCCTGTTATCAGTGACGGCCCCCTGGGGAGATAAGTGCCTACATAGCTCCTCACACCTCTTATAGATCCTGTCACATGTAGACTGCGAGTGGTGTAGCAGGATGGGGTTGTGAGCCCAGGATGCAGTGATGGAGGCAGGTTCAGGATAACAAAGAGTGTTTATTGCAAATAAACACGGTAGCATGGAATCAGACAAGGTACAGGCAATAGAGTGGTCAGGGTTCAGCAAGGGGTCTGGTACACGGGGAGTCTTAGATGGGGGGCAGAGGGGGAGCAGGATGGGAGGGTTCCGGTATGTGAAGCAATGAGAGTCCAGATTATAGCAGAAGGTCCTTGGGGTCTTTGGTAGGGAATTCAGGAGATTGTCAGGAGGTTTCAGGGAGCTTTAGTAGATAGGTATCGCAGTCAGGAACTTCAAAGTGGAAGTGCAGGGTTGAGGGCGGGACTCCCTTATATGCAGGGCTAATCAGGGAGGATGAAGGGCAGGTGTGGATCCAGGGCCATGATGCTGGGAACATACAGAAGGTTTCAGGAAGGTGCATTGTTCATGGTGCAGGGTTAGCATGAGTGACAGGGGCCAGAGCGTGGCGATCCTTACAGATCCAGACATTATATTGTTAAAGATTCCACTAATTAACAGCTTATAAAGTTAAACAGATGGGGAGAGGCACTGTGTGTGTGTGTTTGTGTATGTACTGAAGGAGATAGTCTGTCCAGTAGACATGTGCACAGCACAAAATTTCGTTTTGAACTAATGGATTAGTCCTAAAATGCAATTTATTTAGTTGCTAAAGAAATTCGTTTTCAGTTCTTTAGTATGAAAACTAATTTCATTCATCCGAAAACCAGCAGATACAATTACTATTGTAGTGGCTCCTCAGAGGGCTGAGATCGCTGCTTGTTACAGTATCTCTCACTCTCAGCACAATGTGGGCCATATTACATAGTTGGTGCTAACTTAACCAGAGCTGTTGTAAACTTCCCAGAGCCATTATAGCCTATGGAGGTTTTCAGTTTACAACAGCTCTGGTTAAGTTAGCACCAACATTGTAATACTGCCCTGTGTCAGGCAAAGCTGTAACAGTAACGGACTGCTGCTCATCACAGCGCTCAGTTTCAGTAAAACTAGTAAATAATATTTTTATATATAAGAGGTTAGAACAATATTATTTCCTTGTTTTACTGAAACTTTTTACTTAGCGCTGTTACAATCAGTTACTGTAACAGCTGAGCCTGATACATTGTACTGAGAGATAATGTAACAAGCAGCCGCCGCTCAGCGCTCACAATCACTGGATTTAATGGGCTAAAAAAAAAGGCTCCTCTCTGTATAATGTTTAGAACATCCTCCTGCATTATTTAATACCCCTCTCTGTATAATATATAGAACATCCTCCTGAATTAATTAATGTCCCTCTCTGTATAGAACATCCTTCTCGATTTATACCTTTCTTGTATAATGTATAGAACATCCTCCTGCATTAATTAATGCCCCTCTCTGTATAGAACATCCTACTGCATTGGCATGTGAAGGGTGCAGAACTTCGGATGTTGCGCTCTTCATTGCTGGTCTCCTTCACTCAATGTAATGTAACAAAAAGGACTGAAACTAAAATGTAGTGCATTTTATTTTAGTTTCTTTCATTTCTTCTACTGACCAGTTTCGTTTCTCTTGAGTCATACTAAAACTAAATTATCCCAAAATTCGGACTAAATCGTTTTAGTACTAAAACGAATGCACATGTCTAGTAGGAACAGCCAAGGAGGTAGCAAGGGATAAGTCAAAGAAGTTGTTACTGGCTCCGGAGTCGATGATGGCATTCAATTTGACGCTTCTATCTCCCCACTGTAAGGTGACAGGAATGGCTAGGTGAGTAGAAGCAGAGCCGACCACACTTTGAAGAGAGGCGACAGTTGGATGGTTCTTACCTCTCTCAGAGGGACGTGGTGGTCGTGTAGGGCAGCCACGTAACAGATGACCTGGTTGACCGCAAACAGGCAGAGGTTCTGGGTGCGACGTCTGTTACGTTCAGCGGGCGACAGCGGGCCTCTTATAGCGCCGATCTCCATGGGTTCTGGGCTTGAGGAAGAGGAGGTCGGTCGTGAAGAGGACACAAGGGAAGGCTCGTGTCGTCGAGGAGATGGTAAGGGAGCATTAGTGGATCTCTCCTGACGCGTTCTCTGAAACGTTGGTCCAGGACCAGAGATTGAAGGATCAAGGCCTCCAAGGATGCGGGTACTCCTATGCGAGACAATTCATCTTTCAGTTGTTCAGAGAGACCGTGACGAAAGTGATTTTTAAGGCCCACATCATTCAGGCCTGTGTCGGCTGCCACCGCTCGGAACTCAGAGATGTAGTCCTCTACTGGTCACCTTCCTTGTCTTAGGTTTCGGATGGTAGTCAATGTGGCAGAAGACCTCAGAGGATCATCATAGACAGGGTTCATGGTCCGGACGAAGGAACCCCAGGAAGTCAGTAAGGTGCTTCCTTCACGTAGCAACTGAAAGGCCCATTCCTGTGGAGGCCCGGACAGTAAGAAGATGGTTGACCGTACCTTCACAGAGTCCGACCCATAGGTACGTGGACAAAGGGAGAACATGAGTTCACATGCGGTGATGAAGGTACGATATTTTGTGCGGTCACCGTTCAGGCATAGTGGCTCTGGGCTCTGGAGCGGGCAGGTCTACCTGCTGTGTCATAGAGCCGGACGGTGATGGAGGTAATGCGGTACTCTCAGCACGGCTTCTTTCCTTGTGGAGTAAGGCTTCTTGGCCGGTCTACAGGTTCTGTACCACCTTGGTTAGCGCTGCCATCTGTTCCGTAAGTACAGCAAGGATTTGGTTTGGGCTTGCGGGTTCCATGATGAATAGGTTATTCTGTAAGGGCAGGGGCTGTGACCCCTGTATAGTGTTGTGCATATGGAACCCAATGGCAAGCCATCGAAAAGGAAACCAGGAGATGTATCAGTAAGCAATTGAGTTTTTACTGAAATGAAACTAGTAAAGTCCAGGACAAAAGACTATAACTCAAAAAGATATCCTTGGTTTGGTGGAAAGTCCAGAACGAAGGGTTGTAGAAGAGGGTAACGTAGGCTGTGGCCTATTGAGACAAGCCTGGTTGAGGAGCTGGAGATGGTGCTATGGTCGTGGAGGAAGGCTTGGATACAGGATCTGGAAGTGGTATCGTGGACGTGGAAGCAAGCTTGGAGATGGATCTGGTGCTGGTACCGTGGAAGCAAGCCTGGAGATGGATCTGGTGCTGGTGCCGTGGAAGCAAGCCTGGAGATGGATCTGGTGCTGGTACCGTGGAAGCAAGCCTGGAGATGGATCTGGTGCTTGTACCATGGACGTGGAAGCAAGCTTGGATGCAGGGTCTGGAGCCGGTACTGTGGAGGCAAGACTGGATGCAAGGTCTGGAACTGGTACCGTGGAGGCAAGACTGGATGCAGGGTCTGGAGCTGGTACCGTGGAGGCAGGACTGGATGCAGGGTCTGGAGCTGGTACCGTGGAGGCAAGACTGGATGCAGTGTCTGGAGCACAGGATTCACTTGGAACAGGACGAAGAGGGAACACTGGATAACTGAAGCGGTGAACCACAGTATAACCTGGTTAATGAGTTCGGCAGGTTTAAATAGGGTTCAGAGGATCATATGAACACCGTTCACCTGGGACTCGTAGGTGGAGCTGGGATACCTGAGTACTTGATAGGTTAATTGGGGGCATACGAGGACCTCCAGTACAGGTGTCATGCAGTACCCTTAAGTGACCAGCAGAGGGCGCCAGAGTACCAAGGTCTTCGTGTCTTAAGGGGGTAGGAGAGCTTCGTTCCTCATCATTTGGATCCTGTCGGCGGTGTGGGGTGGATCCTGGGCTCTCTCCTCCAGCGCGCAAACAGGAAGTGCGGGACGACGCGCCACGAGGAACTTCAGGTAAGTATGGTGCATGTCCCAGCACAGCGATCGAGGTCGGGTGCGGGCCGCGGCGTGGGGCATTACAGGATCTCAGGGTCTGCACACTGATCCTCTGGACCTCAGGGTCTGCACACTGATCCTCTGGATCTCAGGGTCAGCTCACAGATCTTCTGGATCTCAGGGTCTGCACACTGTTCCCCTGGATCTCAGGGTCTGCACACTGATCTTCTGGACCTCAGGGTCTGCACGCTGATCCTCTGGACCTCAGGGTCTGCACACTGATCCTCTGGACCTCAGGGTCTGCACACTGATCCTCTGGATCTCAGGGTCCGCATACTGATCCTCTGGATCTCAGGGTCTGAACACTGACACAAAAATCAGCAGGTGTAAAAGAGAAACATAAAGGGATGCATAACAACTTGGGAAATTCTAGAATTGATATATAGATATGTAATCCTGTGCACAGATTGCGGGGGTAACCCAAATTATGTATTTTTTTAAAAAAAGGTGCTTAGGATTAACAGTCTCATGGATACTAACTAGATGAATGGTTCCTAGTACTTTGTTACAGACAAAAAGTATTGATGGATACATTAACCTTTAATGTGTCCTGACAAGGACGATTGTACACAAAAGTGCTAGTACCAAGTCACTATGGAGACAAAAATGACACAAAAAAGGAAAAATGCAAAAATAGAAAATAACCAAGACACACATTGGATATAACACAAGAGAAAGTACTGAATAAAAGCAAAGAAGTCACAGCATGAACACCAGAGGGTCCCTTTTGCAAGACCTCATTTGTTCAGTAAAAATAAATTGAAAGCTGACAAACAGGTGTCGGCATCATATTGTAACAGAAAGGGTTACTGTGACCAACAGAGAAACACCCCGTGCTGTTTAACATAACCCCATAAAGAACCTACTTGACTTAGTGTAAAAAAGAGCAAATAGATTGATTTTTACAGAGTAACTGCCACTGGGTGGCTTAGCAACTGCTTGCTTTACACAGAAAGAAACGAACCTTCGTGGGTCCGTGTATGCAGAAAGAAAGCAGAAAATCTGAAAGAAAAATTCAGCGTATAAATCCTAGTCTATCTAAAGGATAACCCATACTGATTATACTTCCTTAGCAATTTGCCTATACTGGCAGTATATAGAAGAAAAGGAGCACAAACATGTGGATTGCCTCACAATATTACACTGTCATAAGAGGGGATAATAGCGACATGGGGGTTCCTAGATGTAAAAAAATCAAAAATTTTCAGTTCCAAAACAGCATTGCTGGTATAAATTACAGTTTCGTCTGCGTACATGTGTAAAGTTGAGGCTTTGCAGACATTTGGCAGATCATTTATGAATATTGTGAATAGCAGGGGGCCAAGTATTGAGCCTTGGGGTACACCGCACGTGACTGGGAGGGGGAAGGAGGAGCTGCCAGAAATGGACACATATCGCGACCGATCAGATACATATGATTGAAACCAGGTTAGCGTGCGATCACCAATACCGGAGTTTCTAAGTTTTTGTAATAGGTGCCACGGTCTACTGTGTCAAAGGCTTTGGCAAAATCAAGGAAGATGCTCCAGTTAGGTCCCCTTGTTCCATCCCAGCTTGGATATCATTGCAGACTCTTAAAAGGACAGTTGTGGTTGAGTGATTTGGACGGAAGCCGGATTGATCTGGGGTTAAGTAGTTCCAATATTGATAGTAATCGCGTAATTGAGTGTAGACACATTTTTCCAAAATGTTTGACATTACAGGGAGCATTGAGATCGGGCGGTAGTTGGATACCAAAGTATTGTCTCCATTTTTATGGATAGGTACCACTCTCGCTGTCTTCCAGTGTTTGGGTACGTCCAGTCGCCAATGATTCATTGATTAGGGCTACAACATGATTTGCAATTCCCGGCGCACTGATTTTCAGCAGCATTGCTGGGACTAAAGGTGAAACTCAGGAGAATTGGCAGGAGAAGTGAAAAGTTTAGGTCAAAACAGAAAAATTCTCCCATTTATCTTTTTTCCCAAATCGACTATTTGTTCTAGATTGTTTTCTTCTCCTGCCAATTCTCCAGATTTTCACCTTTTACTGACTAGACCTGTATGTTTGTATTCATTTATCTCATTTTGTATTAATTTGCCTCATTCTGAATTAAATTACTTCATATTTTATTAATTTACCTCATTTTGGTTTAATATACCTCATTTTGTATTAATTTATCTAATTTTGAATTAATTTATCTCATTCTGAACAAATTTGCTTCATATTTTATTAATTTACCTAATTTTGTGTTAATTTGCCTCATTCAGAATTAATTTACCTAATTTTCTACTAATATCTCATTTTATATTAATTTACCTCATTTTGTATTAATTTTCCTCATTCTGAACTAATTTGCTTCATATTTTATTAATTTATATAATTTTGTGTTAATTTGCCGCATTCTGAATTAATTTGCCTAATTTTCTAATAATTTACCTCATTTTGTATCATCCCAAACCCAGACATGTGACTTTCAATCACTCTCGTAAGATCATTAATAAATATGTAGATATTGCGGGGCCGGGGGCTTGTGTCGGGTTTCCGTATTTCCTATTATGAGCCGCTCAGTGTCACTGGAATTGGGGAGAATTCTTAGAGCATGACGCGCGTGATGGTCAGAGCGAGCGTTACCGGAGCTAAGTGTTTCATGCCGTGTAATGATAGGAGGAAACATTGCATTTGTACATTAATTTCCCCCCCCGTACCCTCGTAATGAAAGGAGCCGGTAACAGTGTTTCTGTGTTGCGGCCCACAAACCTCGCTATTATCCCCAAACTATTATGCATTTACACTCACAAAGCGCTCGTTTTCCTGCAATGCTGATATTTTCATGTCATTTATTCCGCGCTCTTTGCTGGAGCCGAATCATAGAATGACTTTATGCTAATGTTTCAGGTGCTGTGACGTACACGTGTGAAAAATGCTGCAAAAAGGATATTTTTCTCTTTTTAAAGCCATTTTTTTTCCTCTCGAGAAGCTAATTTCTTCACAAGCCTCAGAGTTATTATGTGTCGATACTTTGGCAAAGTAAAAAACTAAATAAAGAAAAAGTTTTTTTTTTTTAACAATTTACAATAATTTATATCCCTGTATCTCTGGAGCCCTAAGAGCTAGAGAGACATATGAGGAATCATTGGAAAGGTCAGGTTATGATCTTTCCGGTGATATCAAACATTACCAGGTTAGAATTATGCAAAAATAAAATAAACAAAATAATATTTCTCTTTTTTTCTAACGCAGCTCTATTATTCAGTTTACAATTATAAAGTGCACAGTGATGCTGCGCTAGCTCACCTTCTCATTTCCCACACTGCCAGCAAGTGTGCAGCTGATGATGCAAAGCATTGTTTTATCAATAACCTAGACCGTGGCGCTGCAGTGAGCACAGACAGGGGGACTTTGGATCCTGCATCTCTGAATTGTACAATGCACAAGGTTAAGTGAGGTGTCATTGGAAATGCCAGAGTCTGGTCTTTACAATGATACCAAACATGATTACATAATGTGTAAAAAAAACAAAAACTGAAAAAAGTAAATACAAAATATTTTTTTTCTTTTTTCTACGGCAGAGGCAATATATGCTTTTACATATAAAACAAACATTGCTGCTGAACTAACTCAACTAAGGCAACAGATTCTGCTCCTTCTTTTGATTTGATGCAGTTTTTTAATTTAATTTAAAAAAAAATTTAATTAAAAAAGTCATTTTGGCATGTCTCTTGTTTGTTTTGTTTGGGGGGGGGAGGCGCTCCACTTTTATGTGCCTACAGGCTCCTGAAATGCAAATCCAGCCCTGCATATGGTTAACGTCACATTATGGGAATTTAAGCTAAGGATAACTTTGTAGCCGAACATGTCTTGTGACTTTTTTGTGGGAGTGAATTTGGTGGGACCAGGGCTGCCATAAGAATCAAGGGGCCCCTTACTAAACTGTTGGTTGGGACCCCCTTCTGTCCACTGCCCATTTCAGGCAACTAATTAAAAACTATACAATTTGCCCCTCCTCCCCTCCAGCAAGGGTATAAAACATTTTACCTGGTGGGTGACCATTCAGTGGGAGAGCAATCAGTGGGAGAGCATTTAGTGGGAGCACGTTCAGTGGGAGAGCATTTAGTGGGAGAGTGTTCAGTGGGAGAGCATTTAGTGGGAGAGCAATCAGTGGGAGAGCATTTAGTGGGAGAGCGTTCAGTGGGAGAGCATTTAGTGGGAGAGCGTTCAGTGGGAGAGCATTTAGTGGGAGAGCGTTCAGTGGGAGAGCATTCAGTGGGAGAGTATTCAGTGGGAGAGCATTTAGTGGGAGAGCGTTCAGTGGGAGAGCGTTCAGTGGGAGAGCATTTAGTGGGAGAGCAATCAGTGGGAGAGCGTTTAGTGGGAGAGCGTTCAGTGGGAGAGCATTTAGTGGGAGAGCGTTCAGTGGGAGAGCATTTAGTGGGAGAGCGTTCAGTGGGAGAGCATTTAGTGGAGAGTGTTATGCGTTAAAAAAAACCCTTGTGCACATCAGGTGGAATCTCTCTTATTTCTGCTGATACATTGTAACATGAACAATTCAATTTGAAGCAATTTCCGCCCATGCTCGGGTAAGGGGGGATCAATCCTGACTCCATAAAGGCAATCAGTTCTCTCCTTGGATCTGAAATAAACATATAAATAAGGATAACGCTCTGCGACAGGTTTACTCGCTAATCTGTGCCTCGCAGCGGGCTGTCTGACAGCTGGATATTATCGCCGCTCTCTAACACAATGTGACACAATTTACAATTCCGCTGCTTTGGCTGAAAATTTTCAATTCTCCGTCACTTGTGAAAAAAACGCCTACGGCCAAAAGGTTTGGGAATTATCAAAGAGAATCTCTATCGATCGATCGCGAGAGAAGACAATCAGACTTCTGAAGCGCCTGGCCTGCAGCGTCACCATGCGAGGTCCATCAGATGCAGGAGAAGATATGGAAAATATCCTTCGTTTCGACGCATTTCCCCCCCCCCCCTGTTTTTTACAGACAGCCAGACTCCCGGCCCTCCTGCGGTTCCGCGTGTATTTACGGAAAGAAGAGGAAAAAAGAAAGTGGTGTTTTTTAAGTTCTGCAGAGATTGTGAATTTTTTGTGGCTTTTCTTTAATTCCAGCTTTTGAATGAGTTATATAGTAACGGCAGAGACGCGCTTCCCGCAGACCGCTAAACGGCTACACTGGAAACATTATTAAACTCCTTTAATTCGGGACATGAAAGCCAAAGATATATCGTTCAAACAGCGAGGTTTCCACGTCTCGTAACACGATCCAACGCGCCTTTCTCTCGGGCGAGAGGGAAACCGAACCTTCCCCTTTAATTTTACAACTGGAGAAAAACAGCAACTTCTTATCACAGACATTAGACATGTGCACCGACAAGATTTCCGTTTCGGATTTTTTCGGAGCGCCCCCATTAACCCTTTGCTTGGGACATACGCTGTGCCATGTGAGATGCCCAATGCCCATTAACCATTTGCTTGGGACATTCGCTGTGCCCTGTGAGATGCCTAATGCCCCATTAACCCTTTGCTAGGACATACGCTGTGCCCTGTGAGATGTCCCCATTAACCCTTTGTTTGGGACATACTCTGTGCCCAGTGAGACGCCCAATGCCCATTAACCCTTTGCTTGGGACATAAGCTGTGCCCTGTGACATGCCCAATGCCCGATTAACCCTTTGCTAGGACATACTCTGTGCCCTGTGAGATGCCCCCATTAACCCATTGCTTTGTCGTGAATTGCATAGATTTTGTTGTTGTTTTTTTTTCGTTTCTGATCAATTTCGTTTTCGGATTTTCGGACGGCCGATTATCATTTTCGGAAAAGCTTCCGAAAACTAAAAATGGTGGATTTTCGGACGAATTCAAATTCGGACGTAACAAAACACACATGTCTGCTAATGTTTTTATTTTATTCCCCCCCAAAATAATACTTTTTTCAGGGAAAATAATCTTGGCGCATGGGGAGAGTGACAACTGCAATAAAAAATATTACATTTATATTAAAATTAAAGCACCAATATCACCTCAATGTTGTGTTTGGGGCGGGGGGAGTTGGTATTATTAATATTATTTGGGGAGGCGGATAGAAACAAAGGTTTTGCCCTCATTCTCTCACTCGGGAAATGTTTTGCTAAATCGCTTTATTGTCTTATAACAGGATATTTTGTCTTATTCCTTCGTATCACGCGGTCCGTGGTTTTCCTGTTTTTATCGTAAGAATTTATATTATGACGAAGAATGCTGTAAGACATACAAGATTTGGGTCTAATTCTGTCACATGAGGCGCCTCAGATAATGTTATCTGTTATTAATTTTATAGAATAAATATGTAAAACATTTCCACTCATATTCTGGCATGTTGGGCCCTGAGCATCATCATTTCAAAGAGCCACTTCCTGTTTCCTGTTCATTGGAATGCTGGGAGCTGCTCTGCAAATCATACAATCTGATTGGCTCCTGACATCACATGCCTTCTGCATGGAGTAGTACGCTTTTATTTTTAGCAGTCACTGCCACTGAGGGTGTGATATTGTGATGTCATTTCAAGATGGCGGCCAACAAACTGAAACCTCGACAGATCT
Organism: Leptobrachium leishanense; assembly: GCA_009667805.1. NCBI lineage: Eukaryota > Metazoa > Chordata > Amphibia > Anura > Megophryidae > Leptobrachium > Leptobrachium leishanense. Next base: position 336,138,255 of record CM019067.1, read on the forward strand.
TCAAAGGGGAATCTCCTTAACGCTCGATCGCAGGGAAATAATAAATAATATTATTATAGAAACATAGAAAAATGTCGGCAGATAAGAACCTTTCGGCCCATCTAGTCTGCCCAATTACATGGATACTTTACCTGGATTTATCTTTTGTTTAGGATAGCCTTATGCCTATCCCATGCCTGCTTAAATTCAATTACTGTTTTGGCCTCTACCACTTCTACTGGAAGACTGTTCCATGTATCCACCACCCTCTCAGTAAAATAATGCTTCCTGATGTTACTTTTAAACCTTTGCCCCTCTAATCTAAGACTATGTCCTCTTGTTTTGCTACTTTGTTTCCTTTTAAATATACTCCCTTCCTCTACCTTGTGGATTCCCTTTACGTGTTTAAATGTTTCTATCATATCTCCTCTGTCTCGTCTTTTTTCCAAGCTGTACATGTTAAGATCATTAAGCCTTTCCTGGTAACTTTTCTCCTTCAAGCCATACACCATTTTAGTAGCCCTTCTCTGAACTCTCTCTAAGATGTCTATATCCTTCTGGAGATACGGTCTCCAGTACTGCACACAGTACTCCAAGTGAGGTCTCACCAGTGCTCTGTACAGTGGCATGAGCACTTCCCTTTTCCTACTGCTAATACCTCTCCCTACACAACCAAGCATTCTGCCAGCATTTCCAAGCATTCTGCCAGCATTTCCTGCTGCTCTATTACATTGACTACTTACCCTTAGATCCTCTGAAATAATAACCCCTAAATCCCTTTCCTCAGATGTTTAGGTTAGGACTGTATCAAATATTCTATATTCAGCCCTTGGGTTTTTACGTCCCAGGTGCATTATCTTGCACTTATCCACATTAAAACTCAATTGCCACAGCTCCCACCATTTTTTTAGTTTACCTAAATCATTTGTCATTTGGCTGATCCCTCTAGGAACGTCAACCATGTTGCAAATCTTTGTGTCATCAGCAAAAAGACATACTTTTCCATTAATACCTTCTGCAATATCACTAATAAAAATATTAAATAGAATGGCTCCAAGTACTGACCCCTGAGGTACCCCCCTTTTAACAAGACCTTGCGCCGAATAAACTCCATTTACCACAACCCTCTGTTGCCGGTCACTCAGCCACTGCCTAATCCATTCAACAATATTGGAATCCAAGCTCAAAGATTGCAATTTATTGATAAGCCTTCTATGCGGAACAGTATCAAAAGCCTTACTGAAATCTAAATAAGCAATGTCTACTGCACCACCTGTGTCTATTATTTTTGTTACCCAATCAAAAAAATCAATAAGATTAGTTTGGCATGATCTCCCTGAGGTAAACCCATGTTGTTTCTGATCCTGTAATCTATGTGTTTTAAGATGTTCAACAATCCTTTCCTTTAACATGGTTTCAATTAATTTCCCCACTACTGACGTAAGACTAACTGGCCTATAGTTCCCCGATTCCTCCCTACTACCCTTCTTGTGAATGGGCACAACATTTGCTAATTTCCAGTCTTCTGGGACGACTCCCGTTAGCAAGGATTGGTTAAATAAATCTGTTAACGGTTTTGCTATTACATCACTGAGCTCTTTTAATAATTTAGGGTGGATCCCATCAGGCCCCATTCACTTATTTGTCTTTATGTGCTCAGGGTGGGGTTATTATGATGTATGGGGCAAACATTAGGGGCCTCAGCACACCACCTGCCCAAGAAAAAGTCACACGCTGTAACATGTGGTTGTGTTACCTTTTGCTGTGATTGTGTCACGCATTCGCCGCAGCATCGTTTTGCTGTGTTTGCGGCACACATTCGCCGCGGCATCGTGTCGATAAGCTCATGCAATGTCACAGCATTTATTGGCGTCCAGAGTGGCATTAATTTGTGGCACGATCTTGTATTGATGATGGGAGAGTCGCGGCGCTGCGTAAAGTCTTCTCCAGCACATTATCCCAAAGATTAACCTCAATGGGGTTAAAGGAACACTCTAATAAAAAATCACCCCCCCGTTTTTTAATCTTAATCTATCCCTACTCCCTTAATAAATCGTTCGTTTTTTTTTTTTTTTTGTAACTGTTATAACTACCCTAAAATCCTCTTGTTTCCAGCGGTGTCTTTTTTTTTTTTTCATACTCACCTCCCTCCTCTTCCGCTCCCGTCCTTCTTCTTGCTGCGTCTTGGCTTCTGGTTTACGTGAGAAGCGCGCATGAGCGCCTCGCACGTAAGCCAGCCAATCGGCAGGCTTCCTCCCGGCTCCCTCTGAGGATTAGTGTTGCGCGCAAGAGGATGCGCCCAACACTAACCCTCAGAGGGAGCCGCCAGCTTCTGCGGCGAGTTGGAGACGTCATCACGCTGAAAGCGCGATGATGTCTCCTACTCGGCAAAAGTCGGCAGAAGCGGGAAATATGATTCCCGCTCTGCTGACTGACAGCTGGGAGGGCGGAGTAAAGTTCTCCGCCTCTCTGTCACGTCTCGGCCTTGCCCCCTGCTGGTGGTAGCAGGGATTCCTGTTTATTTTTGTTTTCAGCCTGCAGGCCATCTGTTGGGCTTATTGGCCTGCGGTCACATGACCTGTTCTGCCCTATAAGTACGACCAGGACTCCCCTTGATCCTTGGACCAGGATAGTCTTTTTTTGCCTAGTCCCTGTGTGCTGGTTTACTTTGATTTGCTGTGTATGACCTCTGGCTCATGTGTTTAGGATTCCTCTCTTGTCTGACCCCTCTAGTATGATATTCCGTGTATGACCTTTGGCTCTTTATTTGGATCTCTCTTCTGTCTGTCCCCTGTACTGTACCGTGCTTAGGAATCTGTATGCCTGCATTTATTGTCTGTCTGGTTTATGTTTTGTTCGTCTTGCAAACCTAGCCTAGTTAGTATTTCGAGACCACCTTTCAAGGATCTCAGTCAGGGCTTAGGGATCTTTCTAGTTTCTGTTAATATCTTGCTTTGTTCCCTGGAATCTGTATACCTGCATTTATTGTCTGTCTGGTTTATGTTTTATTCATCTTGCAAACCTAGCCTAGTTAGTATTTCGAGACCACCTTTCAAGGATCTCAGTCAGGGCTTAGGGATCTTTCTAGTTTCTGTTAATATCTTGCTTTGTTCCCTGGAATCTGTATACCTGCATTTATTGTCTGTCTGGTTTTTGTTTTATTCATCTTGCAAACCTAGCCTAGTTAGTATTTCGAGACCATCTCAAGGATCTCAGTCAGGGCTTAGGGATCTCTCTAGTTTCTGTTAATATCTTGGTTTGTTCCCTGGAAGCTGTATACCTGTCCTTAAGGCTTCATCTCTGCAGATTGGGGGTTCCCCCTCACCCTATAGGGGGCTCCCCGTTACATTATCCTGGTCCCAAATAGAAGCTGGCAGGTATGTCTCATATGTATGAAGCTGTATTGAACTTGGTGCTTGCTATGCTGAAAGAGCTGCAGAGGTTAATAGAGGCTCTGAGCCTATCACCTGTTGCAGCTAACGATGCAGCACCACCCTGCACTACTTGCAAACCCATATCGGAGAAGGAAAGACGCAGGTTGTATGGTCTCTGTTTTTATTGTGCAGATCCAAATCACACTATTGAACATTGTGTATTAAAACCTGTTAAGCAATGGCAGGGGAACCATGTATCCAGGTATCACTATGGAGGTACTGGTGTGTCCTCCATAGGCATCCAGACTGGCAGAATAGCCACCTCAAATCTGTTGAATCATGGGATCACTATGCCCTCGTCTCCCAGTGAGGTTGCAGTGTCTCCGGTCGGAATGCTATGCCAGCCATGTCTGTATCCACTGGCGCGCTGCCAGCCATGTCTGTATATACTGGCACGCTGCCAGCCATGTCTGTATCCGCTGGCACGCTGCCAGCCATGTCTGTATCCATTGGCGCGCTGCCAGCCATGTCTGTATAACTGGCACGCTGCCAGCCATGTCTGTATCCGCTGGCACGCTGCCAGCCATGTCAGTATCCACTGGCACGCTGCCAGCCATGTCTGTATCCACTGGCACGCTGCCAGCCATGTCTGTATATGCTAGCACGCTGCCAGCCATGTCTGTATCCGCTGGCACGCTGCCAGCCATGTCTGTATCCACTGGCGCGCTGCCAGCCATGTCTGTATATACTGGCACGCTGCCAGCCATGTCTGTATCCGCTGGCACGCTGCCAGCCATGTCAGTATCCACTGGCACGCTGCCAGCCATGTCAGTATCCACTGGCACGCTGCCAGCCATGTCTGTATCCACTGGCACGCTGCCAGCCATGTCTGTATCCACTGGCACGCTGCCAGCCATGTCTGTATCCACTGGCACGCTGCCAGCCATGTCTGTATCTACTGGCACGATGCCAGTCATGTCTGTATCCACCGGCACGATGCCAGCCATGTCTGTATCCACTGGCATGATGCCAGCCATGTCTGTATCCACTGGCACGCTGCCAGCCATGCCTGTTCTCACTGGTAATGAAAAGCCAGCCATGCCTGTTCCCACTGGCAATGAAATGCCAGCCATGTCTGTTTCTACTGGCACGAAGCCAGCCATGTCTGTATCCACTGGCACGAAGCCAGCCATGTCTGTATCCACTGGCACGCTGCCAGCCATGCCTGTTCTCACTGGTAATGAAAAGCCAGCCATGCCTGTTCCCACTGGCAATGAGATGCCAGCCATATCTGTATCTCTTGGCACGATGCCAGCCATGTCTGTATCTACTGGCACGAAGCCAGCCATGTCTGTATCTACTGGCACGATGCCAGCCATGTCTGTATCCACTGGCATGATGCCAGCCAAGTCTGTATCCACTGGCACGCTGCCAGCCATGCCTGTTCTCACTGGTAATGAAAAGCCAGCCATGCCTGTTCCCACTGGCAATGAAATGCCAGTCATGTCAGTATCTACTGGCACGAAGCCAGCCATGTCTGTTCCCACTGGCAATGAAAAGCCAGCCATGCCTGTTCCCACTGGCAATGAAATGCCAGCCATGTCTGTATCTACTGGCATGAAGCCAGCCATGTCTGTATCTACTGGCACGCTGCCAGCCATGCCTGTTCTCACTGGTAATGAAAAGCCAGCCATGCCTGTTCCACTGGCAATGAAGTGCCAGCCATGTCTGTATCTACTGGCATGAAGCCAGCCATGTCTGTATCCACTGGCACAAAGCCAGCCATGTCTGTATCCACTGGCACAAAGCCAGCCATGTCTGCTTCCCCTGGCACGAAGCCAGCCATGTCTGTATCCACTGGCACGAAGCCAGCCATGTCTGTATCCACTGGCACGAAGCCAGCCATGTCTGTATCCACTGGCACGAAGCCAGCCATGTCTGCTTCCCCTGGCACGAAGCCAGCCATGTCTGTTCCCACTGGCAATGAAAAGCCAGCCATGTCCGCTTCCCCTGGCATGAAGCCAGCCATGTCTGCTTCCTGGCACGAAGCCAGCCATGTCTGCTTCCCCTGGCACGAAGCCAGCCATGTCTGCTTCCCCTGGCACGAAGCCAGCCATGTCTGCTTCCCCTGGCACGAAGCCAGCCATGTCTGCTTCCCCTGGCACGAAGCCAGCCATGTCTGTATCCACTGGCACGAAGCCAGCCATGTCTGTATCCACTGGCACGAAGCCAGCCATGTCTGTATCCACTGGCACGAAGCCAGCCATGTCTGCTTCCCCTGGCACGAAGCCAGCCATGTCTGTTCCACTGGCAATGAAAAGCCAGCCATGTCCGCTTCCCCTGGCATGAAGCCAGCCATGTCTGCTTCCCCTGGCACGAAGCCAGCCATGTCTGCTTCCCCTGGCACGAAGCCAGCCATGTCTACTTCCCCTGGCACGAAGCCAGCCATGTCGGGTACTGGTAATAAGAAGCCAGCCATGTCGGGTACTGACAATATGTCATTCGTGATGCCTGAGGCTGGTACCTTGCCAGTGGTGTCCGGGACAAGCTGTACGTCAGCAATGACAGCTGTACCCAGGTTAGACGAGACAGCTGTGACCACGTTTTGTTATGAGGCCGATGTGCCTGGATTGGCACATGAGACCACTGTGCCCTTGCCCCACAGTGAGTCCAGTGTTGTTCCCACCATTGTCAAGCCTTGTGAGGTGGTCACAAAGTCTATGTCTTGCTCTAAGAGAAGACAAGAAAAGGTGATCAACCCTAGCCAATCTGGTTCTGAAACTGCCACACTTTGTTCTGGTTCCATTGATACTACACCCTCTAAGTCCGAGGTTGCCTTACTCCGCACAGTAATCAGGGAAATTCAGCAAGCTGGTGGTTTAAAGGGTATTGAGATCCCTAAATCACATTGTGTTCCCACGGAATATATACGGACGCCTTCTGGCTTTTGGATGCGTGAGAGGCACTGGGTAGTGCTCCAGAGACACCCTGACATTCTGAAAGGGCTGTTGGAAGACTCTGATTCAGATGATCCACAATATACTCCTCCTGGGGAGAGGTGTAAGACTGTTGTGACGCCAACTGTACCATGTCCTGGTGATGTCCCATATCCCGAGAGTGTACCAGTCATGCACACACCCTGTACTGTATCGGTCGGGGCCACGTTTAATGGCAAGGTCATTGTCTCTGGGGTAGACAGTAAGTCCACTGTGTCTAGTGGTTCCACTGTGGGTTGTAATATACAATCTCGGGGCACGACTACCGTCACTGGATCTGGCAGTACCTCTAATACCTTTATGTACCATGGTGTGGACGGAACTCCTAGATCACGGTCCAGGAGACGCAAGAGGACTAACCATAAACAACCTGGGACTGATGATTCACTCCGTTCAAGGTCCAAGGTACTCATGCCGTCGGACCCTCGGGTACGAGACCCTAGCCCGGTTGCCGAGGGTTGTGTACGGGCCTCTAATGGTGCAGTGATCTGCAGAGAGGACCTGGAGGTTTATGAAAGAGCTTTGCTTGCTCAGGCACATGCTGACTACTCTGAGTCTGAGTGGGATTCAATGGGTACTGGTGACTGGTCTTGTCCGTTTTCATGCCATCCATGTTTTCTTTCTTGGGTGCCCAGGAGGTCACCCGTAAGGGAGGGGGTTATGTCACGTCTCGGCCTTGCCCCCTGCTGGTGGTAGCAGGGATTCCTGTTTATTTTTGTTTTCAGCCTGCAGGCCATCTGTTGGGCTTATTGGCCTGCGGTCACATGACCTGTTCTGCCCTATAAGTACGACCAGGACTCCCCTTGATCCTTGGACCAGGATAGTCTTTTTTGCCTAGTCCCTGTGTGCTGGTTTACTTTGATTTGCTGTGTATGACCTCTGGCTCATGTGTTTAGGATTCCTCTCTTGTCTGACCCCTCTAGTATGATATTCCGTGTATGACCTTTGGCTCTTGTATTTGGATCTCTCTTCTGTCTGTCCCCTGTACTGTACCGTGCTTAGGAATCTGTATGCCTGCATTTATTGTCTGTCTGGTTTATGTTTTGTTCGTCTTGCAAACCTAGCCTAGTTAGTATTTCGAGACCACCTTTCAAGGATCTCAGTCAGGGCTTAGGGATCTTTCTAGTTTCTGTTAATATCTTGCTTTGTTCCCTGGAATCTGTATACCTGCATTTATTGTCTGTCTGGTTTATGTTTTATTCATCTTGCAAACCTAGCCTAGTTAGTATTTCGAGACCATCTTTCAAGGATCTCAGTCAGGGCTTAGGGATCTCTCTAGTTTCTGTTAATATCTTGGTTTGTTCCCTGGAAGCTGTATACCTGTCCTTAAGGCTTCATCTCTGCAGATTGGGGGTTCCCCCTCACCCTATAGGGGGCTCCCCGTTACACTCTCTCAGCTGTTTTCAGCATTTACAGCTGAACCGCTGAGCGGAGGGAGGGGGACAGAGGGCAGCATACTCCGGGCATCATGACCACCTAAAATAGCTTAGGTGGTCATGTTGCCTAGAGTGTCCCTTTAAGTTCTGGACTGTGCGGTGGCCAATCTATGTGTGGAAATGATGTCTCATGCTCCCTCAACCACTCTCGCACAATTTGAGCCCGATGAATCCTGGCATTGCCATCTTGGAATATGCCCGCCGTGCCATCAGGGAGAAAAAACCCATTGATGGAAAAACCTGCTCATTCAGTATATTCAGGGAATCACATGACCTCATTTGTTTGGGCACATAATGTCGCTGAACCCAGACCTGACCGACTGAAGCCCCCCAGATCACAACAGGCTTTACGAGAGGTGGTGATATTTTGTTTGTCCAGGCCGTGTAGATAATAACACATAGAATACCTGGCAAACATGGCGCTCAGTTAATACGTTTGTTCTTCGACATCTGCCAGATTTCTAAAAGATGGAATGAAAATGGTTAAAACATAACAATTACACCAGATGAAAGAAGGATTTGCTTATTGGCAGCTGCTCGATAGGGCTCGGGCGCGTCTATCCACACATTTACACCTCGGATCCCTCTGTAAATAGACACAAGATGTTACGGTTATTTGTCGATTCGGATTGTAATGTAAATGTTAACCTGCCTGAATCTAACGCTGCTTTAAAGATGGGGATAATCATCACGCAGCTGGAGTGCCGAGGATTTAATCCTTTATCGAGATGCACGGCAGCATATGGACGCGCTGAACGAACAGAGGAGGAGGAAAGCAGGAAAGATACCCAAAATATATCCCCGCGTTTCAGGATATGGAAATATTCTCCACGTCGTATTTATTTTAGATCAAATGTATCAAAACAGAAAACAAGATTGTAACCTAAATCTTCCTTTATTCCGTGAAATATCTCCCAGACGCCATGGAGGGAGACAGGATTAATCAGCCAATTAAATGAGATTTGAGGCACCGTAGCCACTCATGTTCCTCCCATGTGTTTCGGTGAAGGAGCGGGGGCTCTCGGTCTACCTGCACACTGTATTTTATAAGGGGACCTGCCATCCACTAATATCTCTCACATTAGACGTAACAGGATGTTAATGTAAATGTATAGCAGAGAACTGAACGAAAGTCCGAAAAGGTACCTTAAGTATATCGTATAAAGGTTCATATGGAACCACCACTAATTATAAATTTTGATCACAATAAATTATTTCAAACACAAAACACAACATTTGCATAAAACCATATATAGTAGACGTGTGCACAACACAAAATTTTGTTTTGAACTAATGGATTAGTAATAAAATGCAATTTATTTAGTTGCTAAAGAAATTCATTTTCAGTTCTTTAGTATGAAAACTAATTTCATTCATCCGAAAACCAATGGATACAATTACTATTGTAGTGGCTCCTCAGAGGGCTGAGATCGCTGCTTGTAACAGTATCTCTCACTCTCAGCACAATGTGTCAGGCAAAGCTGTTACAGTAACTGACTGCTGCTCATCACAGCGCTCAGAGTTTCAGCAAAACTAGTAAATATTAGTTTTATATATAAGAGGTCATAACAATATTATTTCCTTGTTTTACTGAAACTCTGAGCACTGTGATGAGCAGCAGTCAGTTACTGTAACAGCTGAGCCTGATACATTGTACTGAGAGATAATATAACAAGCAGCCAGATCTCAGTGCTCACAGCCACTGGATTTAAAGGGCTCAAAAAAAATCTCCTCTCTGTATAATGTATAGAACATCCTCCGGCATTAATTAATACTCCTCTCTGTATAATGTATAGAACATCCTCCTGAATTAATTAATGTCCCTCTCTGTATAGAACATCCTCCTCAATTTATACCTTTCTCTGTATAATGTATAGAACATCCTTTTGCAATAATACCCCTCTCTGTATAATGTATAGAACATCCTCCTGAATTAATTAATGTCCCTCTCTGTATAGAACATCATCCTCAATTTATACCTTTCTCTGTATAATGTATAGAACATCCTTTTGCAATAATACCCCTCTCTGTATAATGTATAGAACATCCTCCTGCATTCATTAATACCACTCTCTGTATAATGTATAGAACATCCTGCTGCATTAACCACTTGAATGCTAAGGACGCGCTCAGCGCGTCCTCAGCATTCCCGCTGGTATGCGGAGGACGCGCTGAGCGCGTCCTCCCATCGGGGTCAGCGTTCGGCCGGGTTCCGGACGATCGCTGGCCCCTCCGGTGCGGGCTGACATCCTGGATGTCAGCCCGGCATCCGGACCAGCAGCCGCCATTATTAGGTGTCATCGCGGGGGCGCGATGACACCTAATTCAGGCGCCCCCCCTGCATGTGCGGAGGAGGCGCCTGAAAGGGAGGGGGGGAGGTCCTTCGGACCTCTCTCCCTCCCGATCGGCGGCGCACAGGGGCTTAACCCAGGCATCATTTGGAAGGGCACAGCCTGCCCTTCCAAATGATGCCTGGCATTAACCCCTGGGGAGCTGGATCGCGAATCGGCGCTGAAAAGCGCCGGTTCGCGATCCTTTCCCGGAGCTGGCCGACATCTTGGATGTCGGCCAAGCTTCCGGGAACTCCCCCAGAGGACTGGCGTCATCGTGCGTAGCACGATGACGCCAGTCCTAGCGTTAACCCCTAACTGCCACCAAGTGTGGAGATAGGGAGTTCCAATGAACTCCCTATCTCCCGATCCGTGGCAGTTAGGGGTTAAATTTTGATATGGTTGGATCGGCCAGAGCATGGCCGTTCCAACGATACCAAACATGAAAGTTAAAAATTTTGTAAAAAAAAATAATAAAAAAAATAAATAAATAAATAAATAAACACTTTTTTTTTATTTTTTTTGGTTTGTTAGTGTAGCAATATTGTTCCCATTTCAATTATAATGTGAACAATGATGCTGCACTAACGATTTTTGTATGCGGTGCGTTTGTTAAAAATAGTGTCATTTTCCCCCAAAAAAAATGTAACGAGACCCCATCTCTAATTTTTTTAACAAGCGCACCCCATACAAAATATAACCGCAATTGCTCGCATGTTAAAATGTGGAAAAAAAACACTTTACACATTGTAAATTATTGAAAATACATATTTTATTGCATTTTTTGTTATAATATACAGACATGACATAACATATACATATAATAATGACATATTATGAATCTACTGAGTCTGACGGAAAGAACGATATATAATATGTCTGGTCATATACTAAAATAAGCCTTAAAAACACGTTTAAACATGATGCGCAAAACAGGTAAAAAATGACCTCAGCACAGGGGCGGGAAAAGCCTCAGCAGCGAAAGGGTTAATTAATGCCCCTCTCTGTAAAGAAGAGAACTACTGCATTGGCATGTGGAGGTGCAGAACTTCGAAATGCAATGCTTATCCAGCACAGGAGAGGGAACTTTTACTTAAACTTTGTATCTCTGTGGGGAGACAGACAGGATTATAAAAGCAGGAGAGGGAAAATATTAACGGAAATTGGTCTGAAAGCTAAGAGAAGAGATGACTGGCGCAAATTTATTTTTATAATAAAATAAAGCACATTAAATCCAGGGAAAACATTAAAATAAATCACACTGAAGGCTCATAATGACAGAGTAACTGGGAGAGCTGGATACTAAGGGCCATTTTACATAGTTGGTGCTAACTTAACCAGAGCTGTTGTAAACTTCCCAGAGCCATTATAGCCTATGGAGGTTTTCAGTTTACAACAGCTCTGGTTAAGTTAGCACCAAGTATGTAATACTACCCTAAATGTATCAGATGTAAAAACCCCTTTATAACAAGCAGCACTCCGAGAGGAGAGGAACTTTATATAAAACATGTATTATAGACGAGGAAAGAGGGATAGTGATCCTGGATAATATAAAATGTATCAGACCTAAGCCCCTATTATGCAGAGCGGGAGGGGAGATAACACACATTTTATAAAGTCCCTCTCTTCTCCCAGCGCTGCTTGTTATAAAGGGGTTTTACTATCCAGCCCTCCTCTGTCATTAGCTTTCAGTGTCATTTATTTGAATGTTTTCCTTCTCCAGCTGCTTTTATCATATCTGCCTCATAGACATGCAAGGGTTAAGTAAAGGTTTCCTCTCCTGTGCTGGCTGTCTGTGCTGCGAGTGAGTATTCTGGAGCTCTATCACTGTCAGATTTTCGGGTAGGGGTCGGGAAGGATTACGCATACATACCTTTTCTGTAGCTTTGCGATGTTGCGCTCTTCATTACTGGTCTCCTTCACTCCTCAATGTAATATCACAAAAAGGACTGAAACTAAAATGTAGTGCATTTTTTTTAGTTTCTTTCGTTTTTTGTACTGAGCAGTTTCGTATCTCTTGAGTTATACTAAAACTAAATTATCCCAATATTCGGACTAAATCGTTTTAGTACTAAAACTAATGCACATGTCTAATATATACAGGGTTATTCAGAAAGTATGAAAAGCAGGAGAATGACTGGAGAATGAAAAATTCTAGGTCAAAATAGCCAAACCAGAAAAATTCTCCCTTTCATCTCACTTTCCAAATTGGCTATTTTGACCTAGAATTTTTCATTCTCCAGTCATTCTCCTGCTTTTCACCTATCTCTGAATAACCCTGATATATAGTGTGTATGAGATGGTTAAACTAGCATACAATGTGGTGATTACCAAACAGGTGATGATTAATCAGATGATTCTAAATATGACCTTGTAGCACTTACAGTAATTGGTTCGTTGTATCATAACAATCTGTGTTCCATTGCTACATATCTAGTGGATTCCATCAATTCTTATTTATCAGTGCTGAATGGCTTAAGATTGCTGAATGTAATATGACCACAATAGATATCTGCTTGATTAATAAAAGGAAATGCCACTAAACAGCTGAACGCACAGTCATTCAATTATACCATACACAGGTGATTCTCGTCATGTACTGGCTGGGTCGAGTAGAGGTAACGTCACTGCTCTGCATGGAAAGAGCCAGTGGAATCATGGGTTCGATCATGATGAGCAACCTCTTCAGTAAGTGTCCTTGGGCAAGACACCTAACGGTACAGACTCGCCACCCAGGACATACTTGAAAACAAGAGAAATCTCAATGTATCCTTCCTGGTAAAATGTTTTCCCAAAAAAAAAAATCAGTGTTACTAATTATGGATAGCAAATTCCATATGCCCTACTTGCAGAGACCACAGGTAATCTCATAAATTAGTGGATAACAAATTCCACTCTATGGGGCTATGTTCTTTATCAGCATAGGGTTAGCATTACTTTTACATATAGGGTTTATTATAGGGTTAGGGTTACTTGTAGAGTTAGGGTTATGTATAGGGTTAGGGGTATTTAAAAGGTTAGGGTTACTTGTAGAGTTAGGGTTATGTATAGGGTTAGGGGTATCTAAAAGGTTAGGGTTACTTGTAGAGTTAGGGTTATGTATAGGGTTAGGGGTATTTAAAAGGTTAGGGTTACTTGTAGAGTTAGAGTTATGTATAGGGTCGGGGGTACTTTTAGGGCTACGGTTACTTGTACAGTTTAGGGTTAGGGTTTCTTTTAGGGTTAGGGTTATGTATAGGGTTAGGGTTACTTATAGGGTCAGGGTTACTTTTGGGGTAGGGTTAACTGTAACCCTAACATTCTGTTCCATATTTCCGTCAGTTTTAGGCCAGACATTTTGCTTCATCTTTTGATGTGAGCTATCACATTTGCACAGTGTCTGAATTTGGGCGTCTTCTTTGATTCCAAGTAGTTTGTGTCGTGTCATTTTTAGATGAAACCACAAGGTGGCGACCTTCTGATAGTAAGTGAATTGTAGCAACACGGTCCTTTACAATTATAAGTAACTATGATGAACTTCGCTGAAACAATAAAGCCGAGCGAATAACCACAGGCTACAGTTACAGGTACTTATAAAGCGCTAGCAAGTTCCATAGCGCTGTACAATGGGTGAGACAGAATAACAAATATACTGTACATACAAGTCTAACACACGGAACAGTAGGAGAGACGACCCTGCTCAAGAGCTTACAATCTAAGAGAGGGAACGTGAACACACTATTGGCGATTACAAGATTGTACAAACACAGCGAGTGCACATACACACAGCGTGACAAACACACAGCGTGACAAACACACAGCGTGACAAACACACAGCAGATCTCGCAGCACATGAAGCTTCAGCAGCGGAATTTCTGGGCTGATACAGAATGACATTAAAACGTTCATCTATAAAGTGACAGAAGGTGACCTGGAGCTACATGAAAGAACAGAGGGATGAGATGCAGGACAGAAAATACAACATACAAAGCTCTCACCGCACACGTGTACATTGCTCCTTCTTATAAAGCGACACGAACGGCAGCAGCAAACTTCACTTGACACATATCAGCGGTTACGAGAATCTGAGGGTTTAATCAGTTGCACTTAAACTGTCACCGTCGCACAGCCTAGTTATCGTGCGATCAATCATAAGACGCGCATGATGTCACAGAGTGAGTGCTGTCAGCAGTGCGTTACATATAGCACTGTGTATAAAACAGATCCAGGCTTCAGATCGGTGACACAATCAGACGGTGTCTGGACGCGACGGCTCGTCTGACGAGTGGGTTTCTGTATGTTGCATTAGACGTGGATTCACAGCTTCTCATTATTCTTACATTACTTTAATTAGACTGTAAGTATAACGAGACGTGTTTAAAGGGACACTGGGGCTTATTCAGAGAACATGTCGCCGACAGTTCGGTGCTCTCTCGTTTCCCGCACTTTCCTGCACTTCTGGGAATCAAAGTTCACGACCCTGCGGTGAATTCAGCATTGACCGCAGGGTCCCCGGAGTGCAGGGAAAACCCATTGCAAACCCGCCGCAAGCCCACCGAACACCCACCGAAAACCCACAGCAAAACCACACCGAACGTGCTGGAAAAAGCCGACGAGCCACCGATCACAGCGCAGACCTGCCATAGGAAAAAGCCAGCAAGCTGACGAACGGGGTAAAAAAAACAAAACAGTACGCTTGAAAGTTTCAAAATTCAAACACTGTTTGCAAAAAAAATACTGAACGAAAATGCCTGGAATTAACATACAGTCAGGTGCAGAAATATTGGGACATGGACACAATTGTAACATCTTTGGCTCTTACACCACCACAATGGAGTTGGAATGAAACAAACACAATGTGCTTTAACTGCAGACTGTCAGCTTTAATTTGAGGGTATGTACATCCAACTCAGGTGAACGTGTAGGACTTACAGCAGTTTGCAGATGTGCCCCCACTTGTTAAGGGACCAAAAGTAATGGGACAGAATAATAATCATAAATCAAACTTTCCCTTCTTAATACTTGGTTACAAATCCTTTGCAGTTAATCACAGCCTGAAGTCTGGAACGC
This sequence comes from Leptobrachium leishanense, assembly GCA_009667805.1. Lineage (NCBI taxonomy): Eukaryota > Metazoa > Chordata > Amphibia > Anura > Megophryidae > Leptobrachium > Leptobrachium leishanense. The sequence continues at coordinate 336,153,419 of CM019067.1, forward strand.
ATAGACATCACCAGACGCTGGGTTTCATCCCTGGTGATGCTCTGCCAGGCCTCTACTGCAACTGTCTTCAGTTCCTGCTTGTTCTTGGGGCATTTTCCCTTCAGTTTTGTCTTCAGCAAGTGAAATGCAGCTCAATGGGATTCAGGTCAGGTGATTGACTTGGCCATTGCATAACATTCCACTTCTGTCCCTTCAAAAACTCTTTGCTTGCTTTTGCAGTTGCTTTGGGTCATTGTCCATCTGCACTGTGAAGCGCCGTCCAATGAGTTCTGCAGCATTTGGCTGAATGTGAGCAGATAATATTGCCCGAAACACTTCAGAATTCATCCTGCTGCTTTTGTCAGCGTCACATCATCAATAAATACAAGAGAACCAGTTCCATTGGCAGCCATACATGCCCACGCCATGACACTACCACCACCATGCTTCACTGATGAGGTGGTATGCTTAGGATCATGAGCAGTTCCTTTCCTTCTCCATACTCTTCTCTTCCCATCACTCTGGTACAAGTTGATCTTGGTCTCATCTGTCCATAGGATCTTGTTCCAGAACTGTGAAGGCTTTGTTAGGTGTTGTTTGGCAAACTCTAATCTGGCCTTCCTGTTTTTGAGGCTCACCAATGGTTTCTTGTGGTGAATCCTCTGTATTCACTCTGGTGAAGTCTTCTCTTGATTCTTGACTTTGACACACATACACCTACCTCCTGGAGAGTGTTCTTGATCCGGCCAACTGTTATGAAGGGTGTTTTCTTCACCAGGGAAAGAATTCTTCGGTCATCCACCACAGTTGTTTTCCATGGTCTCCCGGGTCTTTTGATGTTGCTGAGCTCACCGGTGCATTCCTTCTTTTTGAGAATGTTCCAAACAGTTGTTTGGCAATGCCTAATGTCCTTGCTATCTCTCTGATGGGTTTGTTTTGTTTCTTCAGCCTAATGATGGCTTGCTTCACTGATAGTGACAGCTCTTTGGATCTCATCTTGAGAGTTGACAGCAACAGATTCCAAATGCAAATAGCACACTTGAAATGAACTCTGGGCCTTTTATCTGCACATTGTAATTGGGGTAATGAGGGAATATCACACACCTGGCCATGGAACAGCTGAGAAGCCAATTGTCCCATTACCTTTGGTCCCTTAACAAGTGGGGGCACATCTGCAAACTGCTGTAAGTCCTACACCGTTCACCTGAGTTGGATGTACATACCCTCAAATTAAAGCTGACAGTCTGCAGTTAAAGCACATTGTGTTTGTTTCATTCCAACTCCATTGTGGTGGTGTATAGAGCCAAAGATGTTACAATTGTGTCCATGTCCCAATACTTCTGGACCTGACTGTATAAGATCCTATGAATTATTATAAAAAGGTCTGTTACAGAAAACAAAACCATTTAAAAAAAAACAGAAACATTTCTTTGCCGAAAAGATCCTAAAAAAATCAATAAATAAAGAGACTTTTTGCTGCAAATTAAAATAATAAATGGTTTATTAGATATTGAATTAAAACGGGAATATTTTTAACATTGAAACCTATGGGATTCGTCTGAATAAACCTGCCGAATGAAACCACTGAACATCAGGGCATTTCACTGACATTTCTCCGCTGTTCAATGTGAATAGATTAACCCCTGCTTCTCTAGTTCCCTGTTCGGTAACATTTCGGGCCAGATCGTCTCTCTCTGAATAACCCCTAGAGTATTGATAAACAGAGATTCCCTTTCTTTGCTCTTCATCAATAATGACTTCACCGCAGGGTCGGCAAATTTAACTCGCTGAAGTGCAGTAAACGAGAGAGCAACAAAATGTCTATGTCGGTGACATTTCAGTGCTCTCTGAATAACTCTGAAAAAGTTACGTCGCAACATAAACGACACAGAGGATAATATGACCAGGGCCAGATTTACTATTAGGAAAGTAAGCGTGTGCATGCAGGTGTTCACTGGACGCCTTGCTCTGTGAAACTAACAATATATATATTTATTTACGTTTACAAATCTAGACACTTTTTTCTGTAAAAGGGAATATAAAAATAAAATTGTCGTAACGAACAAAATTAGAAAAAAATATGTTATGGTTTTTTTTTTTACACAATTTGTTTTTTTTAGATTTTACGGAGAAAGGCGTCCCCTGTGATGAGCGCATTTCTTTAAAAAACTAAAATAAAAAATTGTAAAATCATAAAACAAATATAATTGTTTTTAAATTTTCGATGTGGTTTTATTCATTTTTTTTTACCTTATGTCTAAACATCGATTTGTCTCCCTGCCCCCTCATTATTTAACCCTTTTTTCCCACAGCTTTAGCACTTTTTTGGGGAGGGGGATGCTCCAGATTTCTGTGCCTATTTTTATTATTCTTTATTTATATAGCGCCAGCATATTCCGCAGCGCTGAACAATGGGCACAATATAGACAGGGTTACAATACACTGAGACTGATAAACCAGTACAGGAGGAAACGAGGGCCCTATTCCCGTGGGAACTCACAATCTAGGAGCCGACATGCTCTTGAGGTGTAAATCTGACCCTGAATATATCACAGTGAGAAAAGTGTTTCTGCCCCAAAGAGCTTGCACTCTTATTAATAAAAATTGCAGAGGGTGTATCATGCTTTACTGTATCTCCAACACGCTTCACGTTCAATGTATTGTAACCCTGTCTATATTGTGCCCATTGTACAGTGCTGCGGAATATGCTGGCGCTTTATAAATACAGAATAATAATAATAATAACATGCTGACAGCCCAGGAAAGATTCCCCTCTCAAGGCACAGACGTGCTGTCATTTTTCAAACCCTTGAGAGTCTGATAGAAGCCGCACGATGCATCACGTCAGACTTTTTTCGGGCTCCCAAACGGTACGTAAAAAAGCAGAGGATGATGGAGGAGCCGTACGTGAGACGCCAGCAATGGAAGCCAACAGACAGCGCGGCTGTTTAATTAGTGCGCTGCATTGATGCATTATTAAATAGGGCTGATGAGGGCTCATCAAGCCGTTTAATTACACCAGTTAGCGCATGAGTAATGGTATAAAGCACGGCGAGCCGGAGCCGGAGAGGAAGCCGCGCTGCCATTATTAAGTCCCTCAGCTCCAGAAGTGCTTATAATTTCAATATAAATATGTAATGCGCGGCTTTGCGCCTGAATTACGCTTTATCCGCCAGATAGACGCTTTTTTGATGAGCAAATCCGTATTGCAAGAAGAGAGGAAGCAGCGAGGGCATTGGATCTCCCAGTGTAATGTGTTCAGGATATGCTCTTACGGCCAGAAATCTCAAAAATACACGTCTCGCATTCTTTTCTTCAAAGTTTGCATTGCTGTTAATCCCTTTGCCCAAGGTATTGGGAGCTGCGGATTATGTCAGTGCCGTGTAAACGAATGAAGATCATTATTATGAGTAAGTCGGGTCCTTTATAGAATCACGCTGGACGTGGACGACGCGTTCCGCATATGATTATTCAACGCTCTGCGCTCATCATGTCAGTCCGGCAGTGCTCGCGTCTCAGTTTCATTATTTCCTGGCTGTAAAATTAGATTTTTTATGATTTTTGCAAGAATGAGGTTTTATGTGATGCCTGTTCACGGACGGCATGAGGCGCGGAGATAGGACGGCCGCGTCTGAACCCGCAACAAAACATCTCTTTTATATAACAGAAAATATATTTAATATAATAATATTTATAACATTTCTCCCCTCTGTTCTGTCCTCGGCTACATTTGTTTGTGAGATAAAGCAGCACGATAAATCTATATGAGGCTTTACTCTACTTACAAACAAATCACTCTCTGACACTTCTAGGCAAAAGCAACGAAAACCCAAAGTGGTTTCCTCCCACGGGGGTCTATTTGTACCACGGCTCAATTGAGGTATGATCAGCACCAAGACACCAGCAGAGAATGACCGGCTCCACGCAGGAAAAATCTTACAAAGAATTCACAACTCCAAATAAAATGTAACATTTATTTGTAGAAAATTAAAGCAAACACAAACAACTCACAGGACGGGAGGATTAAGGGGTTATATAGGTATAGCTGGAGTTTGTTAAACTTGCAAACAATGAGGAAAAACGACAATCCACGCACTGAGTACAGACGGTTTTAAAATGATCCACATGCATGGCACAGAGAGTTTATATAATGATCCACACATGTGGCACAGAGAGTTATTTAATGATATACAAAGGCGGTACAGACAGTTTAAAGAATGATCCACACACAATACAGACAGTTTATATAATGATCCACACACGGTACAGACAGTTTATATAATGATCCACACACATGATACAGACAGTTTATATAATGATCCACACACATGATACAGACAGTTTATATAATGATCCACACACACATTACAGACAGTATATATAATGATCCGCACACACAGTACAGACAGTTTATATAATGATACAGATGTTGCACATATGCTGAAAGTCAATAATTCCAATGTGCGAAGGGAGCGGGCTGGGTGAAACCAGAAGTGTTTTTATTTAACAGTTTTCTGCAATGACATAAAGCATGATCTTTGAGTTCTGGTAGGATTGTAATTGTTAATTTATTCCTTATACACTAATACACATTTAGAGATATAACAGTAACTTTCACCTATTCAGGAATAAAGTCCTTATAGAAAATAATAAACAATTAAACATGTGCAGATATATGATTACTCAATCTGCATTATAGTGGGCTAATGGTGCAATATAATCAATACAGTATAACATGAGATCCTATAGTCATCACATTTCCTGTATGCTGGTGACCTATGACACATCAGCACAACCCACTGACATCTGTATAGTGTCTTATCTAACCACCCAACAGCAGCAACAGCCTTTTCTCCTCACAGGGATGTGAATTGAATCACTTTTGCCCTGTTTATAGCCCTGGATATGCTCCCTCTTACCTGCAATGACATAAAGCATGACCTTTGAGTTTGGAAGGATTGTAACTGTTATTTTGTTCCTGCCAGGGACAAAAGGTCTGCTCTTTTAGTTCCCCCTACTAAGGAAGCATCTTACATGAAAACGTGCTCATCATTCAGGCTTTTCACTCTGCTGCCATCTACTGGTGGTTTAATAGAAATGCCATTATTTTACTTTATCAGAGCTATAACTCTTTGATTGCTGAAACTGGAAATGTAATAGTTATTAGTGTATGGTTATGGGGTACCTTGTTTATTTTAATGGGGTACCTGATTTTGACATACCTTACACAGATATTATATTAAACAAGCAAGTACAAAGGCACTGACGTGGTTCTTCTGTGTATTCCTTGCTTCTCTGAATAATTCTTTTCTATGTGCTGTTTCATGACAAAGTGACATTCAGATCTGAGTCTGCAGATTGATGGGTGGTGAGGATGCACTTGACGGATGTCATCTTTACATCCCACATCCTCAAACCACGGTCTGAATGCCGTATTTATTTATTGAATGGCTGCTAAAGAGACGTTATTAATGGAGGAGATGGGATGAGCATCGAGCTGTTTCTAATATCCGAATAATCTTATTTTTAGTAATGGTACACAGAGAGAAAATGCTAATTTCATCTTTAATGCTCTGACGACCTTGAGCAAAGCTGATCCCTTTTATTCAGCGTGTGGCTCACAACAGGCGTGCGCAGGTTAAATTTATTGATTTTGAAGGTGGTTCAGTAACCGGCCAGGCTTCTGCTCTTAAGCAATGGACGCCCTTCCCAAGGACATATCATTCATCTAAAAGGAGGAGAACGTTAAGCGAGGAGGTAACGAGATGGAGGAGACTCTCACCTCTGTGAAGTATGAATTTAATTAAGGCAAGATTTCACTGAGGAGTCTTAGGAAACGTGTAAAATGATGTGGGGTAAACAGCCACACGGGACGCATAGCATTAAACGGGAATCTGATGAGCAATAACCAAGGCAAAGCTAAATTATTATTATATAAAACATGAATTTCGTTGCTATAATTAAACTTTTAGAAATAAATCTGATCCCTCGGGATACAAAGTTCGAAGAAATCAGATTACACACAACACATGACGCATTCTGAATGGAGAGAAAGTTACACTTGTATCCCAATGTTTTAAAGTCTGGTGCAGATCAGAGGGTGATGCCAAGACCATGGTCTTTTTTGGGATTGAGGAATTTCCACCAGTGTTTTTTAATCTATTTCCGGTATAATCCTCAAAGACGAAAGGTCAGATGGTGAGATGCGGCTGGTCAAATTATGGTATACTAGACTCGATCCATCTCACTTACGATGGAGCTATATCCAAGGATGAAGAGGATCCAGTAATAATCACCACCACGTTTGTGTTTTCAGAGGATGGAAGGTCATAATCTCTATGGTCTCAATCCGGTTGTCTAGCCAAGCCCACCACATTGATGGTTACTACTGGGTTTTCTGCAGTTTTGGAATCACTCTGTGCTCTCCTCATGGAATTCAGTCGGATCAGTGAACCACCTGATACAACAGAGCTTCTGCAGCTCATACTTATGTTTTTGGATTTTTTGTATCCTTCTGCTGTTAGGCTGACTGGTTCTACTGTTAAGCTTACTGGTTTTGTTTGTGGTAGGGTTATTCATTTTCAAGAATGTCCTGGGTTACTGTTAGGCTTACTAGTTCTGCTGTTAGGCTTACTGGTTCTGCTGTTAGGCTTACTGGTTATGCTGTTGGGATTACTTGTTGTGGTCAGGGATGAGCCGAACACCCCCGTGTTCGGTTCACATTCAAACTCGAACAATTTCAAAAGTTCGAGTTCGAACGCGAACACGAACCGAACTCAATGCAAGTCAATGGGACTCAAAAGTTCAATTTTTACAGTGCCCTGCAAGAGGGCATATATGCAAGATATTTGCCATAAAAGGTGTATGGGGGTCCGGGTAGTGCCCTGGGGGACAGGAAACAAGGACAAAAAGTTGTTTTTAAAAAACGTTTTTAAAGGGACAGTGAGTTTTCTATGAAATAAGGGTTAAAAATAAAAACGAAAAATTCCTTCAAATATCGTGCCTAGGAGGTCCCATAACCTGCCCGTGAAGTGGCGGATTTCTAGGATGTATAGAAACACTTAAAAACAAAAAAATGACGTTTCATATGACGGTAAATGCTTTTCCTTTAATCTATTCATAAACAACTGCTGGGGCGGCAGTCTGTATTATAAGAGGAGACATTTTAGGACATGCAAAACAAGTTTAGTGATTTTTTGGCTAAATTATGGTGAAACTTATGCAGGCTTTGGATGAAAGTAACAATAGGTGCTTTAAAATTTGTCCTTCATTGTCGGCAACAGTGCCGTCACACCGTACCCCTTTTGTGGTATTGTGGAATTTGTTTTTAAATGATATGAATCTGGTAATATAGGCGTCAGTGTCAGTGCAGCCAAATATTGTGCCTTTGGCGGCAGCAAGTGCCTTCACACCGTAACCCTTTTGTGGTATTGTGGAAGAGTGCAGGGTTAAAAAATTTAAATGATATAAATCTGGTAATATAGGCATCAGTGAACACACAGATTACCACAATTACCAGATATTTTGTATAAATGACTGACCCCCAAAATAGTTGGTGGCAGTGAGAACACAAAGATTACAACAATTCCCAGATATTTTGTAGAAATGAGACCCCCCTCCAATAGCTGCTGGCAGACTGGCAGTGAGAACACACACTAACAATCTCCTCTCGAAAAACACGTGCTGGGGCTGCAAAGGACGCCTTATATAGTGTGCTGTGGGACTTAGCTCTGTGAGCCCATGATTGGGCAAAATTTGCCAAATCAGGACTCTGAGCCGTGATTGGCATAGTCTTGCACCTGTCTTGCACCTAAACTGTGGTCAGGTGCAGACTGTAGCCAATTACAAGCTTCAGGCCAGTGGAAAAGTGCATTGCGGTCCATTGTGGTGCATTGTGGGCGAACATGATGCGAACACGCGGAAATGTTCGAAGTTCGTGAACATACGAACTGGCGATGTTCGAATCGAACTCCGAACACATCGAACCGAACAGCTCATCCATAGTTGTGGTAGGGTTACAGCTAGGCTTACTGGTTTTGTTTGTGGTAGGGTTACTGTTACAGTTACTATAATAGGGTTATGGTTGGGCTATTTGTTTCACTCAGGAAAATTATTTCATATCGATCCGAAAATTTGTAGATCAATTCCATATCATTTTATTGTTTTTGTTCAATTTGCGATTTCAGCAATTCAGAATTCAGCAAATTCAGCAATTCAGAATTTCAGATGCTCCCACTTTTCTTAAATGCCAACATTTCATCCAAAAAAAAATGCACATGTCCAATATGCAAGTAAAAATGTATCGAAGACTCACCACAAACGCTGTCCATGACCTTATTCTACGGAGTGAAACTCATGTCCAATTTAGTTATTTAATTATTTTACAATTTACCTTATTTGGGCAAAAGGAGATCAATGAGTATGTCTCAATAATTAACAATAGTTTCAAAAGTCAAATGCGCCCCCCTAAACAAAATCACGCAACTTGCAGAGTCTACACCAGCCATATATAAACATTTAGAGATGTCGAGCCAAATGGAAAGGGATTTTGTTGACATGTAGGCACAATTAGTAGACATTCCGAAAACACGATGATTCTTTTTGTTTGAAAAAAGGAAAACATGTTGGATTTGTTTGCATCAATCTAATGATTTCTGCAAAGAATTAAAGAAGAAAACCCCACGGAATCTCAGAAAAAGACAAACAGACATAAACAGTGAACGGGGTATGCTAAATAAGTGGAGACCATGATGGATCGGTTTCCACAGTAAATGTTGAGTCCACATTCCTAGTGGAATTTGTCCTACTTCACTACAAATCAGAGGTTTTACGTTTTCCCTCATTTTCTTGGCTACCACATGGAGTCTCTGTCCTTCATTGTTTCATTGGCCGAGGTAGGGTGTGCCATTAAAACAGTGCTACTCCTGTTGAGTCATGTAGACAGAGGAAAATAATGTGTGGGTCCTGAGAACAGACAACAGCACTAGTGTCCCACCCTATGGTGGGTTCTGCTCTGGTGTAAAGGTTTTAGCTCAATGGTGCAAAAACAAAGGAGGCAGAACCCTATGGCATTCCGTCTGCTATCACCTGGAAGGGGTGGCAAAAGCTGAAATGCCAAGGCAGCCTCCTCTGTATGAGAGGAACCACAACCCCAGCTGATCGTTTTGGCCTTGTTAGGCTTCATCAGGAGATAATATTGATACCTCTCTGGGCACCGTGAGCAAACGGACCACATCTGGATTACCCTGTAAACCAATAGTGAGCAACATATATGAGGACTCTGAGTATGGGCAACGTCACAAAGTTTGTGAGGGTCATGAGAATGGGCAACAGCATAAGTGGCCTGCCCTACAGTGGGTTCCCGCTCAGGTCTCAAGGTTTTAGCTCGATGGAGATATTACAGAACCATATGCAGTTCAGGCACTATCACCCAGAAAAAGTGGCAGAGCTGAAATGCCAAGGGCGTCATCTATGCACGAGAGGAACCGCAGCCCTCCGACCATCATTTCGGTCTTACTAGGCATCGTCAGGAGAGAATTAGGGATGTGCGTTTCAGAATTTCGGAATTTTCACGAAATTTCCCGATTCGTGTTTTCGGATGCGGCCGAATTTCCGAAAAATTTTAGATCCGAAAATTTCAGATCCGAAATGTTTTCCGAGCCGAAACGAAAATTTTCGGATTTTTCGAATGGACTTGAAATGTGTCAAACGAGGAGAACAGATTTTCCGAAAAACGAAAATTTTCCGAAAAACGAAAATTTTCTGAAAAACGAAAATTTTGTAAAAACGAAAATTTTCTGAAAAACGAAAATGTTTCGAAAAAAACGAAAAGTCGATACAAAAAACGGGCAAAATGACACGAAAAATACGAAAAATGGTCGATATTCTGAAAAATGTGCAATTCCGAAAAACGAAAATTTTCCGAAATTACGAAAAGTCGATACAAAAACCTAGCACAGTGACACGAAAATACGAAAAATGGTCGAAATTCCGAAAAAAAAATGTACCCGAAAAACGTGCCGAACCGAATCGAATCGAAACCGAAATCGGTCGAAACGGGCCGAATCGAAAAGTTGAAAAATCCGAAAAATCAAACCGAATCGAACCGAAAAAAAATCGGTGCACAAGCCTAGAGAGAATAACGATACCTCTCTTGGCATCTTGAGCAAGGGGTCAATGTCTTGATTGCCCTGTGCACTAATAGTGAGCAAAAAATGCGAGGTCCTTGAATATGGGCAACATCACACGGATTTTGAAGGCCCTGGGAACGGGCAACAGCACAAGTGACCTGCCCTACAGTGGGTCTCCACTCAGGTCTCAGAAGCTTGTAGCGCGATGGGGCCATTACCGAGACGGCACTAGAGTGCATGAAGCTTTGGGCAAAGCTCTAATATGCGGCCCCTCTTGTTATGTGAAAAGTTAACCCAATGCATTCCAAGTAATAAATGTTTAAATAGTTCTCCTGGTGAACAGAATTTTTGCCGGCAAATTGGGACATTAGTCAATAACCCTCCTAGCTTAGGAACCACAAGGGCGCACAATATCGAAACTATCTGCCGGGTCAATCACAAATATTCCTGTAAGAAAAAAAAAACGAAGATCAGCTGCAGGAATTATATTCTCATTTACCTGGAATATTCCAGAGGATCCAAAATGACCATCAACCCAACATATTAACATTAACATTGTCCAGTCCATCGGTCTTACCACTTATCACTGCTGTATGTCTTTGAGGTTACCGACCCGTGTCCTCCACAATACCTTGGTGGGATATTAATGTGATTAACGTGCATTTCTGAGCAATGTGCAGCCAACTCTAACTCTCAGCCATCACATCCAGGCTGAGAAGCTCCTCTGTGTGGATCCAGACCTCAGGGTTTTTAGCTGTAAGGCCCCCTGTGTTGGGCTTTTTTGGGGGCTAATTAAGCCCCTCTGTGTTCTGTCACTGTCACAGACACAGATTGCGATTCTCTGCTCTCCCACATGATGAATGCTTCCCATAGAACCGCTAAACACAAAAATGCTGCGGACGCGGCACTCGAGTTTAAATTGGCCCAAAGCATGTATGCGTAGCTTAAATAATCCTCACTGGTATCACATCTGTGTTTATCCTAAAAAAAAAGAGAAAAGAGAGAAAAAAAAAGAAAATTCTGCCAGAGACACAGATTCACAAACACGGAGATATTTTAGAGACGATCTTTAAAGGGGAACCGTCCCTTCGAGGAGATTAACTCATTGCGTTCGCTAATTAAACATAATTTTTTTAAAAAAAAAATTCGAGAAAGGATTTTACCAGGAAGGATACATTGAGATTTCTCTTGTTTTCAGGTATGTCCTGGGTAGTGAGTATGTACTGTTAGGTGTCTTGCCCAAGGACACTTACTGGAGAGGTGCTCTGGCCGGTATCGAACCTGTGTCTCCACAATCTCTCTCCAAGGTTATAGAGCAGTGATGTTACCTCTACTCCACCCAGCTGGTATGAACAGGGCTGCATTCAGAAATATTGGGGGCCTGACTTAACCCCTGGTCGGGCCCTGCTTCCCTCAGCTGCTCATGAAACATTTTGCCCCATCTTCTGCTGACCTGATTTTATGGGGAGTGGGCTATAACGCTGGTGGTCCAGTGAGGGGATTAAATATGTTCCCTGGTGGGACAGTATTCAGAATGTAGCCTGGTGTAGACCATATTAATTGCTCCCATAGTGATGAGTCATAGTGCTCTTACTGCCCTCAGATGCATCGGCCCACCGGGAAATTTCTTGGTCCTGGTTTTCACAGTCCTAGGTGGCCCTTACATCTGTAGCACTTACACAAGCTGCACAGGGTTTGGCAGAGGCCATGGCCCCTGAGTCACGGGGCCCTTGAACATATCACGGGCTGACATCCCCTTGATGGGGGAATTATACTTCTCGTAAAAAGTCATATCCAAGGCTGGTGTGAGGAAATAAGATTTTGTACCCCCCCCCTCCAAAAAAAATCTCCCCATTGACCAAATATGGTCTTTGCTCTTCTAAATCATCTCATACTCTTGTGGGGTCTAGACCAGGGGTCCAGGACCTTGGTCCTTCAAATAGCTGAGCACCGTGGCATATGTAGTTTCAGAACATCCGGAGGGGCGATGATGGTGTCGGGCAATTCTATATGAAGGAGACTCTCGCCCACTCATGTCAGAAGTCCACGTTTCTGCTCCATGTTTTATTTTTCCACGTATTTTCTTTGTGTAGAGAGTGACGCGGATAATTCAGCAATCAAGAATCATCTGACGGGCAAGAGGCTGCAGACCAGACGAAACATATGGCCAGGATTGTCACGTAAAGTAGAAGAAAGGTCCAGACACGCCAGATCGGATTCATGAACCTTTAATGGAGCATCAAGGCAACATATCGGCTGCTAAAAAGACTTTCCCTAATACAGTCAGGTGCATAAATATTGGGACATGGACACAATTCTAACATCTTTGGCTCTATACACCACCACAATGGAGTTGGAATGAAACAAACACAATGTGCTTTAACTGCAGACTGTCAGCTTTAATTTGAGGGTATGTACATCCAACTCAGGTGAACGGTGTAGGACTTACAGCAGTTTGCAGATGTGCCTCCCACTTGTTAAGGGACCAAAAGTAATGGGACAATTGGCTTCTCAGCTGTTCCATGGCCAGGTGTGTGATATTCCCTCATTACCCCAATTACAATGTGCAGATAAAAGGCCCAGAGTTCATTTCAAGTGAGGCTATTTGCATTTGAAATCCCATAATCCGTCCATCCCCCAGATGTTCCTTAAATACAACTCCATATGATCCTCTGGCCATGTATTACACTCAACGAATTTTAGGAATTGTAGGTCATCAACATCTAAGGACCAGAGTTGGAGATTACTGCTGTAGAGGTGTCTCGGCTACCACTAACCCAATAACCACTCGACTTTTACCAAGACACATTGTAACAATTGCATGAGGCCTCTTGGTAATCACCGACTGTCACTCTACCACCACCGAGTGTTTGCACGATTTCGACAGTTTCACACATGTTCTAATGGAAACTTCTGGAAGAAACCAGCTATAAATGCGGCAGGAGTTTTCTCCATATGGTTTAACCTCTGATCATTTTCCTCGGAGTGTCCTGAAACAATAAACAAGAGGAATAAGTCCAACGTCCTTCTCAGGTGTGGGGTGTAGAGCCGCCATCTGGGGCGAACGGTTTTTGTTTTTTCCTCCAAACTGCAGTTCTTCCAGGAACCATGGACAGTAATTGCATCAGATCTGGGTCGTACTCGGTAACGTTCCAGATGTGTTTTCTGTCTTTCCTTATTACATAAAGAGAAAGTGTAACATTTACCAGTCAGGGAGGATTAACCGACAGAAAGCAGAATATTCCGAACCTCTGTGGATTATCTATCAAAGTAATTTGCCTCGGCCTCTTCAAAGACGTTCATGTTCCAAGAGGCAAACAGCATTACACGTCTCGACTTTGTATAACGTTTACCCTCCACGCAATTAACACCAGCAACGAAGAGAAGCCAGTGACCCCTGGGTGATCCATAATTACCAGGACGGGAAAAGGTTTAACCCCTTTCAACAGCCAAAACTTCTGAGTGAAGCCTTAACCCATCCATTGTGCAAAACATTGAGTCGAGTTGCAATCCATCCATTAATGCAGAGCAGGTGAAGCTACATAATAACACTCCATGCATCCAAAGCTGCTGGACCGTAGACTTAATACTTGACAAAGCCAACATACTGTTATCCAATCGAAGTTCATTATTATTCTTCTGACCCCTCCAAATTACGACGAGTAACTCCTCCTAGAGCTTTCGAGCTATGACCACCAATTATGGCTCGGACCGTCAGCGTGTTCTGACAGGGCATGCGATACATTTCATAAGATAAGCGATCCTACTTATGGATTTTCCGTACCAGGCTTCCAAAATTCCCATAGACTTTCATTCAGATGAGGCAACGTCTGAGAGTCCATCTCAAATTTTAACTGTCACACTCAGAGCTTCCGTTTTATAAATCTTTATTTAAACTTTTTTAACTGACACACTGTGTCCTGAGATTCTGTAACTATCACACTCAGAGCTTCAGATATATAATTTTTTATTGTATTTAAACTTTTTTAACTGACACACTGAGGGCTGAGTTTCTTTACCTGTCACACTACAAGCTTCAGTTTTAGAAATCTTTATTTAAACTTTTTTAACTGACACACTGTGTCCTGAGATTCTATAACTGTCACACTCAAAGCTTCAGTTTTAGAAATCTTTATTTAAACTTTTTTAACTGACACACTGTGTCCTGAGATTCTATAACTGTCACACTCAGAGCTTCAGTTTTATAAATCTTTATTTAAACTTTTTTAACTGACACACTGTGTCCTGAGATTCTATAGCTGTCACACTCAGAGCTTCAGGTATATCATTTTTTATTGTATTTAATCTTTTTTAACTGACACACTGAGGGCTGAGTTTCTTTACCTGTCACACTACAAGCTTCAGTTTTTTAAAACCATATTTAAATTATTTTTAACTGACACAAAGAAATGAATTTCTTTAACTGTCACACCAAGAGCTTCAGTTTTTTTAAAATCTTTATTTAGTCTTTTTAACTGACACACTGTGTCCTGAGATTCTATAGCTGTCACACTCAGAGCTTCAGTTTTTTGAATCTTTATTTAAACTTTTTAACTGACACACCAAACTAGTTTCTTTAACTGTCACAGTAAGAGATTCAGTTTTTTTTAATAAATATTTATATTTTTTTAACTGACACACTGAGTCCTGAGTTTCTTTACTTGTCACACTGAGAGCTTCAGCTTTTTTATTCTTTATTTGGGTTTTTTTTAACTGACACATTATGATTAATCTTTTTACACTGTCAAGTCAATATTAAAGTTTTGTCCTAAAACCTGTAGTAACCTTTCTAGTTACTTTTGGCATATAAAGAAGCAACCAACCAAAGTGTGAAACATTCCAGTGGTTAAAAAAAAAGTGGTTAAATAAAACAGTAATCCCCCTGCTCCGAAGCCCCACGGGGATACTGTCCTTGGTTCTGAATAGGTTTCAGCACCATGGATAGCCCCTGTGGAACGCAGCCAGACTGAAGGAAAGAAAAAAACCAACTTGTTCTGCTAAGAAAAAAAGCCTCATTGTTATAAAATAAATTAGGAATCCAAAAATTTCACCAAAAAAATCTAGATAAATAACTAAACAATAAATAAATAGACTTTTGCAAGTGAAAAGAATAAATGGTTGAATATTATATCATAAAAACAGGGATTTTTTTACATTGAAACCTGTAGGATTTTCCTGATTAAAGTTGTCAAACAAACTGCTGAAAATCAGGGTTATAAATTAGGTTTAGAAGCTAGGGTTAGACATTAGGGATAGGGTTCGAAATTAGGGTTAGACACTAGGGTAAAAATTTAGTAGACTTGTGCATTCGTTTTAGTACTAAAACGATTTAGTCCGAATTTTGGGATAATTTAGTTTTAGTATGACTCAAGAGATATGAAACTGCTCAGTACAATAATTGAAAGAAACTAAAATAAAATGCACTACATTTTAGTTTCAGTCCTTTTTGTGATATTACATTGATGAGTGAAGGAGACCAGCAATGAAGAGCGCAACATCGCAAAGCTACAGAAAAGGTTTGTATGCATAATCCTTCCCGACCCCTACTCAAAACTCTGACAGTGATAGAGCTCCAGAATACTCACTCGCAGCTCAGACAGCCAGCACAGGAGAGGAAACCTTTACTTAACCCATGCATGTCTATGAGGCAGACAAGATGATAAAAGCAGCTGGAGAAGGAAAACATTCAAATAAATCACACTGAAAGCTAATGACAGAGGAGGGCTGGATAGTAAAAACCCCTTTATAACAAGCAGCGCTGGGAGAAGAGAGGGACTTTATAAAACATGTGTTATCTCCCCTCCCACTCTGCAGAATAGGGGCTTAGGTCTGATACATTTTATATTATCCAGGAGCACTATCCCCCTTTCCTCATCTATAATACACGTTTTATATAAAGTCCCTTTCCTCTCCCAGTGCTGCTTGTTATAAAGGTTTTTTTTACATCTGATACATTTAGTATCCAGCTCTCACAGTTACTCTGTCATTATGAACCTTCAGTGTGATTTATTTGAATGTTTTCCCTAGATTTAAAATGCTGTATTTTATTATAAAAATAAATTTGCACCAGTCATCTCGTCTCTGAGCTTTCAGATTGATTTACGTCAATATTTTCCCTCTCCCCTGCTTTTATATTCCTGTGTCTCCCCCACAGAGATACAAAGTTTAAGTAATAGTTCCCTCTCCTGTGCTGGATAAGCATTGCATTCCGAAGTTCTGCACCCTCCACATGCCAATGCAGTAGGATGTTCTATACAGAGAAGAGCATTAATTAATGCAGGAGGATGTTCTATACATTATACAGAGAGGGGTATTAATTAATGCAGGTGGATGTTGTATACATTATACAGAGAAAGGTATAAAATGAGGAGGATGTTCTATACAGAGAGGGACATTAATTAATTCAGGAGGATGTTGTATACATTATACAGAAAGGGGTATTAATGCAGGTGGATGTTGTATACATTATACAGAGAGGGTATTAAAGCAGGAGGATGATATCTACATTATACAGAGAGGGGTATTAATTAATGCAGGAGGATGTTCTATACATTATACAGAGAGGAGCCTTTTTTTTAGCCCTTTAAATCCAGTGGCTGTGAGCGCTGAGATTGGCTACTTGTTATATTATCTCTCAGTACAATGTATCAGGCTCAGCTGTTACAGTAACTGACTGTAACAGCGCTCGGAGATTTCAGTAAAACAAGGAAATAATATTGTTCTAACCTCTTATATATAAAAATAATATTTACTAGTTTTACTGAAACTCTGAGCTCTGTGATGAGCAGCAGTCAGTTACTGTAACAGCTTTGCCTGACACATTGTGCTGAGAGTGAGAGATACTGTAAAAAGCAGCGATCTCAGCCCTCTGAGGAGCCACTACAATAGTAATTGTATCCACTGGTTTTCGGATGAACGAAATTTGTTTTCATACTAAAGAACTGAAAACGAATTTCTTTAGCAACTAAATAAATTGCATTTTAGGACTAATACATTAGTTCAAAACGAAATTTTGTGCTGTGCACATGTCTAAAATTTAGAATTAGAATTTCTAACCCTAGAGTCTAACCCTAATTTCCAGTGGTTTCGTTTGACAGCTTTAATCAGGCAAATACTAAAGGTTTTAACGGTGATAAAAAAACATTTTTATTAGTTTCAGATCATTTCGTCCTTTTTCTTTTTTTGGGTCACTTTTGTTCAGTTTTATTATCGTTTCGGATCACTGCGTTCTGTTTTTTTTTTTTGCTGTTTCGGATCATTTTCCTTTGGATCATTTCGGATTTTTTCAATATGTTTCCATGATTCGTATTTCAGAACGATTCGTTAATTCATACGGCCAATTTTTCGGATTTCAGAAATGCTTCCGAAATATGAATCAGCTAATTTTCATCCAAATTTTGATTCAGAATTCATGTCTACTTTCTAATAGCCAACGCTGCTAAGAGAATGTTTCTACCCTTTGTCCCTAGGTAAAGTTTAAACCTCATTTGAACCTAAATTCAAAGAATCATGCAGCATATTAACCCTTTGAGTGCATAGAAGCCCTTCAAAGGCAAAACTGTAACTCTCTCGTCACATGAAATTGCTGGAATAGATAACACATTCAGTATCTAAAGCATCTCAATCCAATATCCTGCACGATGTGTAATGACAGTTATTGTCAGGAAACTGTAACTACTCGACGCTTTGTTATTGATTTTATTAAGATTATCCGTCAACAGGATCCAGCAAGCGCGGAAATACAAATCTATTTTGTCCCATTGCTAAAGCGATTTGACAGCAGAGCTGATTTATAATGTCATATCCGATATCCTTGGTAGTCTGAACATCAACAGCATGAGAGAGCACCAAGCAGCTATGATTTTTTTTTCTGCCCAGAAAACTAAAAGCTTTCCAGGAATGGGGCTCTCAAAATTGTCTAATCATTGGATCCAAAACACACGTTTTACCCTTTTGCTACCAAACACATTGTGATGTTAATATATTAGCATAGAACTTATTTGAAACACAGCACACAGGAGGTTTAATTAACATTTTATTATATGTAAAAATCTCTATTTTATCCTATAGGTTGATATTTTAAAAAAATGTAAAATAATATCAATTTGCAAATTTTTTCGATGTTTCATGTAAAGAAATTTTGCACATAAATCGTTGTTGTGAGATAGTTAAAAATTTGCATAATGTAAATTAGCTCATTTTTTTTATTGTTTCATGTTTTGGTTTCTCCTTTACAGAAATCTCAATGGGATGAAAGGTTGTAAACTCTAGATGGCTTCCCTTATCTGGCACAATGCCACATGGGGTCTGCATTATCAGCATACAGGCAGAAACATCACTGGGGTGAAAGGTTCTAATCTTTAGATGTCGCTCCTTATCTGGCACAATGTCACACGTGGTCTGCATTATCAGCATACAGGCAGATGTAGTAAATGTGCTGCAGACAGATAATAAAATGGTGAAATCTCCTGCTCACACAGGGTCTGCATTATCAGCATACAGGCAGAAACATCACTGGGGTGAAAGGTTCTAATATTTAGATGTCGTTTCTTATCTGGCACAATGTCACACATGGTCTACATTATCAACATACAGGCAGATGCAGTAAATGTGCTGCAGACAGATAAGAAAATGGTGAGATCTCGTTCTTACACGGGCTCTGCATTATCAGCATACAAGCAGATGAAGTAAATGTGCTGCAGACAGATAATAAAATGGTGAGATCTCCTGCTTATGGGGGATTTGTAGTGATCAGAATGAGATTATTAGCATTGCAATAACTGTATGTTCTGCATAATGCATGTGTATGGCAACTACAGCAACACCTTGTATCTGTATGTGCTGCATAATGCCTGTGTATGGCAATTACAGTGACACCTTGTATCTGTATGTGCTGCATAATGCCTGTGTATGACAATTACAGTGACACCTTGTATCTGTATGTGCTGCATAATGCCTGTGTATGGCAATTACAGTGACACCTTGTATCTGTATGTGCTGCATAATGCCTGTGTATGGCAATTACAGTGACACCTTGTATCTGTATGTGCTGCATAATGCCTGTTTATGGCAATTACAGCAACACCTTGTATCTGTATGTGCTGCATAATGCCTGTGTGTGGCAATTACAGCAACACCTTGTATCTGTCTGTGCTGCATAATGCCTGTGTATGGCAATTACAGCAACACCGTGTATCTGTATGTGCTGCATAATGCCTGTGTATGACAATTACAGCAACACCTTGTATCTGTATGTGCTGCATAATGCCTGTGTATGGCAATTACAGTGACACCATCAGGGTTATCCAAAGAGATCCGAATTGCTTGAGAAAGGTAACCGAACGCTGAAAATCAGCATTCAGTTACCTTTCCTGGCCATTCGGCTATCCAGAGAGCAGGTAGTCGCCAAATCCTGGCGAATTGCCTGAACATACGGTGCCTGTTCGGTGCCTGTTCGAGGGCAGTGAAATCCCCATGAAAAAGCACTGCTTCGGCTATTCAGAGAACACAAACCAGCAGTGAAAGGTTCCCCTAATGCCCTGCCATTCGGTGGTTTAATTCGGCAGGTTTATTCAGGAGAATCCCATAGGCTTCAATGTTAAAAATATTCCCGTTTTAATTCAATATCTAATAAACCGTTTATTATAAAATTCTGCAGCAAAAAGTCTCTTTATTTATAGATTTTTTAGGATACTTTAATCATTTTTCTGTTTTTTTTTTTTTATAAAAAGTCCGATTTTCTTTTGATTTTTTGTTCAGTTTACTTATTTTTTTTGTAACAGCCCTCTTTATTATCATTCCCTGGACCTCATGTGAAAATTTCAGACATGTTCGCTCAGTAGTTTCTTTGCAAACAGCGTTTCATTTTCCCAGATTCATACAAATGGTTTTGCTAATTTATTCACTGCCTCCTCTACGTCACAGCCGCTTCGGCTCTGTGTGATTCGGCTCCTGTTCGGCTTTTTCGAAGGTTAATCCAGATGTTTTTGCTTGTTTTCATAGTGCATTCGGTTAGTTTTCGTCAGGTTTGCGGCAGCTTTTCCCTGCAATTCGGGGACCCTGTGGTGTTTGCTGAATACACCGCAGGGTCACCGAAATGGGATCGGCAAAAGGAACCGAATTGAAGAGAACGAAAAGTCACCGAACGTGCAGTGACTTTTCGAATCTCTTTGGATAACCCTGTATGTATCTGTATGTGCTGCATAATGCCTGTGTATGGAAATTACAGCAACGCCTTGTATCTGTACTGTACAGGGATTTACACTTGTTATAACCCCCTGAATCTTATTCCTGTACTGCAGCAACTGACCCTACAGCTCTCCCTGTATTCTGACAAATCCCTGGCTGCTGGAACACTGCAGTAAAGTTTATGGAGTGTTTTGTTACAGTAAAGGTGGGTGCTGTTCCTTGCAGCTTCTTTACAGTAATGCAGGGTAATAAGGGTCCTAAATGAAAATTTCATTCCACCACAGTAAAAATGTATCCTGTTGTAAAATGTTTTTTTTTAAGTGGAATTGTTGTGGCTATATTTTGTATTGTTTACTATTTTCAGTGCAAACACATATATACAGTGTATATAATATTTAGTTAGTGAAGAGGTTAAACTTTGATCTAGTCCAAAACAATACTTTATCCACTTCTTCTTCAGACTTTAATTAACTTTAATCCTAATTTAAAAATAATGACATATGAAATATATAAACACTTCCGCTTGAATAAACACATGAAACACGCCACAGCAGTCATTATATCTGCCCCAAATCACCAAGCTAGACCTCGTCCTCTATCTCTGAAAGCTTGCGCTGTGATGTCTTTCTACGGGGACATTGTAACAAGTGGTAAATGACAATGTCAATCACGATCTCAGTCTTCACGGCCCTTAATAGAGTTTGAAAACAAAGGAAGTTACTCGTTGTGGCCTCAGGTAAATCTCCATAGAGTTTGTCAAAACATTAATTAAAGGCAAGAAAGTTTCCAGAAGGGAGAATCCACGGGAGACCAGATGCCTCGGAGCCTCTCGACAAAGTCTAGTTGTTGGTGTCTTGAATTTCTCAGATTATCATGGTTATTCAAAGAGCACCGAAATGGCCAAAGAATTACACTGAACAGTGAATTTTCCTGTATGGAGCAATTTCGGGGCCATTCGGCTATTCAAAACCTGGTAGTTCGCCAAATAATCGGTGAATTGCCAACGAAATACAGTGCTGTTCGGCGGCAGTGAAAACCCCCATAGAGAAGCAATGGTTAATCTATTCACATTGAACAGCAGAGAAATGTCAGTGAAATGCCCTGATGTTCAGTGGTTTCATTCGACAGGTTTAATCAGGCGAATCCCATAGGTTTCAATCTTAAAAATATTTTTTATCCCAGTAAAACTGTTTATTATTCATTTGCAGCAAAGGTATATTTATTTATTTATTTATTAGGATTTTTTAGGCATTTTTGGGAGTTTTTCGGCAAGATTTATATTCTGATTTTTTTACATGGCTTTTTTTTTTTTTTTTTACTTTAACAGACCTTTTTATTGTTATTCGTAAGACCTTATGTACTATTTAAAGGCATTTTCATGCAGTATTTATTTTTAAAACGCCTTTTAAAAGTTTAAGTTTTTTTTTTTTTTTACCCCGTTGGAGACTGGTCGACTTTTTTTCAGATCTGTTCGGAGGTCTGTTTGTCAGATTGCCAGATCATTTTGGCAGGTTATTGGATCGATTCGATAGTTTGAGGATGTGTTCGGCGGTTTATCGGATTGACTCTGCATTTTTTCAGCGTTTTTTTGATTCATTTGGTGGATTTTTGGCAGTTTGCGACTGCATTCGGCAGGTTTATCGGTGGCGTTCGGTGCAACGATACGGCGCACATCGGGGACATTCAGCCTTCACCACAGGGTCAGGAATTAAGGGTGCTAAAGTGCACCAATGTAGAAAGCGTCGAAGTTTCGCTAAAATTTCAGTGCTCTCTGAATTAACCCTTATGATAGAACGTGCGGAACGCGGTGAGCCCAGAAATATGGTTCTACTATCCAGCCAGAGCGATGATTTTTATCAGTAACAGTAATGAATGTTCTCTGTCTCCATTTATGAGATCTTAAGCGTCGAGCGCGGGATACTTAGTTGAGGCAAATCCACTGAAGATGCAAAACTAAACAGTTGTAGCGCTGCTTTAAAGACTGTGTTCTGCTGCATTTAATTATTATGGCCACCAGAGGGAGACATAGTGGACTATGCTGGACAAAACCTGAACTACATCTACCATCATCCTTTGAGGGAGGACAGGAAGGGGGTGGGATAGGAAGAGGAAGGAGATCAGCTGCCTCGTGGAAAGCAAAGGGCAGAGTGAGCTGAGCAGTGAAAGGTGGAGGACGCACGTGAGATAGCTGTCAAGGATCGCAACCAGGCTGGAGTACAGACGCTGTCTCACTGGTGCTGGAGATCGGGACAGTGACCGTGCTGAAACCAACCTAAGCAGCGCTGAGAGGTCTGGATGACAAGCTGGTTCCGGCTGGACCCAGAGTTAGGAGACCGCGCTGATCGATTGGGAGTGCAGGCGGTGGCTCGTTGTTCCAGTTGCGGAGATTCGGCAAGCGGGGAGCGGATCCAGTGGCACAGAGTCCCAGTACACAGTGGAGAAGATCTTGATCAGGTGCTGGACAGTTTAGTCTATCGGATGGGTGAGAGGCCTCCCAGGCCGCAGTTCCCAAATAAGAACCGCACGCTGCAATATTGTTTAAATCCACAGGGCCCCAACTGTGACTAGTCGAAGATTGGTTTGTTTCATTCACTGGCCAGTTGAATGCAGTACCCGGGTACCCGAGACAATACACATACACATTTTTGAGCTATTATTCATGGGACTTACACTCCAAAATTGAGGGGGTTAACCATTTCTTTTGCCGCCGCATGTTTTTCCCGCGTTACGAATTCTTGTCATTTAAATACCGTATATACATAATATATGCTGTTTTATTGGGATCAGTAAAGAATATAATACATAAAAATCCACAACAGTGCTGGTGTATAGTTATTTCCTAGTGCGGTGAGACTAACCCGAGGTTTATTCAGCGGCTCCTCCGGGAGTGAGCGCTACACATTCAAAGCACACAATCCAATTCCGAGTCGCAGAGCGACAGCGATCAGTCACAGAGACAAAGCAGGCATCAAAAGTGCCCAGCTTCATCTGGAGGCAGAATCATGCTATATATCATCCTGCTCTTTAAGGCTGGTGTCAGACGAGCGTAGTGTTCACGTCCGTGATTGTGCCTAAAAGTACGTCCGTGATAGCATGACAGAAAGCCCATTGGAGCCCGACACATGAAGTACGTCCGCACTGAACTGCGGACGCACAACGGCCGCGGCTCACGGACGCAAGTTAGGCAAGAACGTAGAACTCCTAGAACGGCCGCACAAAGTGCGCTGCGTCCGCAACGTCTGCATAGCTTTGTGTGTGAGTGATGGAACGTGGTCAGACGGACTGCATTTATACGTCCAGCATTTTTGACGGACAGAATGTTTTTTCATTGTAATTTATTTTTCCCTCCTACATCCGTCAAAAATAACTTCAGTGAAAAAACGGACTGTGTGACCACTACTGCGTCTTCCGTACTGATGATGTCCGTACTGCACGACGTACAGTCCGTAGAAATCACGCTCGTCTGACCCTAGCCTCAACGGTGATAAATCAACAGGTTTTGGACAAAAAAAGACAAAACCTTTTGCAAATCAACATCGTATCAACCTCATTCAGCTCAAAACAAGTCAGTCAGCTCAGCATCACGCACACTGCTTGCTGGAAGAAATAGGATAAAAGGGGAAAAGTCCAATTCATAACAGCAATTTAAAACACACAATGCTTATGAAAGTCCAGTGCCGGATTTACAATCAGGCAAAGTAGGCATGCACTTACATGCTCTGGAAAACAAAAAAAAATGGTTTATTTTCTTTTATTTATCTATATTTGCTTATATGTTTTACAGCGCAAACCCCAAAATCCCCCTGTGGTGGACATCTCTCTTTGTAAATGTCAAGAAAATTAAAAAAAAAAATGTAATAAAGCAAAATGTATTTTTTTAATATATTGTAATGTATTTTCTATTTATTTTTAGAGTTACAGAGGGAGGCTCCTCCCGTGTAATTATTATTATTTTTTTATAAAATGTGTAATATATTTTGTTTGCCCAAAAAAAAAAAAAAGGATTTGCACTATTTTTGTGGCACTTGGTGGGGGGGGGAGGCGTTCCAGAGTTCTGTAGTTCATATGTACAGACTGCTTAGATGTAAAGCCGATAGAAGGACAGTATGGAGGCCCAGCTGAGAAATTTCTCTTTTACAGGGTGGAAACCATCAAAGGATGATAGTGGGTCTTTCAAAACTAGGTACCGGTTTGAAATCATGCTTATTATTATACAGTATTACCAAAAGGGAACTGAACTAATTCTGTACTTGATTGGGTCTAATTCTGGTGCATTGGAAAGGAATTTGCATTATTGCACATGAAACTCATTTGGAAATGGGCTCCAGAATGCACCCCCCAACTTTTAGTACTTTGAGCAGGACTAAAATAGATGCTAGACGCTAAAACAGTTTTAATAGCTGTGACTCTGTGTCTAACACACAGATCCCAAGCTGGTTCAGCACACAGCCACAGCTGCAGTAGTGCTTTTTTGGCCAGCAGGTGGCGACGTCGGTCTGTCAAATAGAACAGCTACAGGAAAATATATTGTGTGAATATTCACTATGATTTGTTTTACTGTATTATTAATCAAAAGTGACTTAAAAAATAAAAAGACAACAACGACCACTGATTGCTGACGGTGAATTTATGGAAGATGGTTTTACGTAAAATTAACTGGTAATAAAGAGGTTAAAAAGGAAAGAATGCCATCCCTTTAACAACATAGAATATGAAATAATTTTACCGACTTACTGATATATTCTAATTTAAAACCGTTTTTTGTATTTTTTTTCAATTAATTCCAGTAAGAATAATTCTGTAATCAGAAAACAAACCCGGAAACCTGAATTAATATCATTAAAATAGAATTAACGCTTTTTGCTGAGCGTGTGCTTAATGCGCTCTCTGCCGTCTCCAAATGGGATTGACATTTCTGTTAATAAAACCAGACTCTTATTTATTTATTTATTTTGCAGCTCGTGTTGACCTTTAATTTACCCAATAGAAATAAAAAAGCCAATCAAACCTAAACGACCATCGATTTTTTTTTTACATCTTTTAGAGTATATTTCTCGTATATTACCTGATAAGCGTCGCTATTATCACGTTGTATTTTTTTGCAGCTGACTGAGCCGCGGCAGAGACGACTCTCATTAAACAAAGTGTCTTTTTTTTTAATGATAATAAGAGCAATCAGTGATTCCAGTGGATTAAGGTGATTGAGGGACGTTTGGAGGTCGCTTCAGCTGCACAAAAAAAGGAAGGTTTTAGGGAGGAACAGATAGAAGTGAGAATAACGATGAAGTGCAATTATCATGTTATTCAGAGAGAGCAGATCTGGCCCCATAATGTCACAGAACAGTGAATTTCCTCGTACGGTGACATTTCGGGGCCATTTGGATATTCAGAGTTGCCTGCAGGTACGGTGCCTGTTCGGCGGCAGTGAAATCCCCTATTGAGAAGCAATGGTTAATCTATTCACATTGAACAGCAGAGAAATGTCAGTGAAATGCCCTGATGTTCAGTGGTTTCATTTGACAGGTTTAATCAGGAGAAGCCCATAGGTTTCAATGTAAAAATATTCCCGTGACTACTGCACCGATAAGATTAGTAAATTTAGACTAGAAGTTTCCTCACTGCCCTCCTCAATTAACCACTCTACTTCATTCACTCCATCACTCCCTGCTCCCTCTTCTACGATGTCTTCTTTTTATCTGGTCTCGGAGGAGGAGTCTCAGCACTTCCAATGTCCTTCTTCCCGACCACCTGTCCACTTGACCCCATCTTGACTCGCATCTTATTCATCTGTCCTTCAAGACCTGCTTTCACTCATATTTTCAACCTCTCCCTCTCCTCTGGTGTCTTCCCTTCTGCATTTCAACAAGCCTCGATCACCCCCATTCTAAAGAAGTATCTCTTGATCCCATCTCACTTTAGAACTACCGTCCCATCTCTCTGCTCCCCTTTGCCTCCAAAATCTTAGAACACCTGGTCTATAACCAGCTCACCGGTTTCCTCGCTGCCGACTCTCTACTTGATCCGCACCAGTCTGGCTTTCGCTCCCAACGTCCACTGAGACCGCTCTGTAATGATTTAGTTTCTGCTAAAACCAAAGGTCACTTCTCCCTCCTTATTCGTCTTGACCACCCTCTCCTGCTCCTCACCCTGCGTCAATTTGGCCTCAGTGACTCTGCTCTCTCCTGTTTCTCTTCCTATCTATTTCTTCGCTCCTTCAGTGTCTCCTTTGCTGGTGCCTCCTTACCTTGGTTCCTCTCTCAGTTGGGGTACCTCAAGGCTCTGTTCTGGGCCCCCTCTCTTCTTGATCTTTACAGCCTCTCCGGGCAACCTTATCTCTTCCTAGGGACTCCATTATCCTCTCTACGTTGATGACACCTAAATCTACCTTTCCTCTCCCGATCTCTCGCCTCCCGTGTTGGACCATGTTACTGCCGGCCTATTGACTGTCTCCTAAACAATGTAAGCTCAGGTACATCCCCAGTTGCTCCACAGCCCCATAAAGTAGAAAAATCTAAAGAGACTCCAGAATCCACAATGTGAATTCAAATGGATTTATTCCAACACCAAGAGAGCAAGGCAACGTTTCGACCAAAACTGGTCTTTGTCAAACCTAAATCACAATAACATAAACTGAAAATAAATAGTATCACAGGTCAATCAAATAATCAATTAATCATTGCAAACGATCTGTGTATACTTTACATGCTGGTTCTTTAATAATCACAACATTAACATCAATCAAATAATGGGTTCATCATGTATTAACTATATGCCAGACAATAGACATAACTTCGCCGATAAGAAATCAATTTTACAGGTCTTGATGTAAAGAAAACGAGGAAGAAACACCTTACTATTACAGTTACACTGCTATTCCTAAACATTCCTCTCTCTTGAATCTGCAAAGACAATAAAGGAAGATTATTTGTCATTTTCTGAAGGGGAAAGGAAACATATTCATTTATAAAAATGGTGAGAAGTCTGATTCCCTGTTGAGACCATGTGGGGAAAGGATATTAAGATGATGGATCCAATATGATTCCCTTCTCTTAAGTAATTTTTCTCTGTCCCCACCTCTTGTCAATTTAGGTACTTCATCGATTACCTGGTAACGTAACTGTGAAATGTCGTGTCCCCACATATAAAGTGTTCAGTCTTTTTGGTTCTAATGTCTGACCTATGTTTGATGAACCGATTTTTCACTTTTTGGGTGGTCTCTCCTACGTAGATCAACCCGCATTGGTCTCAGCAGGGAATCAGACTTCTCACCTTTTTTATAAATGAATATGTTTCCTTTCCCCTTCAGAAAATTACAAATAATCTTCCTTTATTGTCTTTGCAGATTCAAGAGAGAGGAATGTTTAGGAATAGCAGTGTAACTGTAATAGTAAGGTGTTTCTTCCTCGTTTTCTTTACATCAAGACCTGTAAAATTGATTTCTTATCGGCGAAGTTATGTCTATTGTCTGGCATATAGTTAATACATGATGAACCCATTATTTGGTTGATGTTAATGTTGTGATAATTAAAGAACCAGCATGTAAAGTATACACAGATCGTTTGCAATGATTGATTATTTGATTGACCTGTGATACTATTTATTTTCAGTTTATGTTATTGTGATTTAGGTTTGACAAAGACCAGTTGTGGTCGAAACGTTGCCTTGCTCTCTTGGTGTTGGAATAAATCCATTTGAATTCACATCGTGGACTCTGGAGTCTCTTTATATTTTTCTACTATTCTCTGTCTCTGATTGGATGACGTCCCGTTTACTAAAGCTTAACCTCTCAAAAACTGAACTTCTCATCTTCCCTCCCTCTAAAACCTCCATTCCTGCGCTCATTTCCCTTCAGGTGAATGTGAAAGGCTAGACTTGTGCACATGCAAAAAAATGTGATTAGAAATTTATGGTTTGTCCGATCCTCCGGTTCATCCATTTTTTTGTTGGAGCATTGATTCAGGTTCATCTGATTAAAATGAATACTTTTAAAAAAAATTGTTGAAATCTCCGTGCAGCTTTTTATCATTTTATTGAAACTATGACACGGTCTGCATGGGATGGAGTTTCTCAGGGGAGATCATTGCCCCTAGATATCTATATCCACGTGAAGTACATGTGTTGGTGTCTGGGAATACACCCCAGTGCGGGTGGGATTTGGTTCACTGGGGTCACAGGTTAAGTCGCTCCGCTATGCTCTGTATCCATAATCCTCTGACTGCCAACAAAATCGTCAGGACTTTCCATGGACACAGAGTCACAAATTCCGTATGACGCCTCCGTTTCACTGCCATTGTGATGTTTTGGATAAATTTAAATATAATTTAATTTTGGAAATCCAGCTTTTTTTGGATAAAACACAGGAATCTGGAAATATCTGGAATTTGGCTGAACTGCAGGAACGTCAACACAAAAAAGTTATTTGGCCGAAATGCTTTTTCGCTTCATTGATAATCCAGGTTACCCAGAATTCCTGAGCAGGAAAAATGCAAATAATCCATACAAATAACTCATGTGTGTTTTATCTATAGGAGACATTCATTAACATCTGCTGGTCTACCTATAAAGAGGTCGCAGGGGGAGGACATTAAAGAGACGCGCTACTCATTCTGACAACTTTATTGTTTTACATTAATCTTTTGAATAAATGATCCCACATCCTGCTGGCGCGGTTTATTCTTAGTACATAAAAAACATAGATCTAAGGTTAATCCTAACCCAAATTTCTAAACCTAAGTGTAATTTCTATCCCTAGCTATGGAAAATCATGCTTATTTCAGCTCGGAACATCCAAAATTCTGGGCATCAAAATTCAGCCGCGACCGATCTTTATCAATTCTCAACTTTTTTATCACTTTATTTTCTGATGCTGCTTTTCTCCTCCAATTTTTCCATTGGATGTCAAACCTTTATAAGAAACTAGCTTTTGCCCGCGGCTTCACATCTCTTTCCCCCACCCCCTTAACTGGATTTTTGGAAAATGGTAAAACACTTTTTTTTGCACGAAGATTGTAAATATCGAATTTCACACCTGTAACAGCATTGGTTTTTGAAATATAGTGATAAAGGTATTCATCCCCCCTTTTTCCCCCTCACACTGGATTTTTGGAAAATGGTAAAATAGGTGTTTTTTTGTTTCTCAAGACTAATCTTAATTCCAATTTTCACGTCTGTAACATCTTCTGTTTTTGAGATGTAGGTATCCTGTTTAAAAGTATTCACCCACCTTTTTTTTACCCCAACTTGGATTTTTGGAAAATGGTAAAACACGTGTTTCTTTATTTTTAAAAGATTGTAATTACCAAACTTCACACCTGTAACATCTTGGTTTTTGAATTATAGATATACTGATAAAAGTATTCAGACCCCTTTCCCTCGACCCCCCCCCTTATTTGGATTTGTGGAAAATGGCAAAACACATGTTTGTTTTTTTTCACGAAGATTGTAAATACCAAATTTCACACCTGTAACATCTTTGGTTTTAGAAATATAGGTATACTGATAAAAGTATTCAACCCCCCTTTTTGCCCCCTCCCACTGAATTTTTGGAAAATGGTAAAATATGTATTTTTTTTGTTTCTCAAGACTAATCTAAATACCAATTTTCACGTATGTAACATCTTCTGTTTTTGAGATATAGGTATCCTGTTTAAAAGTATTCAGACCTCCTTTTTATCACCACCCACTTGGGATTTTGGAAAATGGTAAAACACCTGTTTTTATTCTTCAAGAAGATTGTAAATACCAAATTTCACATCTGTAACATCTTCGGTTTTTGAAATATAGGTATACTGATAAAAGTATTCAACCTCCCTTTTTGCCCCCTCAAAGGAATTTTCAGAACATGGAAAAAAAGTGTTGTTTTATTTTTCAAGACGAATCTAATTACCAATTTCCAGGACTGTATCATCGTCTGTTTTGGAGATACAGGTATCCTGTTTAAAATATTTAAACTATTCAACCCCCTTTTTCGCCCCCCACTTGGATTTTTGAAAATCGGTAAAATACGTGTTTTTTTATTTTTCAAGACGAATCTAAATACCGATTTTCACATCTGTAGCATCTTCTGTTTTTGAGCTATTGGTATCCTGTTTAAAATATTCAACCTCCTTTTTCACCCCCTTAGGGGCGGAGTTTCCAAAAATCCTTCCTTAGTGGGTGTCTACATCATAAAAACAGTGCACCTTCAAAATTTCACGTTCCTAGGTTAAACGGTTTCAGCTGGGAGTTGATGAGTCAGTCAGGACATTCGCATTTATGATGAAAGTATTCAACCCCCCTTTCCCCCCTCCCCCAAAGAATTTTCAGAAAATGGTATAATACGTGTTTTTTTATTTGTCAAGATGAATCTAAATACCGATTTTCACATCTGTAACATCTTCTGTTTTTAAGATATAGGTATCCTGTTTAAAATATTCAACCCCCTTTTTCACGCCCTTAGGGGTGGAGTTTCCAAAAATCCTTACTTAGTGGGAGCCCACATCATAAAAACAGTGCACCTTCAAAATTTCACATTCCTAGGTTAAACGGTTTCAGCTGGGCGGTGATGAGTCAATCAGTCAGTCAGGACTTTCGCGTTTATGATAAAAGTATTCAACCCCCCTTTTTGCCCCCCCAAGGAATTTTCAGAAAATGGTAAAATACGTGTTTTTTTATTTGTCAAGA
The DNA here is from genome assembly GCA_009667805.1 of Leptobrachium leishanense. Classification (NCBI taxonomy): domain Eukaryota; kingdom Metazoa; phylum Chordata; class Amphibia; order Anura; family Megophryidae; genus Leptobrachium; species Leptobrachium leishanense. Next base: position 336,184,378 of record CM019067.1, read on the forward strand.
TGAATCTAAATACCGATTTTTCACGTCTGTACCATCTTCTGCTTTTAAGATATAGGTATCCTGTTTAAAATATTTAAAATATTCAACCCCCTTTTTTCGCCCCCCCGTCGACTTTCTGAAAAACTGTAAAATACGTGTTTTTTTATTTTTCAAGACGAATCTAAATACCGATTTTCACATCTGTAACATCTTCTGTTTTTGAGCTATAGGTATCCTGTTTAAAATATTCAACCCCCCTTTTCAGCCCCTTAGGGGCGGAGTTTCCAAAAATCCTTCCTTAGTGGGTGCCTACATCATAAAAACAGTGCACCTTCAAAATTTCACTTTCCTAGGTTAAACGGTTTCAGCTGGGCGTTGATGAGTCAATCAGTCAGTCAGTCAGGGCTTTCGCGTTTATATATATAGATGGAAAAAAATGATATTTTTTTTATTTTATTATTTACATAAATATATGTTATTTATTAGAGAAAGTTGCCCACCACGGGGGGGGGGGAGCTTTTCTTTGCAAAACTAAAATAAATAGTCCTTTTTTTGTTAAATTTATAAAGAAAGTTATTCGCCGCACGGGGTGACTTTCTCTGCCATTTTTTTGTTTTTTAAACTGTGTGGAAAAAATATATTTTTAATTTTTTTTACTATTTATTTATTTATTTTTACTTATTTTTACTTTTAGAAGGAAAGGTGTCCACCAAAGTAGAGCATTTTTCTTTGGTGTAAAACTATAAAAAAAAACAGTAAAATTTATATATTAAAATATCAACATATTTTTTTATTGTTAAAATAAATGATTTAGTAAAATATATTGTATAAAATATTAAAACTAACTCATAAGGAGTCTTTTATCTATAAATTATTTTTATTGTGGTAATGAAAAATCGTTGCTTAAGTCCTAGAGAGGACTTTAATTAAGAAGAACATCTCGATAAAAGTCCTCTCTAGGACTGAAATGTAGATTTTTCTGCCTTATTGAGAGCACTTGCTGGTCGGCCGTGACCTCTGATAGGGGCGGCAAAATGCCTCCGCTGTGAAATGCCACCTGGAGCCATGGCTCCATCAGGATTCATGTGCTGGTCGGCGCTGTGGACATACACAGACACATGTAAACACACGTAGACATACACAGGCCAGGTACACAAGCAGATATACATGTATACATATTACTTTAATATCGCGCATGCTCTTTCCTAATACTGTAATAAAGTCAATCCTCATTCGTACGTTTTTCTCCTCCTTTTGATTCGTCTTAATCCATCCGAGGCCTGAGCTGATTAACATTACTGTTATCCAGATCCCAGAAGAGGACATTGGACCTGCACTCACTCGGCCCAGGACGTTTCCTCCTGCGCTTGATGCCCATCGCACTTCTTTGTGTAACTCGACAGATATTTTAAATGATGCCCATTTGTTTTGTGAAGTCTCGTTTAGAAAAACAAATAAACCGACGAAGGACTCGAGTGTAATCACATATAAATGTTTATTAAGTGATAGCAAAAAGCAAAGCAATAAAGTTACAGATTCAAAAAGTTATAGAGAATTAACAATTACTAATGTCTGGCTAATAAGAGAAAAGCGTTATATAAAACACCGTAACCATAGTGTGATGTGACGGAGGAAGAAAATAAATCAAAAAGAACAAACACAAGATACAAACTTTAAAGGCTCTAAGTGAGTGAAGATTATTGTCATCAGGAAAACATTTCTAATTCACACATTTACCCCGTAATAAAGTTTAATAATAATTAAAAAACACCAATAAAAGAGTAACTTAGGCAAAATAATATTGTATGGAAAAAAGCATAAAAAGTCTTAAGAGAAATTAAAGCAGGGCTCGAGTCCAGCAGGAACACGAGGGAACGGCGTTCTCGCACTTTTCCTGCAGTGGGAACGCAGTTTCTCACTGGTTGTGATAACGGATTGGCCCAGCCGGGATGATGTTACAGGCAGACATGTCTTTACACTGGAGCAGGCATCCAATGAGAGGAGAGCTGCGGGTCCGGCCTCTCCCTGGGGGGGGGGGGCTCATTCATGCTGAGGGCTGGTGCTGACTCTGTACATGTTGTGGATTATTTGGTTCCTCTGGGGAACAAGTGAAGGAGGCTGCCTGAGGATACTGGGACCTCCATAAAACGTACCTGTCAGCTCTCAATGTTTGGGGTGCAGGGCACTCTGAAAAGAGGAGGACCTGCTGCGACACACAGAGCACTGGGAGCTGGGATGTATCCAGTGAGGTCCTGGTTGTGTGGGAATGTTTATGTGTTTCCAGATTAGAGGTAAGGGGGGGGACAAGCCTGACCTACTGACAGAGACTGGGGGGAGGTTCCTTTAAAATGCTGGATTTTCTCTAAGCATTGTCCCAGTCATGTGGCAAGTCAGAGGTGACACAGAGTCATGTCCTCCTCTCCCCCCTTGCTGTGCAGAGGAGGACACCTCAACTTTACCAAAGTGTCACTTATGCAGTTGCACCCACCATGGATGGAGAGAAGAGTTTTGGCTTGCTGTAACCATCAATCACTCCAATACACAAGTCAGAAAGTGTCCTTTCTTCTTCCATGCACTGCAAATCCCATCAGGCTCCTGCAAGCAATCACTGTCCTATCACCACTGGAGGTGCAGTCCCCAGCAGGGCAGAATTATTCAATGCACCTAACCTGGAAACAGCGCTGTGTGCCCATCCTCTGTGTGTGTGCTCATCCTCTGTGTGTGTGTGCCCATCCTCTGTGTGTGTGTGCCCATCCTCTGTGTGTGTGCTCATCCTCTGTGTGTGTGCTGCCCATCCTCTGTGTGTGTGTGCTGCCCATCCTCTGTGTGTGTGCTCATCCTCTGTGTGTGTGCTGCCCATCCTCTGTGTGTGTGTGCCCATCCTCTGTGTGTGTGCTCATCCTCTGTGTGTGTGCTGCCCATCCTCTGAGTGTGTGTGCTCATCCTCTGTGTGTGTGCTGCTCATCCTCTGTGTGTGTGCTCATCCTCTGTGTGTGTGCTCATCCTCTGTGTGTGTGCTCATCCTCTGTGTGTGTGCTGCCCATCCTCTGAGTGTGTGTGCTCATCCTCTGTGTGTGTGCTGCTCATCCTCTGTGTGTGTGCTCATCCTCTGTGTGTGCTGCCCATCCTCTGTGTGTGTGCTGCTCATCCTCTGTGTGTGTGCCCATCCTCTGTGTGTGTGCTGCCCATCCTCTGTGTGTGTTCTCATCCTCTGTGTGTGTGCTCATCCTCTGTGTGTGTGCCCATCCTCTGTGTGTGTGCTGCCCATCCTCTGTGTGTGTGCTCATCCTCTGTGTGTGTGCTCATCCTCTGTGTGTGTGCCCATCCTCTGTGTGTGTGCTGCTCATCCTCTGTGTGTGTGCCCATCCTCTGTGTGTGTGCTGCTCATCCTCTGTGTGTGTGCTCATTCTCTGTGTGTGTGCTGCTCCATCCTCTGTGTGTATGCTGCTCATCCTCTGTGTGTGCTCTGCTCATCCTCTGTGTGTGTGCTCATCCTCTGTGTGTGTGTGCCCATCCTCTGAGTGTGTGCTGCTCATCCTCTGTGTGTGTGCCCATCCTCTGTGTGTGTGCCCATCCTCTGAGTGTGTGTGTGCTCATCCTCTGTGTGTGTGCTGCTAATCCTCTGTGTGTGTGCTGCTCATCCTCTGTGTGTGTGCTGCTCATCCTCTGTGTGTGTGCTGCCCATCCTCTGTGTGTGTGCTCATCCTCTGTGTGTGCTCTGCTCATCCTCTGTGTGTGTGCTCATCCTCTGTGTGTGTGTGCCCATCCTCTGAGTGTGTGCTGCTCATCCTCTGTGTGTGTGCCCATCCTCTGTGTGTGTGCCCATCCTCTGAGTGTGTGTGTGCTCATCCTCTGTGTGTGTGCTCATCCTCTGTGTGTGTGCTGCTAATCCTCTGTGTGTGTGCTGCTCATCCTCTGTGTGTGTGCTCATCCTCTGTGTGTGTGTGCTCATCCTCTGAGTGTGTGCCCATCCTCTGTGTGTGTGCCCATCCTCTGAGTGTGTGCCCATCCTCTGTGTGTGTGCCCATCCTCTGAGTGTGTGTGTGCTCATCCTCTGTGTGTGTGCTGCTCATCCTCTGTGTGTGTGCTGCTCATCCTCTGTGTGTGTGTGCTCATCCTCTGTGTGTGTGTGCTCATCCTCTGTGTGTGTGCTCATCCTCTGTGTGTGTGTGCTCATCCTCTGTGTGTGTGCTCATCCTCTGTGTGTGTGCTGCTAATCCTCTGTGTGTGTGCTGCTCATCCTCTGTGTGTGTGTGCTCATCCTCTGTGTGTGTGTGCTCATCCTCTGAGTGTGTGCCCATCCTCTGTGTGTGTGCCCATCCTCTGAGTGTGTCCCATCCTCTGTGTGTGTGCCATCCTCTGAGTGTGTGTGTGTGTGCTCATCCTCTGTGTGTGTGCTGCTCATCCTCTGTGTGTGTGCTGCTCATCCTCTGTGTGTGTGCTGCTCATCCTCTGTGTGTGTGTGCTCATCCTCTGTGTGTGTGCTCATCCTCTGTGTGTGTGTGCTCATCCTCTGTGTGTGTGCTCATCCTCTGTGTGTGTGCTCATCCTCTGTGTGTGTGCTCATCCTCTGTGTGTGTGCTGCTCATTCTCTGTGTGGTGCTCATCCTCTGTGTGTGCTGCTCATCCTCTGTGTGTGTGCCCATCCTCTGTGTGTGTGCTGCTCATCCTCTGTGTGTGTGCTGCTCATTCTCTGTGTGTGTGCTCATCCTCTGTGTGTGCTGCTCATCCTCTGTGTGTGTGCCCATCCTCTGGTGTGTGTGCTGCTCATCCTCTGTGTGTGTTGCTCATCCTCTGTGTGTGTGCTGCTCATCCTCTGTGTGTGTGTGCCCATCCTCTGTGTGTGTGCTCATCCTCTGTGTGTGTGTGCTCATCCTCTGTGTGTTGTTGTGCCCATCCTCTGTGTGTGTGCTTCATCCTCTGTGTGTGTGCTGCTCATCCTCTGTGTGTGTGTGCCCATCCTCTGTGTGTGTGCTGCTCATCCTCTGTGTTGTGTGTGCCCATCCTCTGGTGTGGTGCTGCTCATCCTCTGTGTGTGTGCCCATCCTCTGTGTGTTGCCCATCCTCTGAGTGTGTGCTGCTCATCCTCTGTGTGTGTGTGCTCATCCTCTGTTGTGTGTTGCTCATCCTCTGTGTGTGTGCTGCTCATTCTCTGTGTGTGTGCTCATCCTCTGTGTGTGTGCTCATCCTCTTGTGTGTGTGCTCATCCTCTGTGTGTGTGCTCATCCTCTGTGTGTGTGCTCATCCTCTGTGTGTGTGCTCATCCTCTGTGTGTGTGCTGCTCATTCTCTGTGTGTGTGCTCATCCTCTGTGTGTGCTGCTCATCCTCTGTGTGTGTGCCCATCCTCTGTGTGTGTGCTGCTCATCCTCTGTGTGTGTGTGCTCATCCTCTGTGTGTGTGCTGCTCATCCTCTGTGTGTGTGTGCCCATCCTCTGTGTGTGTGCTCATCCTCTGTGTGTGTGTGCTCATCCTCTGTGTGTGTGTGCCCATCCTCTGTGTGTGTGCTCATCCTCTGTGTGTGTGCTGCTCATCCTCTGTGTGTGTGTGCCCATCCTCTGTGTGTGTGCTGCTCATCCTCTGTGTGTGTGTGCCCATCCTCTGTGTGTGTGCTGCTCATCCTCTGTGTGTGTGCCCATCCTCTGTGTGTGTGCCCATCCTCTGAGTGTGTGCTGCTCATCCTCTGTGTGTGTGTGCTCATCCTCTGTGTGTGTGTTGCTCATCCTCTGTGTGTGTGCTGCTCATTCTCTGTGTGTGTGCTCATCCTCTGTGTGTGCTGCTCATCCTCTGTGTGTGCTGCTCATCCTCTGTGTGTGCTGCTCATCCTCTGTGTGTGTGTGCTCATCCTCTGTGTGTGTGCTGCTCATCCTCTGTGTGTGCTGCTCATCCTCTGTGTGTGTGCTCATCCTCTGTGTGTGTGCTGCTCATCCTCTGTGTGTGTGCTCATCCTCTGTGTGTGTGCTGCTCATCCTCTGTGTGTGCTGCTCATCCTCTGTGTGTGTGCTGCTCATCCTCTGTGTGTGCTGCTCATCCTCTGTGTGTGTGCTGCTCATCCTCTGTGTGGGTGCTCATCCTCTGTGTGTGCTGCTCATCCTCTGTGTGTGCTGCTCATCCTCTGTGTGTGTGTGCTCATCCTCTGTGTGTGCTGCTCATCCTCTTGTGTGTGTGTGCTCATCCTCTCTGTGTGTGCTCATCCTCTGTGTGTGTGTGCCCATCCTCTGTGTGTGTTGTTCTCATCCTCTGTGTGTGTGCTGCTCCATCCACTGTGTGTGTGCTCATCCTGTGTGTGTGTGTGCTCATCCTCTGTGTGGGTGCTCATCCTCTGTGTGTGTGTGCTCATCCTCTGTGTGTGTGTGCCCATCCTCTGTGTGTGTGTTGCTCATCCTCTGTGTGTGTGCTGCTCCATCCACTGTGTGTGTGCTCATCCTGTGTGTGTGTGTGCTCATCCTCTGTGTGGGTGCTCATCCTCTGAGTGTGTGCTGCTCATCCTCTGTGTGTGTGCTCATCCTCTGTGTGTGCTGCTCATCCTCTGTGTGTGTGTGCTCATCCTCTGTGTGTGTGCTCATCCTCTGTGTGTGCTGCTCATCCTCTGTGTGTGTGTGCTCATCCTCTGTGTGTGCTGCTCATCCTCTGTGTGTGTGCTGCTCATCCTCTGTGTGTGTGCTCATCCTCTGTGTGTGTGCTCATCCTCTGTGTGTGTGTGCCCATCCTCTGTGTGTGTGTTGCTCATCCTCTGTGTGTGTGCTGCTCCATCCACTGTGTGTGTGCTCATCCTGTGTGTGTGTGTGCTCATCCTCTGTGTGGGTGCTCATCCTCTGTGTGTGTGCTCATCCTCTGTGTGTGTGCTCATCCTCTGTGTGTGTGCTGCTCATCCTCTGTGTGTGTGTGCTCATCCTCTGTGTGTGTGCTCATCCTCTGTGTGTGCTGCTCATCCTCTGTGTGTGTGCTCATCCTCTGTGTGTGCTGCTCATCCTCTGTGTGTGTGCTCATCCTCTGTGTGTGCTGCTCATCCTCTGTGTGTGCTGCTCATCCTCTGTGTGTGCTGCTCATCCTCTGTGTGTGTGCTCATCCTCTGTGTGTGTGTGCCCATCCTCTGAGTGTGTGCTCATCCTCTGTGTGTGTGCTCATCCTCTGTGTGTGCTGCTCATCCTCTGTGTGTGTGTGCTCATCCTCTGTGTGTGTGCTCATCCTCTGTGTGTGTGTGCCCATCCTCTGTGTGTGTGCTGCTCATCCTCTGTGTGTGTGTGCTCATCCTCTGTGTGGGTGCTCATCCTCTGTGTGTGTGCTCATCCTCTGTGTGTGTGTGCTCATCCTCTGTGTGTGCTGCTCATCCTCTGTTGTGTTGTGTGCTCATCCTCTGTGTGTGTGCTCATCCTCTGTGTGTGCTGCTCATCCTCTGTGTGTGTGCTGCTCATCCTCTGTGTGTGTGCTCATCCTCTGTGTGTGTGTGCCCATCCTCTGAGTGTGTGCTGCTCATCCTCTGTGTGTGTGCCCATCCTCTGTGTGTGTGCCCATCCTCTGTGTGTGTGCCCATCCTCTGTGTGTGTGCTCATTCTCTGTGTGTGTGCTGCTCCATCCACTGTGTGTGTGTGCTCATTCTCTGTGTGTGTGCTCATCCTCTGTGTGTGTGCTCATCCTCTGTGTGTGTGCTGCTCATTCTCTGTGTGTGTGTGCTCATCCTCTGTGTGTGTGCTGCTCCATCCTCTGTGTGTGTGCTGCTCCATCCTCTGTGTGTGCTGCTAATCCTCTGTGTGTGTGCTCATCCTCTGTGTGTGTGCTGCTCCATCCACTGTGTGTGTGTGCTCATCCTCTGTGTGTGTGCTGCTCATTCTCTGTGTGTGTGCTCATCCTCTGTGTGTGCTGCTCATCCTCTGTGTGTGTGCTGCTCATCCTCTGTGTGTGCGTGCCCATCCTCTGTGTGTGTGCTCATCCTCTGTGTGTGTGCTGCTCATCCTCTGTGTGTGTGTGCCCATCCTCTGTGTGTGTGTGCCCATCCTCTGTGTGTGTGTTGCTCATCCTCTGTGTGTGTGCTCATCCTGTGTGTGCTGCTCATCCTCTGTGTGTGTGCTGCTCATCCTCTGTGTGTGCTGCTCATCCTCTGTGTGTGCTGCTCATCCTCTGTGTGTGTGCTGCTCATCCTCTTGTGTGCTGCTCATCCTCTGTGTGTGTGCTACTCATCCTCTGTGTGTGTGCTGCTCATCCTCTGTGTGTGCTGCTCATCCTCTGTGTGTGTGTGCTCATCCTCTGTGTGTGTGCTGCTCCATCCACTGTGTGTGTGTGCTCATCCTCTGTGTGTGTGCTGCTCATCCTCTGTGTGTGCTGCTCATCCTCTGTGTGTGTGCCCATCCTCTGTGTGTGTGCTCATCCTCTGTGTGTGTGCTGCTCATCCTCTGTGTGTGTGCTTCATCCTCTGTGTGTGTGTGCCCATCCTCTGTGTGTGTGTGCTCATCCTCTGTGTGTGTGTGCTCATCCTCTGTGTGTGTGTGCTCATCCTCTGTGTGTGTGCTCATCCTCTGTGTGTGTGCTCATCCTCTGTGTGTGCTGCTCCATCCTCTGTGTGTGCTGCTCATCCTCTGTGTGTGTGTGCTCATCCTCTGTGTGTGTGCTGCTCATCCTCTGTGTGTGTGTGCTCATCCTCTGTGTGTGTGCTCATCCTCTGTGTGTGTGCTGCTCATCCTCTGTGTGTGTGCTGCTCATCCTCTGTGTGTGTGTGCTCATCCTCTGTGTGTGCTCTGCTCATCCTCTGTGTGTGTGCTCATCCTCTGTGTGTGCTCTGCTCATCCTCTGTGTGTGTGCTCATCCTCTGTGTGTGTGCCCATCCTCTGAGTGTGTGCTGCTCATCCTCTGTGTGTGTGCCCATCCTCTGTGTGTGTGCCCATCCTCTGAGTGTGTGCTGCTCATCCTCTGTGTGTGTGCTGCTCATCCTCTGTGTGTGTGCTGCTCATCCTCTGTGTGTGTGTGCTCATCCTCTGTGTGTGTGCTGCTCATCCTCTGTGTGTGTGCTGCTCATCCTCTGTGTGTGCTGCTCATCCTCTGTGTGTGTGCTGCTCATCCTCTGTGTGTGTGTGCTCATCCTCTGTGTGTGTGCTGCTCATCCTCTGTGTGTGCTGCTCATCCTCTGTGTGTGTGCTGCTCATCCTCTGTGTGTGTGTGCTCATCCTCTGTGTGTGTGCTCATCCTCTGTGTGTGTGTGCTCATCCTCTGTGTGTGTGCTCATCCTCTGTGTGTGTGCTCATCCTCTGTGTGTGTGCTCATCCTCTGTGTGTGTGCTCATCCTCTGTGTGTGTGTGCTCATCCTCTGTGTGTGTGTTCATCCTCTGTGTGTGTGCCCATCCTCTGAGTGTGTGCTGCTCATCCTCTGTGTGTGTGTGCTCATCCTCTGTGTGTGTGTGCTCATCCTCTGTGTGTGTGCTCATCCTCTGTGTGTGTGCTCATCCTCTGTGTGTGTGCTGCTCATCCTCTGTGTGTGTGCTCATCCTCTGTGTGTGTGCTCATCCTCTGTGTGTGTGCTGCTCATCCTCTGTGTGTGTGCTCATCCTCTGTGTGTGTGTGCTCATCCTCTGTGTGTGTGCTCATCCTCTGTGTGTGTGTGCTCATCCTCTGTGTGTGTGTGCTCATCCTCTGTGTGTGTGTGCTCATCCTCTGTGTGTGTGCTCATCCTCTGTGTGTGTGTGCTCATCCTCTGTGTGTGTGTGCTCATCCTCTGTGTGTGTGCTCATCCTCTGTGTGTGTGTGCTCATCCTCTGTGTGTGTGTGCTCATCCTCTGTGTGTGTGCTCATCCTCTGTGTGTGTGTGCTCATCCTCTGTGTGTGTGTGCTCATCCTCTGTGTGTGTGTGCTCATCCTCTGTGTGTGTGCTGCTCATCCTCTGTGTGTGTGCTCATCCTCTGTGTGTGTGCTCATCCTCTGTGTGTGTGCTCATCCTCTGTGTGTGTGTGCTCATCCTCTGTGTGTGTGCTGCATCCCCTCTGTGTGTGTGCTCATCCTCTGTGTGTGTGCTGCTCATCCTCTGTGTGTGTGCTCATCCTCTGTGTGTGTGCTCATCCTCTGTGTGTGTGTGCTCATCCTCTGTGTGTGTGCTCATCCTCTGTGTGTGTGTGCTCATCCTCTGAGTGTGTGTGCTCATCCTCTGTGTGTGTGTGCTCATCCTCTGAGTGTGTGTGCTCATCCTCTGTGTGTGTGCTCATCCTCTGTGTGTGTGCTGCTCATCCTCTGTGTGTTGCTCATCCTCTGTGTGTGTGTGCTCATCCTCTGTGTGTGTGCTCATCCTCTGTGTGTGTGTGCTCATCCTCTGAGTGTGTGTGCTCATCCTCTGTGTGTGTGCTCATCCTCTGTGTGTGTGTGCTCATCCTCTGTGTGTGTGCTCATCCTCTGTGTGTGTGTGTGTGCTCATCCTCTGAGTGTGTGTGCTCATCCTCTGTGTGTGTGTGCTCATCCTCTGAGTGTGTGTGCTCATCCTCTGTGTGTGTGCTCATCCTCTGTGTGTGTGCTGCTCATCCTCTGTGTGTGTGCTCATCCTCTGTGTGTGTGTGCTCATCCTCTGTGTGTGTGCTCATCCTCTGTGTGTGTGCTGCTCATCCTCTGAGTGTGTGCTGCTCATCCTCTGTGTGTGTGCTCATCCTCTGAGTGTGTGTGCTCATCCTCTGTGTGTGTGCTGCTCATCCTCTGTGTGTGTGCTCATCCTCTGTGTGTGTGTGCTCATCCTCTGTGTGTGTGCTCATCCTCTGTGTGTGTGCTGCTCATCCTCTGAGTGTGTGCTGCTCATCCTCTGTGTGTGTGCTCATCCTCTGAGTGTGTGTGCTCATCCTCTGAGTGTGTGCTGCTCATCCTCTGTGTGTGTGCTCATCCTCTGAGTGTGTGTGCTCATCCTCTGAGTGTGTGCTGCTCATCCTCTGAGTGTGCTGCTCATCCTCTGTGTGTGTGCTCATCCTCTGTGTGTGTGTGCTCATCCTCTGAGTGTGTGCTCTCTGAATAACACTTAAAGGGTTATTCAGAAGAGCCAAAATGGCCCCGAAATTGAACCGAACAGTGAATTTCCCCGTTACCGTACGGTGCAATTTTCGTGGCTATTCAAAAGCAGGCAATTCGTCAAATATCGGCAAATTGCCAGCAAAGTACGGGTGCTGTTCGGCGGCAGTGAAATACGGTGCTGTTCAGCGACAGTGAAATCCCCCATAGAGAAGCAATGGTTAATCTATTCACATTGAACAGCAGAGAAATGTCAGTGAAATGCCCTGATGTTCAGTGGTTTCATTCGGCAGCTTTAATCAGGCGAATCCCATAGGTTTCAATGTTAAAAATATTCCCGTTTTATCCAATATCTAATAATCCGTATATTATTTTAATCTGCAGCAAAAAGTCTCTTTATTTAGTTATAAAAAAAAATCGGCTTTTTTTTGGATTTTTTAGACATTTTTCAGGATTTTTTCCCCAAACTATTTTTTTTATTTTTAAATAGCATTTTTGTTTTTCTGTCACAGACCTTTTTATTATCATTCATTGCATCCTATATGTTAATTCCAGATATTTTTGTCCAGTATTTGTTTTGCAAACAGCGTTTCAAATTTGACCCTTTTAATAATTTAGTTTTTTGTTTTTTTACCCTGTTCGGCGGCTTGTCGGCTATTTCCGGTGGCTGGTCGTTTCTGTATTCGGTGGATCGTCGGCTTTTTCCGGACACGTTCGGCAGGTTTGTGGTGGCTTATTGGACCGGATCCGAAAAAAAACGTAGCAAAGACACCAAAATTATCGGTTCCGGTTTTGTGGCTTTTTTTTTTTTAAAATCAGCAGGTTTTGCGGCGGCTTTTCTTTGCACTTCGGGGACCCTGTGGCGAATGCTGAATTCACTGCAAGGTCGAGGAATTTGATTCCCCAAAGTGTGGGGAATGAGAGACCCCAGAATGTCGGTGACATTTCATTGCTCTGTAAATAACCCTGTATGTCAAAAAAGCAAAAAAATTGTCCTTATGATGAGATTTAATTTCTGCGATTTATTGCAACAAAAATGGTTTTATCTTCTAGTTACCAACTTGGAAGCGTTTATAGAGTTTATTCAACGTGAAAGAAGGAGCGCAGTGTATTTGCCAAACTTTTTATAGGATTTTCCTGCAACTCTAGTGAGATTTGTTCTTTGCTCTGGCAGCAGCTCTTCTCCCTTTTCAATCTTCTCCAGGATCTCAGCATCTTTCCGCACCTCCTTTAGTGACTGGATCCTCTCTTTATAGCCAGGTTTGGCTTCTTGTTCTTCAGATTGTATCATCAGGTCAATGTATTCTGTGGTCAACAGGGGGTTTGGTATTAAAGCGATTTCACGAAGACGCTTGAGGCTTCTAGAAGATCTATCAATCAGTGTAAAAACTGCTTCCCGTACAGTTATATATTGATTATTAAGTTCTTGGAACATCTTTTCTGTGGTCATTACCTCCCCACGAGCTTCTTCAAAATTCTTCTTTATATCCTCATAGGTTCTTTTCTCTTTGCGTTTCTCATATCTCCACTTATACTTCTGATTAAAATGGACATTCCAGATGCAACGTTTTGGACAAACTCTACAATATCCATTAGTCATTACAGCACAGCGAATTTTATATTTATCGTCAGCCTTACTGCAGATCTTATGACACGTAAAGTGACACTGCTGGCAGTTGGTTATGAACTGACCATGAGGAATCCCTTCCTGTACAGGAACAGTCTCATTGATCTCATACTCAAAGTCTTTGTTGGCCTTCATGAGATCCTGGTTCTGCTTCAGACTGGCCTCAGTTTTCCTAATTTCATCCAGTTTTACAAGTCCAGCCTTGATCTGCGGCTGCAAAGCCTGGAGATTTACCTGCAGCCGTTTTCGTTCCTGCAAGACCTCCTTGGTCAACTTCAGGCTTTTGGATTGAGTTGTGTTCAAAGACGTAAAAAATGTTTTCATGCTTTGAGCGCCCATTGTCCAAAACATCTCATTAAAGCTCACATTGCTTGATTCGTTATTGGCAAATAAAGCTGAATTATTAAACTTGTAGTGAATGGGATCACCATTACCAGTGGCGTCACTAGGGTTGGTGTCACCCGGTGCGGTAACTCATGGTGTCACCCCCCCCCCGAGTTTTACAGTTTCTTTTTTTAACTACTCTTACTCCTAAATCAGTACTCCCATATAACACTGAATGCCCATACACACAGCGCACATTACTGTGAGGTTTATTGCTGTGGAGCTCTCTCATATGCTCACACAAATTTTGGCGAACTGCCAGCAAGTACGGTGCCTGTTCGAAGGCAGTGAAAGTGAAGGCACACATGGATATATATTGCCCCCATCAGCTCTGGATATATTACCCCCAGCTCACATATGGATATATTGCCCCAGCTCACAATTATATATTGCCCCAGCAGCTCACCCATGGATATATATTGCCTCAGCTCACATATGGATATATTGCCCCAGCTCACATATGGATATATTGCCCCAGCTCACCCATGGATATATAGTGCCCCCGCTCACATATGGATATATGTTGCCCCCAGCTCACACATGGAAATATATTGCCCCCAGCTCACACATGGAAATATATTGCCCCAGATCACATATGAATATATATTTCCCCCAGCTCACACATGGAAATATATTGCCCCCAGCTCACACATGGAAATATATTGCCCCAGATCACATATGAATATATATTTCCCCCAGCTCACACATGGATATATATTGCCCCCAGAAGCTCACACAATGATATATACTGCCCCCAGTAGCTCACACATTTATATATTGCCCCCAGTAGCTCACACATTTATACAGTATATATTGCCCCCAGACCAGTAGCTCACAAAAATCCCCTGCTATTCTTTGTATGTAGCAGAAACTACGGTTGTTCCTTCATAGACTGTTAACTCTATAGCAGCGGTGAGGGACAGGCGTGACAGTGACTGCAGAGACACAGTGCCCTCTCCATCCATACCTCTACCCCACATCAAGCAGGTTTAGCATGAATCCCCCTGGACAGCATCTGCTGCAATATTAATAAAACCCTGAGCTCAACACCTGTGTGTCCTCAATCTCCCAGTGCAAGAGGTGTATTGATACTGGGGATTAGGCACGTAATCCTGGTATTTCTGCACTGTATGAAGGAGGAGTGAATGGTCAGGGTAGATGAGGAGCAGACACTCTGCTCCCACTGTCGTCCATAGGGTTATGATGATCCTCACTGGAAGTGGAGCTGCTGCTGCACTGTGAGAGGCTCCATCATGGCACCAGGCAGTGCTATAGGTCACACTGGCACTATGCTCTAATGTATATTGTATATATATATATGCTGTCATTGACCTGCAGCAGCTCCACACATGGCATCATTATCCCCCCCCCATCTCACCTGAACACATGCTTTGCGCTCCAGATCTTCATGTCTCCAGGACAGGAGCCTTTAGTGCTGGTATGAGGAGGTAGTCCGGTGGTGGGGCATAGAGATCAGGGGCAGCACCCTGCATGCTGCTATCACACGGCCCGGCCCGAATCACAGGCACGTGGTGCGGCGCCAGCAGCCACACTGACTCATGGGACGCCGGAGACGGAGAGGAAGGGTATCCGGCCGCCATGCCGCGCATTAATCCGATTCCCGATCCGGCCCCCTCGGTGTCGCTCACTGTCTCCTTGGCCGCGCCCACACACACGCCCACACACACATGGGAACACGTGCGGCCGGCCGGAGCAGCCGGAGCGGAGACGAGCGAGAGAGGGGAAGGATCGCCGATCGAGGAACGCGACTGGCCGAGCTGCTGAAAAAATAGTGCAGCGCTCGCCGCTGCGCTGCGTGAATTTGCCGCCGGTCTCCCCAAGGCCAGTGGGCCCCCTCAAGTGGCGGAATTGCCAGGGCCCGGTCGCAATTGCGACCGCTGCGACCCTGGTAGTTCCGCCACTTTGGTGTCACCCTAAGGGAGGGTGTCACCTGGTGCGGGCCGCACCCCCCGCCCCCACGTAGCGACGCCACTGACCATTACGATCCTGAGGGCAGGGAACATCAGATGCCTTTATAGCCTCTAGGACTGGAGGCCGTTCACCATCACAGAAATTAATAAGACTCAATATATTGTCTTTGATATCTTTTCCAAAAATAGAAAACAGAGCTAAAAATGTATTTCTGTGTGTGAGTCAGTCGAGCCAAAGCAGCCTGGACTACAAAGCACACGGCATCGATCTGGTCAATGGCGCGGTCACCGGCAAAAAAAGCATGGATGGCTTCTGTGACCTTTTTGTCCTGATCTATTCCTTGTGTGTCACCAAATCCCGGGGTGTCTATCAAGGTGAGTGAATACGGGATATTATATCCAGTTTCATGATTCATTTCATACGCGGTAACTAGAGAGGTTTGGCTTTCAGTTTGAGGCTTATCTGTAACCTCATGGATGAGTTTGAATCTGAAGTCATCTTTCCAATCCACGCCTAGGATGTAGTTGGCCATTCCATTGATCAGGGTGGTTTTTCCTGTTCCGGTTCCTCCCACCAATAATATCACCTTCTTGGTTTTTGAAAGGTCCTCTTTCCCCAGTCGATACTTTCTGTATCCAGAGTCAATGAGTTCTGTACTGAGTTCATAGACGGAAGGTTTCCCTTCTTTTAGCAATTTACTGTCTTTGAGCAGTTGATATTTAATATTGGAGGATTGTGTTAAAGCTTAACCTCATCACTTGGAGCGCTGGTTCCATGATCTCCACAAATGGCCTGTACACAGATGGAATAGGAGGTCTTGGGTTTTAGCCCCTCGATGACCCAATTCTCTGTTTTCTTTCCTGTCCTTGTTT
The DNA here is from genome assembly GCA_009667805.1 of Leptobrachium leishanense. Taxonomy (NCBI): domain Eukaryota; kingdom Metazoa; phylum Chordata; class Amphibia; order Anura; family Megophryidae; genus Leptobrachium; species Leptobrachium leishanense. The sequence continues at coordinate 336,200,138 of CM019067.1, forward strand.
CTAACCAGGTGTGATTGTCATGCTCTCCCTCTTTGTACGCAATGTTATACTCTGTTATAGTTGCTCCTTCACCTTGGGTTCCTTCCAATGTAAATTGACAGATGTTGGTTCATTGATGCATGTTATGATCTCTGGAGGACTAGCTGGAAGGGTCTTCACGACTGTAATATCACTGGCTGCACTGAGTCCTGCTTTAGACACTGAGGAGTATCTGACCTGATATGTTTTATTTGCCTGTAATCCAGTGAGATTTACTTCCTGATCTTTATTCTCTGTTCTATGTGTTTTCCAGGTCTCCTCTTGCTTTCTATACTCAATGCTGTAACCTGCTACAAACTCCTCACCAAGGTCTGAAGGCTTTAAGGACAGCTTCACCATGTCATGGGATACAGACACAATAACAAGAGGTTTACTTGGTGACAAGAAGCTCTGACACACCAAATCACCATGTTCATAAAGATAGATGGACACACCAGGATTCTTTGGGTCTGGGGTACAAGAGATGATGTATCGAGTGTTTTCTCTGGATGAGTTTGCCTGAGTAAATCCATTAAAAGTCTGTGCACATTTCCTTGACTTTTTAATGATGTCTCTGTTCTTGAACCATGGTGTGACTGTTTTAGGTCGATAGACTTTCGACTCCAAATTCTCTAGAATCGGCAGCCATTTGGTCAAGTCAGAAAGGTAGGTTTCCTCCTCATTTAATGAAGTAAAATTAAATAGGGATGTGCACCGATTTTTTTTTCGATTCGATTCGATTCGATTTTTCGATTTTTCAAACTTTTCGATTCGGCTCGTTTCGACTGCGTTCTGTTTCGATTCGGTTCGGTTCGATTCGGTTTTCGGGTACATGTATTTTTCGGAATTTCGACCATTTTTCGTATTTTCGGGTAACTTCACTAGGTTTATGTATCGACTTTTCGTTATTTCGGAAAATTTCCGTTTTTCGGAATTGTACATGGCTTTCGGCATATCGTCAATTTTTCGTTTTTCGGAACTTTTCGTATTTCTGAACTTTTCGTTTTTTCGGAATTGTACATGTTTCGGCATATCGCCAATTTTTCGTTTTTCGGAACGTCTGTTCTCGTTTCAAAGCTGTCTAACTCTATTCGTTTTGATGAAAACTACTATGGTTTACTTTTTTAATACTACTTTATATATTTTTTATAATACATTTTTGGTTTGTTTTTCGGATCCAATAATTCATTCTGTCGATACGATAATTCTGGCGATTCTATCGTGTTTTTTTAATTAACCCTTTCGCTGCTGAGGCTTTTCACACCTCTGTGCTGAGCTCATTTTTAGCGGTTTTGCTCATCATGTTTAAACGCGTTTTGAAGCTTATTTTATTATATGACCCAGACATATTATATATCGTTCTTTCCGGCAGACTCAGCAGATTCATAATATGTCATTATTATATGTATACGTCATGACCTGTCTGTATATTCTAACAAAAAATGCAATAAAATATGAATTTTCAATAATTTACAACGTGTAAAGTGTTTTTTTTTCACATTTTAACATGCGAGCAATTGCGGTTATATTTTGTATGGGGTGCGCTTGTTAAAAAAATTAGAGATGGGGTCTCGTTACATTTTTTTTTTGGGGAAAATTACGCGATTTTTAACAAACGCACCGCATACAAAAATCGTTAGTGCAGCATCATTGTTCACATTATAAATGAAATGGGAACAATATTTCTGCATTAACAAACCAAAAAAAAGAAAAAAAAATTGTTTATTATTTTTTTATAAATGTTTTTAAATATTTTTTTAATTTTTTTACAAACGTTTTTCACATTCGTGTTTGGTATCGTTGGAACAGCCATGCTCTGGCTGATCCAACAATACCAAACTTTAACCCCTAGCTGCCATGGATCGGGAGATAGGGGGTTCATTTTGGAACCCCCTATCTCCACCATTGGTGGCAGCTTGGGGTTAACTCCAGGACTGGCGTCATCGTGCTATGCACGATGACGCCAGTCCTCAGGGGGAGTTACCGGAAGCTTGGCCGACATCCGACATCCTCATGGATATGCCCCAGCTCCTCATGGATATTGCCCCAGCTCCTCGTGGACATGCCCCAGCTCCTCATGGATATTGCCCCAGCTCCTCGTGGACATGCCCCAGCTCCTCGTGGACATGCCCCAGCTCCTCGTGGACATGCCCCAGCTCCTCGTGGACATGCCCCAGTTCACACATGGATTTGCCCCAGCTCCTCGTGGATATGCCCCAGCTCACACATGGATTTGCCCCAGCTCCTCGTGGATATGCCCCAGCTCTCGTGGATATGCCCCAGCCAGGGGAATGCCCCAGCTCCTCATGGATATGCCCCAGCACATGGAATGCCCCAGCTCCTCATGGATATGCCCCAGCTCCTCATGGATTTGCCCCAGCACATGGAATGCCCCAGCACCTCATGAAAATGGCCCCAGCTCACCTCCGCGCTCCTTTTTCGCTCCCTCAGAGCGTCCGGCGGCGCAGAGCTTGGGCGCTCGCCAGGGGGAGCCACGTGACCAGCTGCGATTGGCTGGTGACGTGTTTCCTCCAGGCGAGCGTCGAAGCTGCATGCTTCGGACGCTCGCAGGGAGTGAAAAACGCGGCGGAGGGTGAGACACCCGCCCTTAGGGTGACGGTGTAACCCTAAGGGCGGTGTCACCTGGTGGGGCGCCGCACCCCCGCCCCCATGTTACGACGCCACTGGTATATACATTTAACGGCCGCACGCCCACGGACTTACTCTATCCAAACAAAGTTCAGAATGATGTGAAACATTGGGACTTTTTGGATAGATTTCGATTTTCGACTATCCAGAAGTTAAAAAAATAAAAAAGGTCGAAATCTAATGCAAAAGTCCCGATGTTTCACATCGGATGTCAGATATTAATAGGCTTGTGCACTGATTTTTTTTTCGGTTCGATTAGATTTGTTCTGATGTTTAAAATTTTTGATTCGGCTCGTTTCAACCGATTTCTGTTTCGATTCGGTTTGGTTTGGCTCGTTTATTGTGTAAATTTTTTTTTTGAATATCGACCATTTTTCGTATTTTCGGGTCAGTTTGCTGGTTTTTTGTATCTTTTCGTGATTTCGGAATTTTTCATTTTTTTCGGAACGTCTGTTCTCCTCGTTTCAAAGCTGTCTAACTCTATTCGTTTTGACGCGTAAACTACTATGGTTTACTTTTTTATACTTTATATATTTTTTATAATAAATTTTTGGTTTGTTTTTCGGATCCGATAATTCATTCTGTCGATACGATAATTCTGGCGATTCTATCGTGTTTTTTTTTATTAAATAAAGATCCTTTTTTTCTTATGAATATACATTTCACAACTTTATTTATTTAATCACATTAAAAAAATGGTATGAAAGCCAAGGAACAAAAAAAAAAGAACAAAACTATTTAAAAAACGGTAAACTGACCCGAATGGTCTGACTTTAAAAATAAAAACCAGAACAAAATTTTTAAAACGGAAAAAGTAGTTGATCAAAATGATCTGAAATTAAAAAAAAAATAAAATGATTTAAAGGTTTCAGACAAAAAAAAAATTAACCCTTTCGCTGCTGAGGCATTTCACGGCTTCCCTTCACGCCTGTGTGCGGCACTGCGGTCTGCTGCTGAGCTAATTTTTAACAGTTTCGCTCCTCTTGTTTAAACGCGTTTTGAAGCCTTATTTTATAATATGACCCAGACATGTTATATATCGTTCTTTCCGGCAGACTCGGCAGATGATTCATAATATATCATTATCATATGTATGCGTCATGTCCTGTCTGTATATTATATAAAAAAAAATGCAATAAAATTAGAATTTTCAATGTTTGTTTTACAAGGTGTAAAGTGTTTTTTTCACATTTTATCATGCGAGTGTTTGCGGTTATATTTTATGAGTTGCGTTTGTTAAAAAAAAATTGAAAAGGGGACTTGTTATATTTTTTTGGGTGAAAATTACACAGTCACATTCATGGCCACAAATATGTTGACAAATTTATGACAAAGGGTCCATAGAAATGTCAATAAATTTATGTACATATGATTTTAACAGTGTGGACTGGAAACCAAGCAATACATAATTAACTTATTAACGTAAAGCAACGCACACAACAGGAAAATATATAAAAAATAGAAAATTTATTTACATGGGGAAGGATGGCAAACTGCCCAACGGGGGCACAAACAACACAAACAAACATACAAACAAACATCTTCCAGTCTAAGCCAGGCGATAATAATTACTGGCATTTGAGGAGATGTTGGAGCTGGTCCGCATCTTCGATAACAAGGAATATGACTGCAGTAAGGGCCCTTACGCAGGAAGAGTAATTTGAGAAGGATCGGAACAGAGAAGCTACGCACCACCATCCTAGAGTGTTTGGGAAGGACGGTACGAAGGACCAGATCAGAAAACGCTGGTCCGACCCAAAGCAGGCGAGCAGGAGCAGCTGAGGCACTTGTCGCTCTTCTTACTGCCGCTCAAGCATGTCCGCGGTGGTCACTAGCTGCTCACGGAGGACCTGCAGCAGTTCCTGGACGTTGTCCAGTGTCCGGACTGCCAGGCGAAGCTGCTGACCAATTGCTCCTGATTGCTCGGTCTGGCTTCTCGATATATCCAATAAATGAAAGAAGGAAAATACAGTAAGTAAAGCAGGTTTCTATTTTTGACTGAAAGTCTTGAAAAAATATAACAGTAGTATATACCAGTGCTGGCAGCTTCCTGAGGCTCCTCCTCCTCCTCCGACTGATCCCCACGACCACCGTCAGCATATCCAGGGCTATATGTAAGAAATTAAAGAAATAAAAAATACAGTAAACAACAAAACTGATTTATTTTTGAACAAAAGTCGATGCAAAATACAACAGTAAAAAAAAACAAACCTGGACTGGCGGCCTCTGGCTCCCTCTCTTCCTCTTCCTCCTCTCCTCCTCTTCCTCCTCCTCTTCCTCCTCCTGCTCCTCTTGTGCTATACATAAAAAAATTTAATTAAAATACAGTAAACAAAAAATGTTTCTGTTTTGACCAAAAGTCGTTGCAAAATAAAACAGTATATACCAGCGCTGGTGGACGCCTGTGGTTCCTCCTCCTCCTCCGGGGCACTGGTGCCCGCCGGGGCAGATTCGGCGGCCTTCTTCCTGTCTTCTGCCAAATTCAAAAAATAACACGTAAATAATGCAGACTGGAAAAAATGGTATATCTATACACTATATTGCCGAAAGTATTGCGACACCCCCTCCACTACCCCACTACCAGAGGCCTGTTCAGTACCTCAGCAGCTGCTGAATTGCTGCAGCAGTGTCGTTGAACCCTTTGGATGCGAATTTTGAATCCAAAATGGCCGATGATTTCTTAATGAAAAATTCAGATTGTTTTTCGGATCACTCGGACAAAATATAATAAAGAGAAGCAGTCAGCACAATTCCGTTATGTACGCACACACCACAAATGATCGTTTTTAATGAATAAACGTTATGTTTACTTCTGAAACAATAATATATAATTTGAACTGTAATATATGTCTATGTACAGGGGAAATAATAAATAAATATTTTGTGCTTTGGTGAACAGAAACCGCAAAATTAACATTGCTGTACGGAATTATTGCTTGCTTCGAGGCGGCGGCCATCTTGCTGTACGGCATTGTTACTGCTTCATGGCGGCGGCCATCTTTAAAACGTCACACTCAGCATCTCCTCGGGTCGCTGCAAGTGCTAGGTTAGCATGCTGAGCGGTTGAACGGCGTTCAATGGCAAGTTGCTAACTTAGCACTTGCAGCGGCTGAGGTATTGAACAGGCCTCAGCTTGACCCCCCCCACTACTCCCATCTCATACATATATTGCACACAGACATATATTACCGTTCATTTATATATTTTTTTCAGAAGTAAACATTACGTTTTTATTCAATAAAAACTATTATTTGTGTTGTGTGCGTACAAAACGCATTGTGCGACTGCTTTTAGTTATTTTATAGAAGGCCTCAGCCTCAGTTTCACTTTCAGTTTCTGCTAATAATAAAACTGGATATTGCAGAAACAACAGAAATCCACCATTTTGTTTTGAAATTTGCATCTAAAGCATTCAGTGTCACTGCTGCAGCAGCTGCATTGAACGCAGCTCTGTTATGCACTTTCAGAAGAACTACATGTCCCATCCTTGTTGTGCTACACTACCACTTAGCAGAGACGCAGAGATTTTTGTTGATGCGCAGGTGGGAGCCAATATTGGGCAAGCTGCGGGTCATCTCGTATGCATCACTCAATCACAACAACCCCCCCCCCACACACAGACTATACACACAGTGCCAAAAGAAATCCAGCATTATAACTTCATCTACATACATCAAATGTCACAATTTTCACGAATACGTAAAATCACAAAAAGGAAGAGCTATGGCAAAAATGCTTGTATGGCGAGTCGTGAAAAAAACGCAAAGCTATACACAATCACATTGCATGAAAAAAGGACTAGATAAATCAACGTATTTCTGTGCACATTAGCACATGCAAGCACATTATTATTATATACAGGATTTATATAGCGCCAACAGTTTGCGCAGCGCTTTACAATATAACGTGACACTTACGTTTCGCTATGATGCGGCGGAGGTGCCTCAGCTGCTTCTGTTCCCGCACCTTCAAATCGGACCAGCGTTTCCTCAGCTGATCCTTCGAGCGTTCCTTCCCAAAATTCACCAAAATTGTGGTGCGTAGCTTCTCCAAGATCCGATCCTTTCTCGCGTTACTCTTCCTGCGGTACGGGCCCCTACTACAATCATAATCCTTGCCATCAAAGATGCGGACAAGCTCCAACATCTCCTCAAATGACATATTTGTGGCTCGCTTCACTTTCCTGGGTACTACTGGTACTTGTGGTGATGACGCAGCGGCCATTTTGTTGAATAATAACAACAACAATATTTTGTTCAAAAGTTGTCAATAAAAAGTGCTCAATAAAGTTACGATATTCGCGCGCGCATGCGCGACCCGCGGTCGAATTAAAATACGAAAATTCTTATCGGATCATGGAAAAATTAAACTTTACAATCAGCGATATAACAGATAATAGTTAAATAATACGATGTCCAGACTTACCGAAATGGAACCGAAATCCCGAATGGAACTGAAATCATGAATAGACTATATAGAGGGAAAGTAAATTTCGATTTGACACATTTCAAAGTCCATTCGAAAATTCCGAAAATTTTTCGATTTGGCTCGGAAAACTTTTCGGATTTCGGAACAATTTTTCGTTTTTTGGAAGGTCTGTTCTCGTTTCAATTCAAAGCAATAGATTTCGATTTGACACATTTCAAAGTCCATTCGAAAATTCCGAAAATTTTTCGATTTGGCTCGGAAAACTTTTCGGATTTCGGAACAATTTTTCGTTTTTTGGAAAGTCTGTTCTCGTTTCAATTCAAAGCAATAGATTTCGATTTGACACATTTCAAGTTCATTCGAATTCCGAAAAAATTTCGTTTCGACTCGGAAAACCTTTTCGATTCGGACATTTTCGGATCTAAATATTTTCGGAATTTCGATCGAATCGAAAGACCCGAATCGGGAAATTTCGTGAAAATTCCGAAATTCCGAAACCCGAAACGCACATCCCTAAAATTAAAGCAAACTATGAATTCAACCATGGGATCAGTGACAACTTGGTTTAGTTCATGCTCCGATGGCAGAACCTGAATATGTTCTAAAACCTTTAGATAAGAACTCACAGTATCCATCTCCTGGCTTTTGGTGCTCAGGTATCCGTCAACATGGAGCTTCGCAAATGGAGATCGGTCTTTTCCAGCTAAAATGTTCACCAATGCCGCCTCCTCCATCGCTCCACCTCGAATGGAGGGCAGGGTTTGTGCAAGTTGCTTCTGAAACACGAGTGTAAATTGCTCACAATATTCTCTGAATTGATGTATCTTTCTCTTGATGTCAGGGAAGATCTCGGCCGCTGGATGTCTCATCAGATCGTTACATTGCATGTTCACGTCTGTCATCTCCTGGAGGATATTTTCTGCTTTACTAATGAGGTTGTTGCTAATCTCGCGAACCAACTTAGCGGCTCTATCATCCAGTTTACTCAGTGGGTAAAGCCAGACCTTGGCTGGAACAGCCTTTTCCCCGTCAGGGCCGAGAAGTTTGGGAAGGTTGGCATAAGTATTAATGGCCTCTTCATAAGTGACTGGATTTCTGTCGAGAGCGAAATCTCCATGAAAGGTACAATTAAATCTACTCACACTTTCCTTTTCCTGCTCGGTCAAATTCAGTTCCCCCTCCCCTTCAATTGAGAAGGTGGGTATTTTTTTAATCATCACCTAGAGAGTTCCTTTTATATCCTGGATATTTTCTGATGTGGACACCTCACGATCAAATATAAAGAAGGCCTGAGCACCGTATAAAATCCCAGTGACCACATGGGTGGCTGTTCCTTTATCAAACACTTCAGGGTAGGTCATGTTCTGGGCACCCAAGTGGTTCATGGTGAGCTGGTCAAACCTTGTTGTTCGTGAGTATTTGAGAGTGACTCGGACATGGTGACTGGAGCTCTTTGTGTCGTTTATGTAGGTCGCTGATCCACCAACGCTTACCAGGCCACCAAAGAAACTGGCTTTCAACGATGCCGAGATGTTTAATGCGGACGCTTTATCAGAAATAGAATCCGATGCGATCAGCTCAAATGAGGTGTTTTCTTGACTTTTCGACTCCACGTCAGCATTCAGGGCATCGTGGTTCCACAAGGTGACACCTGAATAAAATAAACACATTAATGAATATACACAGTACTTAATCACAATAGGCAGATTACATTTTTGATGTTGTCCTCGGTTTATTACTTTTTCTCTGTAATATATGTAACCCTGTGTCATTTTATAGAAAGGAGTGCAGTGTCTGTGTGGCGCCACTAGATGGCTCTATTGTCAAGGCAGGGAAACAAAAAAGGCAGAATGTATATACGCCTAATCCAATCAAGATGACTGAGTAAAAGAACGATTTGAAAATCGTATGTGAAAAAAGGCAAATTAATAGAATTAATCAAAAGTACATGTGTATATAAAAATGTATTCAAAGTGTATTGTAGCGCTCACTCCCGGAGGAGCCGCTGAAATTAAACCTCGGGTCAGTCTCCCCGCACTAGGGAATAAATATACACCAGCACCGCTGTGGATTTTATAAATTATATAGTTTACTAAAATAAAAGCATATAATGGATAACACGGTGTTCGTGGATATATTTACAGTATTTCGGGAAACGCGCAGCGGAAAAGAAATACGAGGCTTCGTATTTCGGGAAAATGCGCAGCCGAACAGAAAAATATACAATGCTTCGTAACTTCGAGAAACGCGTAGCGGAAAAGAGAATACAATGCTTCGTAATTCGAGAAATGCGTAGCGGAAAAGAGAATAAGGAAACTAATCTTTAACCCCTTTTTCGGAGATATTAGGGAGTGAGTCCCACACAGGTTAAGTCCCGGACTGTAAGTATATGTGTGTGTTATGGTACCCGGGTACTATTCAACTGGCCAGTGAATTACTTAAAGCGGCGTCTTCGACTAGTCAAGATGGGGCCCTGTGAGTTTTAGAAACAAACAGCAGCGTGCTTTCTTGCTTTATAAACCGGCCTTGGAGGCCTCTCACCCATCCAATGGATAACCAAGGCTCCGCTGACCCAGGACGCCTCTCCGCTCGATGCCTTGCGGGGATACTGGCTACTGGATCCGTTGTCTGGCTTTCTCTCTGCTCCGACCGTGACTTGTCCAGCTACCGCCTGCTCTCCCATCCGATGGACCTGCGGTACTCCTAACTCGAGGGTTCTCCGGATGCCTTGATAGCAGCTTGGGTAATGTCTGTGGATCACTGGGTCTCCTTCTTACAAGGCTGGATAACCCGAACTGGAATCCTGGTAGGCCGCACCTGCGCTCTGGCCTAGCTACTGTTCCGCTCTGCAGCACTGTGTCCTGTCTGTTTCACTCCCTGGCGCGCTCTGCCAGCTATCTCCACAAGGCTCAGGATGTAACTCAGTCTGTCCCACCCACTTCCTGTGTCCGCCCCAAAGCATGCCGGGAAACGTAGTCCCAATGTTCAGTGTCTCTTATCGCACTTGTCTCCCTCCGGTGGCCAAAAATAGGTACTGCCACAGTAAGGATTTAAACACAGCGCTACACTCTCCCCCTCCTAGAACTCTTGGGTCTCTCCAAGGAGGTACAACAGTTACATTTACATTTCAATACAGTTTAGATAACATATACAGGTTCAGCAGCAAACAAGCAGTGGGTTAGATACACTTCTTCAAGTTGACTCATGTTTTGGGCTACCTCAGCTAACATAGTAGACACTTCGGGCAACCTTTGCACTGTGGTGATGGCCTCTTCAGTGCTATGTCCTGGTGAGTCGTAGGTGAGTCGCTGGGGCGGTCGAACAGAGCGTTTTGGTTCTGGCTCAATCAGTTCCTCTTCAGATGGAAGTACTATAGGTGCTGGCTCAGTCCTTCTTTCTGCCACTGGATCAGACATCTCTTCAGAGTATGATCCCTCCAGTGAAGGCATAGAACTGTAGTCATACGACTCGGCTTCAGGAGCTACAGGGACTCCAATAGTCTCAGGGACTTCTAACTGAAATTCAGGAGCTTCAGGCCTCAAATTACTTTCCCACCGTTCAGGAGCTGAGATAACCTGTTCAGGCTCCGGTGAGCGCATCCAGTCCAGACAAAAACTCTCTTCTTCACTGTCCCTTTCGCTCTCTTCGACAGCCTGGGTCTGCTGAGACTGGGTAACAGGAGGCAAACGTGGAGCAGGTGGATTCGGCAGAGGAAGTTCGTCCCCAACTGGCATCCTCACAGCCTCTCTCAGAGGTAACAAATGATTCCGGTGCCAATTCTTAAGAGGCCCAGCCTTTCCATCCGGCCGGATTTGATACACCGGCAGACCCGGCAGTCGCTTGCAAACAATGTAGACTTGAGAACTCCATCTATCCGCCAACTTTTGCCTCGCAGCAGCACCCAAGTTCTTCAACAAAACCCTATCACTGGGTTGCAGATCTTGTATCCGAACTTTCAAGTCATAGTTCCTCTTGTTCCTTTGCTCTCTGTTTCCTGAGGTCAAATGGGCCTGTTCAAACGCAGAGGCCAGATTCTTTCGAAGTCTATGCACGTAGTTTCTATGTGAAGCTACCGACGTCTGGTCTAGAGATAACCCAAACGCCAGATCAACCGGCAGTCGAGCTTCTCTTCCGAACATAAGATGGTACGGTGAGTACCCAGTGGCGTCACTCTCCGTACTGTTATATGCATGCACCAGAGTAGCCATGTGACGACTCCAACTTTGCTTCTCTATGTTTTACAATGTTCCCAGCATATTTAGCAGCGTGCGATTAAACCTTTCAGGCTGAGCATCACCTTGAGGGTGATATGGTGTAGTTCGGGTCTTTTGGATTCCCAACAGCTCCAACAATTGTCCAACAAGTCGGCTTTCAAAGTCTCTACCCTTATCAGAGTGTATTCTCCTTGGTAGACCGTAGTGAACAAAGAACTTCTCCATCAGAACCTTGGCCACTGTCGGAGCACATTGGTCTTTCGTGGAAAAAGCTTGGGCGTAACGAGTGAAGTGATCAGTCACTATTAGAATATTCCCCTGCCCACTAGCATCCGGCTCTAAGCACAGGAAGTCAATGCACACCAAGTCCATGGGTCCCTGACTCTGCAGATGGCTCATTGGAGCAGTTCGGGTCGGTAGGGTCTTCCTCTGTATACACCTCAAACATGAATGACAATAACTTTCCACTTCAGCTCTCATGCAAGGCCAATAGAACCTGTCTCGCACCAGCTTAAAAGTTCTTTCAGCACCCAAATGTCCATGCTCATCATGTAGTGATCGCAACACACTCTCTCTATGCTTAGTGGGAAGGAACAACTGTTGAGTCTCTTCAGCATTAGTTGAGGGGCCCCTTCGGTAGACCACCCCATCCAACATCTTCAACCGTTCCCACTCTTTGTAGACCAACCTGGCTCCATCTGGGGAGTTTGTCAGCAGAATTTCTCGCTGGTTAGCAGTTAGGGCCTTTATGGTCAATGCGATTAAAGGGTCTCTGGCCTGATCCGCTTTCAGGTCCTGTTTTGAAAAGGTAGGTAGACTTTCATTCCTCAATTGCGTAGGGTTGCAGTAGAACTCAGGAACAGCCGCAGCCATGACTCCTATGGCCTCTGCTTCAATCCCTCCCTTGACCCGGCGCTCTGCTCCTTGACACAAAGCTTGTACCCCGTCGGGAGTTAACTGAGTCCATTCTGTAGTGTAGGGTCTTCTCGACAAAGCATCAGCATCTCGATTATTCACCCCAGGGCGATACTTCAGGCTGAACCGAAACCCTGACAGAGCAGCCAACCACCGATGTCCTGTTGCGTCCAGTTTTGCAGTAGTAAGGATGTAGGTAAGAGGATTGTTATCCGTCTTTATCTCAAATTCAGCTCCATACAGATAGTCTTTTAGCTTGTCTACCACTGCCCACTTTAAGGCTAGGAACTCCAACTTGTGGGTAGGGTAGTTCTTCTCTGAAGGCGTAAGGCTCCTGCTCACGTACGCTACAGGCCTCAGCAGTCCACCATACTCTTGATACAGGACTCCTCCTAGACCTTCTCTGCTGGCATCCACATGTAACTCGTACGGCTTGTGAGGGTCCGCGTAGGCCAAGACAGGAGCTCGAGTCAAACTTTCTTTCAGCTTCATAAAAGCACCTTCACACTGACTGGTCCACTCTTCCTTGATAGACTCTCGAGCTTTCCTCGGCCCTGGAGCTGACGGATTTCGGTCAGGGCCCTTGCAGCCTTCTTCTGTACTTTCCTTCTGCAGGAGTTTGTTCAGTGGTTGAGCTATTTTTGCGAATCCTCCTACAAATCTTCGATAATAAGAACAGAACCCCAAGAAGGATCTAAGTTCAGTGACGTTTCGGGGTTTAGGCCAAGAAGCTACGGCCTCCAACTTCCGAGGATCTGTCGAAACACCTTCTGCTGAGCCCACATGCCCCAGATACGTAACAGACGGTAGGCAGAATTGGCATTTCTCCAGAGACAGTTTCAATCCCTCTTCATGGAGCCTCTTCAAGACCTTCTCCAAACGTTGCTCATGTTCTTCCAGAGTCTTTCCAAACACAATTATGTCATCCAGGTACACTAATACTTCGATCAGATTCATGTCCCCGACTGTCTTCTCCATTAACCGTTGAAACGTGGCTGGAGCCCCGTAAGGCCTTGAGGCATTCTGTTGATTTCAAAGAACCCCAGTGGACAGATGAACACAGTTTTCTCTTTGTCTTCGGGATGCATTGGTATCTGGTGATACCCACTTCGCAGGTCTAGGACACTAAACCATTTTGCTCCAGACAAACACTGTAAGGCATCTTCTATCCGTGGAGTAGCATATTGATCTGGGATGGTTCTCCGATTCAGTGTGCGATAGTCTATGCATAGGCGGACAGAACCATTCTTCTTCTGGACCATCACTATTGGAGATGCATATGGACTCCTGGACTCTTGAATCACCTTGGTTCTTTGCAATTCATTCAGCTGTTCTCGCAGATCATCCAAGTCTCCCAGCGGAACTCGCCTTGACCTTTCACGAAACGGCTTGTTCTCTTGTAATCGAATGCGGTCTTCAGTACTTTTAGCTAGGCCTACATCGAACTCATCTTTCGAGAACAATTCTCTCCACCTTAGAACTTGAGACTGAAGACGTTTCTTCCACTCGGGTGAAATGGGAGTGTCCTTGGGGTAGAATCTTTCATCTGGAATCTCTTTATCCACTCCCCCCCTAAATCGGTAGGAGAGAGAGGCGTAGCAGACGCTAATTGCCCGATAGGCATTCGTGCTTTAAGGACTACTGGAGAATCAGACACATTGCACACGCTGACTGAGACTCTTCCTCGTGTTCTTTTCAGAGCTTTGGTGGAGATTATTTCAGGGATTATTTCGACTCCGGCTTCGCTCCCATGATTAGAATCGGTCTCCAGTACTACATAAGGACCTGGTTGCGATCCGTTCAGCTTGACTGAAGCCCGGATGCTTGCTACCTCTCCTGCTTGCAGAACCTTCTCTGTTCCCGCTAATCTCCATAGGCGCCCCACTTCGGCAGGTGCCTTCTGTTCTTCGACCATCCTCTGATAGACTGGACGTAACATTGGGTGTACTCCTTGAGTAGAACCTTCTTCCAACATGATAGGTGTCAGGAGACGTCGCACCAAATCAGTATTCGTCCCCACTATCATGGAGCTTCTGTTTGCACCTGAGGGTCGAGGACACACAATGGCCAATGCATCACAACCTCCGGACTGTCCGATGACCTCGGATCCGATCTCCAACTTCACCTGTAGATACCCGTCATAAGGGAGTTTCTCAGTTCCGATACCCCATATCTCCAGATCCTTCAATTTCTGTAGAGGAATGTGCTTCAAGTGTTTCTCGTAGAAGTCTCGGTAGATCAATGTCACTTGAGCCCCTGAATCCAACAGGGCTTTAGTGTAGACTCCCTCCACTTGGATTGGCACAATAGGAGAAGGACCTATCAGTTGGTCAGGAAACTTGGTGGCGGTATCAGGACACTTAGACCCAGTTTGCTGTACCCTGGCCTTTTTCTTGACCCGTGTAGGTTTTGGGTGTGCATTGCTTCCCCATGACATAGGTCCGGATGCTAAGGGAGTGACTCTTTCAGTCCAGTTGGCCCCACTTTGGGCCCTCTCACCCTCTTAGTCCTGGCTTGATCTTTGGAGCGGGGTTCCACCTTCGGGCACCTAGGTTGCTCCTTCACTGGTGCCCTCTGGCGTTTTCCGCCGGTGAGGTGGATAACAGTCCTTCTAAGGCTTTTAACAGCACCTCAACTCTATTCCTTTCAGGCTTTAGGCCTTTGCATTGTGCGCGGAAGTGGCCCATTTCTCCACAACCGAAACATCTCTTCTTAGAAAGTGGAGACGCAGTCACCTGTTGTGATTCAGTTGAAGGAACTTGGCTAGACGCCACGGCAACTCCGGTTGTCTGCATACCTGTAAGGAACTTCTGCATCTCTGCCTGCATCTCCGTCACCTTCATCAATACTCGGCACAGTTCGCGTGCGCCTGTTGCAATTCAGCTTGAGCTCCTTGTACTTTCTTGACCGTTTTGTACAACTCACCACGTTCAGAGAGGTTTAATTCTTTGGCAACCCTCTCTGCGGATTTAAAAGTGATCAGATGCTCTTGCTCGTCCACGTCGGATCCGTAAGTATCTAATGAGTCGCTTTCAGGCTGCAAACCGTCGTTATGCCTCACAAGTTGTGCGTCAGCTCTTTCTCCTCGCCTGAAGGATATTTCTTCCAGCAAAGCCTCCTCCTCTCTGACAGCTCGGATTACTTCCAGGTACTTCAGTTCTTGATTACCTGCTCTGCTTCTCAGCTGCAGCATCATCTAGAGGCTGAGAGCCCCTCAGGATCTGTTTTATTCGGATCTTATCCACTTCGGCCGGCTCAGCTCCTTTCTTGAGGAGTATCTGGTGCAGAATCTTATCTAGGCGCCTCATGTATTCGGTCATTCTCTCACCTTTCTGCTAGGGATCTGCACCGATTTTTTTTTTCGGTTCGATTCGATTTTTCGAATTTTTAAACTTTTCGATTCGGCTCGTTTCGACCACTTTCTGTTTCGATTCGGTTCGGTTTGATTCGTTTTTCGGGTACATTTATTTTTCGGAATATCGACCATTTTTCGGATTTTCGTGTCACTATACTCGTTTTTTGTATCGACTTTTCGTGAGTTTGGGAAATTTTCGTTTTTCGGAATTGTACATGGTTTTCGGCATATCGCCCATTTTTTGTAATATTTTTTTATTTTTAATTTTTTTACAAACGTTTTTCACATTCGTGTTTGGTATCGTTGGAACGGCCATGCTCTGGCCGATCCAACAATACCAAACTTTAACCCCTAGCTGCCACGGATCGGGAGATAGGGGGTTCATTGGAACCCCCTATCTCCACCATTGGTGGCAGCTAGGGGTTAACTCCAGGACTGGCGTCATCGTGCTATGCACGATGACGCCAGTCCTCATGGGGAGTTCCCGGAAGCTTGGCCGACATCCGACATCCTCATGGATATGCCCCAGCTCCTCATGGATATTGCCCCAGCTCCTCGTGGACATGCCCCAGCTCCTCGTGGACATGCCCCAGCTCCTCGTGGACATGCCCCAGCTCCTCATGGATATTGCCCCAGCACCTCATGGATATGCCCCAGCTCCTCGTGGACATGCCCCAGCTCCTCGTGGACATGCCCCAGCTCCTCGTGGACATGCCCCAGCTCCTCGTGGATATGCCCCAGCTCACACATGGATTTGCTCCAGCTCCTCGTGGATATGCCCCAGCTCCTCCTGGATATGCCCCAGCACATGGAATGCCCCAGCTCCTCATGGATATGCCCCAGCTCCTCATGGATTTGCCCCAGCACATGGAATGCCCCAGCACCTCATGATAATGGCCCCAGCTCACCTCCGCCGCCTTTTTCGCTCCCTCAGAGCGTCCGGCAGCACGCAGCTTGGGCGCTCGCCAGGGGGAGCCACTTGACCAGCTGCGATTGGCTGGTGACGTGTTTCCTCCAGGCGAGCGCCGAAGCTGCATGCTTCGGACACTCGCAGGGAGCGAAAAACACGGCGGAGTGTGAGACACCCACCCTTAGGGTGACGGTGTCACCCTAAAGGCGGGTGTCACCTGGTGCGGGCCGCACCCCCCGCCCCCACGTAGCGACGCCACTGGTATATACATTTAACGGCCGCACGCCCACGGACTTACTCTATCCAAACAAAGTTCAGAATGATGTGAAACATTGGGACTTTTTGGATAGATATCGATTTTCGACTATCCAGAAGTTAAAAAAATAAAAATGGTCGAAATCTAATGCAAAAGTCCCGATGTTTCACATCGGGATGTCAGATATTAATAGGCTTGTGCACCGATTTTTTTTCGGTTCGATTTGTTCTGATGTTTAAAATTTTCGATTGTGTACATTTTTTTTTCGGAATATCGACCATTTTTCGTATTTTCGGGTCACTTTGCTCGTTTTTTGTATCGACTTTTCGTGATTTCGGAAATTTTATTTTTTTTCGGAACGTCTGTTCTCCTCGTTTCAAAGTGTCTAACTCTATTCGTTTTGACATAAACTACTATGGTTTACTTTTTTATACTTTATATATTTTTTTATAATAAATTTTTGGTTTGTTTTTCGGATCCGATAATTCATTCTGTCGATACGATAATTCTGGCGATTCTATCGTGTTTTTTTTTTTTTATTAAATAAAGATCCTTTTTTTCTTATGAATATACATTTCACAACTTTATTTATTTAATCACATTAAAAAAATGATATGAAAGCCAAGGAACAAAAAAAAAAGAACAAAACGATTTAAAAAACGGTAAACTGACCCGAATGGTCTGACTTTAAAAATAAAATCCAGAACAAAAATGTTTTAAAACGGAAAAATAGTTGATCAAAATGATCTGAAATGAAAAAAAATAATAAAATAAAATGATTTAAAACAGACAAAAATATAAATTAACCCTTTCGCTGCTGAGGCATTTCACGGCTTCCCTTCACGCCTGTGTGCGGCACTGCGGTCTGCTGCTGAGCTAATTTTTAACAGTTTCGCTCCTCTTGTTTAAACGCGTTTTGAAGCCTTCTTTTATAATATGACCCAGACATGTTATATATCGTTCTTTCCGGCAGACTCGGCAGATGATTCATAATATATCATTATCATATGTATGCGTCATGTCCTGTCTGTATATTATAACAAAAAATGCAATAAAATTAGAATTTTCAATGTTTGTTTTACAAGGTGTAAAGTGTTTTTTCCACATTTTAACATGCGAGTGTTTGTGGTTATATTTTATGAGTTGCGTTTGTTAAAAAAAATTGAAAAGGGGACTTGTTATATTTTTTTGGGTGACAATTACACTATTTTTAACAAACGCACCCCATACAAAAATCCTTAGTGCAGCATCATTGTTCACATTATAATTGAAATGGCAACAATATTGCTGCATTAACAAAACAAAACAAAAAACCTGTTTATTTTTTTTTATATTTTAATTTTTTTAAATTTTTAACATTGTCATGTTTGGTATTGTTGGAAAGGCCATGCTCTGGTCGATCCAAAGATACCAAACATTAACCAACCGATAGCTGCCGCGGATCGGGAGATAGGGGTTCCAATGAACCCCCTATCTACACCATTGGTCACAGTTAGGGGTTAACTCCAGAACTGACGTCATTGTGACGAGGTCTTGGGACTGTCAGCAGCTGCTGTTCCCCCACGCTGTTGTCTTCCTGCAAAGACGTGACCATGTTGGCGGGCAGCGTCTTAGCGGGCAGGGTGGGAGAGAGAGAGCTCATAGCTGGGAGGAGGTGTTGTGTGAAGCTGCAAACAGGGACAAATAAACTAGACCTGAGCCGCACTAAGGATCTTTGGGTTGTGTCGGAGAAGACTTCACACAGTGCTGCCATCAATATTTTTTGATAAATTCTTGGTTATACAATGAATGTGACTGTGGACAAAAATCCGTGTTGTTGTGACATCGCCTAAGCTTAACAAAACCAGGCCACGTCGGTAATCAAATCTCAAGGCAGTACAACAAGGTTGTGTTAGTGTGTGACATTTTTTGGCCAGGCAGGAAGTGTAGAATGTGCAGTCACATTCATGGCCACAAATATGTTGACAAATTTATGACAAAGGGTCCATAGAAATGTCAATACATTTATGTACATATAATTTTAACAGTGTGGAAACCAAGCAATACATATTAACTTATTAAGTAAGGAAAAGCAACGCACACAAACAGGAAAATAGTGAAAAAATAGAAAATTTATTTACAACATATGAACATAGGGAAGGGAACATGCCAAGGATGGCAAACTGCCCAACAGTTACTGGCATTTGAGGAGATGTTGGAGCTGGTCCGCATCTTGGATTGCAAAGATTACGATTTCTGTAAGGGCCCTTACGGCAGGAAGAATAACACCCACAAGGATCGTATCCTTGAAAAGCTACGCACCACCATCCTGGAGCTGTTCGGGAAGGACCGGACGAAGAACCATCTCTGAAAACGCTGGTCCGACCTCAAGGCACACGAGCAGGAGCAGCTGAGGCACATTCTGGTGACATTCGGGAGGAGGCTGCCACTGGTCTCACTGCTGCTCCAGGAGGTCTGCGGCATTGTTTATGTTCTCCCGCAGTTCCTGGAGCAGTTCCTGTATGGCGTCGATGGAGGTAACTGCCAGGCGAAGCTCACCGATCGCCTCCCGTCGTCGTCTGGCTTCTCCTTCTATATATCCAATAAATGAAAGAAGGAAAATACAGTAAGTAAAGCAGGTTTCTATTTTTGACTGAAAGTCTTGAAAAAATATAACAGTAGTATATACCAATGCTGGCGGCCTCCTGAGGCGCCGACTCCTCCGACTCCTCCTCCGACTCCTCCCCCACCACCACCATCTGCATATCCAGTGCTATATATAAGAAATTAAAGAAATAAAAAATACAGTAAACAACAAAACTGATTTATTTTTGAACAAAAGTCGATGCAAAATACGACAGTAAAAAAAAAAAACCTGGACTGGCGGCCTCCTGCTGCTCCGGCTCCCTCTCTCCTTCGCCCTCCTCCTGGTCCTCCTCTTCCTCCTCCTGCTCCTCTTGTGCTATACATAAAAAAATTAAATTAAGATACAGTAAACAAAAAATGTTTCTGTTTTTGACCAAAAGTCGTTGCAAAATAAAACCATATATACCAGCGCTGGTGGACGCCCGTGGCTCTTCCTCCTCCTCCACTGGGGCACTGGTCCCCGCCGGGGCAGATGCCGCCTTCTTCCTGTCTTCTGCCAAATCCAAAAAATAACACGTAAATAATGCAGACTGGAAAAAATGGTATCTTTACACTATATTGCCGAAAGTATTGCGACACCCCTCCACTACCCCACTACCAGCTTGACCCCCCACTACTCCCATCTCATAGGTCTAAAGTCACAAAATATTTATTTATTTCCTCTGCACAGACATATATTACCGTTCAATTATATATTTTTTTCAGAAGTAAACATTACGTTTATTCAATAAAAACTATTATTTGTGTTGTGTGCGTACAAAGCGCATTGTGCGACTGCTTTTAGTTATTTTATAGATGCCTCAGCCTCAGTTTCACTTTCAGTTTCTGCTAATAAAACTGTGGATATTGCAGAAACAACAACCGAAATCCACCATTTTGTTTTGAAATTTGCATCTAAAGCATTCAATGACACTGCTGCAGCAAACTGAATTGCTGCGCTGCATCAATTCAGCAACTGCTGAGGATGTATTGAAGGCGGCTCTGTTTGGATGCACTTACAGAAGAACTACATGTCCCATCCTATCACTTAGCAGAGACGCAGAGATTTTTGTTGATGCGCAGGTGGGAGCCAATATTGGGCAAGCTGCGGGTCTTCTCGTATGCATCACTCAATCACAACAACCTCCCCCCCAGCACACTACAGTACACACAGTGCCAAAAGAAATCCAGCATTGTAACTTCATCTACATACATCAAATGTCACAATTTTCACGAATACGTAAAATCACAAAAAGGAAGAGCTATGGCAAAACTGCATGTAAGACGAGTCGTGAAAACGCAAAGCTATACACAATCACATTGCATGAAAAAGGGACTAGATAAATCAGCGTATTTCTGTGCACATTAGCACATGCAAGCACATTATTATTATTATACAGGATTTATATAGCGCCAACAGTTTGCGCAGAGCTTTACAATATAACATGACACTTACGTTTCGCTATGACGCGACGGATGTGTCTCAGCTGCTCCTGCTCGCGTACTTTCAGATCAGACCAGCGTTTCCGGAGCTGGTCCTTCGTCCGGTCCTTCCCGAACAACTCCAAAATGGTGGTGCGTAGCTTGTCTAGGATACGATTCTTTCTAGCGTTCTTCTTCCTGCCGTAAGGTCCCTTACAGCAATCGTAATCCTTACGATCAAAGATTTGGACCAGCTCGAGCATCTCCTCAAACGACATATTGCTGGCCCGCTTCTTTCTGGGTGGTGGTGGTTCATTGAGAGACGATGCGGAGGTGTCAGAATGGCACTCGTCGTCTCTTGCAGCCATGGTGAATAATAATAACAATATTTTGTCCAAAAAAAAGTTGTCAAAAAACTGGCTCAATAAAGTTACGACATCCGCGCGCGCGCGCATGCGCGACCCGCGGACGAATCGGATCCGACCCAATTATGAAAATTCTTATCGGATCATTGGAAATAAAAAAAAAATTGATACGCATTTACAAATACAAAATTTACAGAATCAGCGATATAACCGATAATATAGTATGTCCAGAATTACTGAAATGGAACCGAAATCCCGAATGGAACCGAAATCATGAATAGAGGGAAAATAAATTTCGATTTGACACATTTCAAGTCCATTCAAAAATTGCGAAAAATTTTCGATTTGGCTCGGAAAAATTTTCGGATATGCCGTTTTCGGATCAAAAAAATTGCTCCCCCAGAAACAAAATCCACTTTGGGATTGAAAACAAAGACACGGAGCAGAATCTTGCTGCAGGGATGACCTGGCTGGAAGTACATTGAAACATATAGTACAGGAGGGGTGGGGTCGCGCCTATTCCCCGATGGGGTGGCTGTTGCAACCACCAAATGCATCCAGCCCAACAACATGTGTAAAACATAACAAAGAAAAAATGTCATCTGTGCTAATTCCCATTATACCGTGTGAAACTAAACACAATTAGAGGTTTGGTTTCTTATCAATGGCCATTATAAGACTAAGCTCGCCTGCCAAACATCAAGGCACCTCTAATGAGGGCGAGTCCTATCCGAAAATGAAGCCACAGGCTGCTGTATAGCAAACCATACCTGCTCATGCTGCTTGTCAGACATGAGGTAGACTGGTGGGCCTTTATTTATGCTCCCCCAGAGCATGTTTCTGGGGGAGCATAAATAAAGGCCCACCAGTCTACCTCATGTCTGACAAGCAGCATGAGCAGGTATGGTTTGCTACACAGCAGCCTGTGGCTTCATTTTTGGATAGGACTCGCCCTCATTAGAGGTGCCTTGACGTGGCGATGAGCTTAATCTTTTAATGGCCATTAATAAGAAACCAAATCCTCTAATTGTGTTTTTGTTTCACACGGTATAATGGGAATATACGCAGATGACATTTTTGTCAATGAGGACGTGTCCCACACGTCCTCAGCAGTGACGGGGTTAATTGCAATAATCCCATTCCATGCTGCAACACATAATATAAACATAACATTTCCCTATAAAGAACAAGCAAAACATTCTTTACTACACCAGATTTAAACTTATAACATCAGCTTCACCAGCCTTTACAATATCTGCACATTTCTTGTGGTTTTATTCCTTTCACACTTTGCTTTACCTTATCTCTCTGCTTCCGGAAAGTGTCTCTCCTTTATTAACATATACAGTTGTGTTCAAAATTATTCAACCCCCACTGAAATTGAGTGTTTTGGCCAGTTTGACATTGATTTTGATCATTCAGTCATCTTGCTTACAATTAAATCAAAGAGGCACGTGTAGGTCAGACAAATATAACATAACATTTATAATGAAATAACCACAAATGTCTTTTCTGTGCTCACATCATTATCAGTTTTATTCAACCCCCAAGTGACATTCAATCTTAGTACTTAGTACAACATCCTTTTACAGTTATAACAGCTTTTAAACGTGAAGCATAGCTTGACACAAGTGTCTTGCAGCGATCTACGGGTATCTTCACCCATTCGTCATGGGCAAAAGCCTCCAGTTCAGTCACATTCTTAGGCTTGCGCACTGCAACAGCTTTCTTTAAGTCCCATCAGAGGTTCTCAATCGGATTTAAGTCAGGTGACTGCAATGGCCACTCCAAAATGTTCCAGCCTTTAATCTGCAACCATGCTCTAGTGGACTTGGAGGTATGCTTGGGATCATTGTGCTGTTGAAAGGTCCAACGTCTCCCAAGCCTCAGGTTTGTGACAGACTGCATCATATTGTCATCCAATATCTCCTGGTACTGAAGAGAATTCATGTACCTTGCACACGCTGAAGCTTCCCTGTACCTGCAGAAGCAAAACAGCCCCAAAGCATGATTGACCCCCGCCATGCTTCACAGTAGGCAAGTGTTCTTTTCTTCATAGGCCTTGTTCTTCCTCCTCCAAACATAGCGTTGATCCATGGGCCCAAACAGTTCTAATTTTGTTTCATCAGTCCACAGAACACTATCCCAAAACTTCTGTGGTTTGTCCACATGACTTTTGGCATACTGCAGTCGACTCTTCTTATTCTTTGGAGATAGCAAGGGGGTGCGCCTGGGAGTTCTGGCATGGAGGCCTTCATTACGCAGTGTGCGCCGTATTGTCTGAGCTGAAACTTCAGTACCCACATCTGACAAATCTTTTCTCAGTTCCTCAGCAGTCACACGGGGACTTTTCTCCACTCTACGCTTCAGGTAGCGCACAGCAGTCGAAGTCAGCATCTTCTTTCTGCCACGACCAGGTAGCGTTTCAACAGTGCCCTTTGCCTTGAATTTGCAAATGATGCTTCCTATGGTCTCTCTTGGTATGTTTAACATCTTTGCAACCTCTTATAGCCATTGCCCTTCCTGTGAAGAGTAATCACCTCTTCTCTTGTCTTCCTGGACCATTCTCTTGACTTCACCATGTTTGTAACCACACCAGTAAATGTCTAGAAGGAGCTGAGTATCACAGTCATTTTAAAGCTGCCTAATTGGTGCTTATTATGCTTTATTGCTGCTCCGTGACATCCACAGGTGTTTTCAATACCTGATTGAAAACACTTGAATGAACCTCTGTTCTTCAGAGTGGTAGTCTTTAAGGGGTTGAATAATTGTGTCAATGAAGAATTCACAAAAGAAACATTTGCGTGGCTTAAAGTTTGGTGCAGGAAGGAGGCTTTGGGGTTTTAGAGCACTGGGCTCATTTTGCACTGGGGTACAATCTGTATAGTTGTGATAGATTGCACCTGAATGGAAGAGAGTCTGCTGTGCTAGGGAGAGGATGGTTAAAAGGTTGGAGGAGACTTTAAACTAGTGGAAGGGGGGGAGGGATACAGTATCTTACAAAATGGAGACAGAGCAGATAGCGGAAGGGTTTCAGTTCAGACTAAGGGGGTGGAGCCGGGGGATGGGTAATGTCAGAACAGTGGAGGCATGTAATGTAAAGTCGCATTCAGCATGTGTGGGTAGAGACAACATTAAATGTATGCTTGCTAATGCAAGGAGCCTTAATAACAAGATGGGGGAACTAGAGGTAATAGCATACACTAAGCAATACGACATTATAGGAATAACAGAAACATGGTGGGACGAAACGCATGACTGGGCTGTAAACTTAAACGGTTATACATTGTTTAGAAAGGATAGGAAACATAAGAAAGGGGGTGGAGTGTGTTTATATGTAAATCAGGATTTAAGCCTAATATTACACAACTGGAAAGCGATGAGGGAAATGTGGAATCCTTATGGGTAAATATTTCGTTGGGGAATAAACAGGGAAGTCAATTATTGGTTGGCATATGCTATAAACCACCTAATATAGATAATGATGAGGAAGAACAACTGTTAGAGCAAATTAGGAAGGCTGCACATCATGGCAGCACTTTAATTATTGGAGATTTTAATTACCCGGACATAAATTGGGATAGTGGGACTAGTAATTCAGCAAAGGGAATCCGGTTCCTGAACATTTTAAATGATACCTTCATGTCACAACTGGTAGAAACACCAACTAGAGAGGATAACTGTCTGGACCTGGTTATAACAAATAATGTGGATCTTTTTCAAATATTAATGTAAAAGAACAGTTGGGAAATAGCGACCATAATATGGTGACTTTTGAAATAAACTAAAAAAACACATTCATAAGGGTCATGCTAAAACATATAATTTTAAAAAGGCCAACTTTATTAAAATAAAGGAAGCTCTCAATGTCATTGACTGGCAGAAACTCTTTCACGGGAAAAACACTGAGGATAAGTGGAATATCTTTAAACTAACACTAGAAAAGTACACGTCACAATATATTCCACTGGTTAATAAATATAAAAGAAACAGACTGAAACCAATGTGGCTTAGTAGGAAGGTAACTAAGGAAATGAAAAATAAAAAGAAGGCATTTAAAGCTTTTAAATCTGATAAATCTGAGGCATCCTATAAAGCATATAGGGCAGCCAATAAAGCATGTAAAAATGCGATTAGATGGGCTAAACTAGAAAATGAAAAAGAAATAGCCAAAGAGAGCAAGACCAACCCTAAAAGATTCTTTAGGTACATAAATTCTAAAAAACCCAAGAGTGAAAATGTAGGTTCACTAAAATCTGAGTCAGGGTTATTGTTAACTGAAGATCAGGATAAAGCAGAAATTTTAAATGATTATTTTTCTTCAGTATTTATCAAAGAGAAACCTATAACAGGAGACATGAAATTCATTAATAAAAACTTACTAATACAAAGTGACTGGTTGACTCAGGACAAGGTTTACACAAATTAAACAATGTGAATGTTAATAAAGCCCCAGGGCCAGATGGAATTCACCCGCGAGTACTGAGAGAGCTATGTGTTGAAATATGTAAACCTCTGTTCTTAATCTTTCGAGATTCTTTTCTTTCAGGAATAGTACCAGAGGATTGGAGAAAAGCTGACGTGGTCCCTATATTTAAGAAAGGTTTAAAATTTGTGCCTGGGAATTATAGACCTGTGAGCTTAACATCTGTGGCTGGGAAAGTATTTGAGGGGTACTAAGGGATAATATTCAGGAATTTATTGGGAGGTATAATGTAATTGGCAAAAATCAGCATGGTTTCATGAAACACAGATCATGTCAGACAAACCTAATTACGTTCTATGAGGAAGTAAGTAGAAGTATAGATCAGGGGGTCGCAGTGGATGTGATTTACTTAGATTTTGCCAAAGCTTTCGACACAGTTCCACACAAAAGGTTACTACTTAAATTAAGAAAAAATGGTCTAGATGAAAATACTTGTTCTTGGATAGAAAACTGGCTAAAAGATAGGGTACAGAGAGTGGTCATAAATGGTACATTTTCAAGATGGACACCAGTGGTAAGTGGTGTCCCTCAGGGGTCTGTTATAGGACCAATACTATTCAATTTATTTATAAATGACCTTGAGATAGGCATTGAAAGTCATGTATCAGTGTTTGCAGATGACACAAAGCTAGGAAAAGTAATACAATGTGAGCAGGATGTTACTTCGCTGCAGAGGGATTTAGATAGATTCGGGGACTGGGTACTTAAATGGCAGATGAAATTTAATCTAGATAAATGTAAAGTTATGCACTTTGGAGTGAAGAACACACAAGCAATTTATACCCTAAATGGTGCGGAGTTAGGGAAATCCAAGCAGGAGAAGGATTTGGGAATAATCATAGACTTCAAACTAAGTAACAATGTGCAATGTCAAACAGCAGCCGCCAAGGCCAGCAAAGTACTGGCATGCATTAAAAGGGGAGTTCACTCACGGGATGAAAACATAATTTTGCCTCTGTATAAATCAATGGTCAGGCCGCACCTTGAATATGCCGTGCAATTTTGGGCACCTGTCTTAAAAAAAGATATTATATCGTTAGAAAAAGTGCAGAGACGGGCAACTAAATTAATAAGGGGATGGAAGGGTTAAGTTATGAGGCAAGACTAACAAGCTTAAACCTGTTTAGTTTAGAGAAACGGCGCCTTAGAGGGGATCTGATAACCTTATATAAATATATATGGGGCCATTATCAACCATTGTCTGATAACCTATTCATTAACAGGACTATACATAGGACAAGGGGTCATCCATTTAGACTGGAAGAAAGAAAATTTAGCTTAAAGCATAGGAAGGGTTATTTTACGGTGAGAACAATAAAGCTGTGGAATTCTCTGCCTGTTGAGGTGGTTGGGTCAGAGTCTGTACAGACTTTTAAAAAACGACTGGATGACTTCCTGCAGACACAGAATATTAAGGGTTATAATATTTAATATGTGGGTAAAAGCTTCTTGATCCAAGGAGAAATCTGACGCCATTCTGGGGTCAAGAAGGAATTTTTTCCCAGTATGTTGCATATTGGCAAGCATTCAGACTGGGTTTTTTGCCTTCTTTTGGATCAACAGCAGTAGGTTATGTGGGAGAGGCTGAACCCGATGGACGCATGTCTTTTTTCAGCCTATATAACTATGTAACTATGTAACTATGTAACATTTACTACTGTATTACAAAACCAATTGATGTCATTTTAGTTGCATATGGTTCTTTAAAAAGTCCTTGTAGGATTTCATTCTGAATACAATTACAAATGTCACTAAATTCCCTAAAACCCTTTACAGCATTGGGGGTTGAATAATTTTGAACACAACTGTAAATACCAAGAGTGTAGAGAGCCCCATATAAATAAATACAAATGTTTCCTATAGTAAACAGACACCCAGTGAATATATATTCTCACGTCACGTGCCACTTTTCCAGGTGAGGCAGTTCAGTATTAGGGTACATAAAGAGTTATTCCGAGAGAGACGATCTGGCCCCAAATTTCCCCGCACGTTGACATTTCGGGGTCATTCGGCTATTCGGAGAGCGGGCAGTTTGCCAAATTTTGCAGAACTGCCAGCAAATACAGTGCCTGTTCGGCAGCAGTGAAATCCCCCATAGAGAAGCAATGGTTAATCTATTCACATTGAACAGCAGAGAAATGTCAGTGAAATGCCCTGATGTTCAGTGGTTTCCTTCGGCAGGTTTAATCAGGCGAATCCCATAGGTTTCAATGTTAAAAATATTCCCGGTTTAGGCTAGGGTCAGACTGAGGCAGTGCGAACGCGCGTGCAGGCGCACTTAATCACGGCCGTAGTAGCAGCAAGTGCCAGGCAATGACGGCCAATATACGAAGTACGGTCGCACAAAAGTCCGGCTGCGCAACGCAAGTGGAAAATGAACGCATTTTTTCGAGAACGTGAAACCACTAGTACTGACGTACAGAGTGCGCTGCATCCACTAGCGGCGTGTGTGCATGATTAGGAGACGTCAGACGCTGCTATTGTCCGGCCAACATAACGTCCAGACCCAAAAAGTGTTTTATTGATGATCCGTACAAAATCACGGATGAAACTGCGCATCGTATGACCGCTATTGCGTATTCCGTGAAAAAATACGTCCATTCGTTCAACGCACTTTTTCACGGACAACGTGAAAAATGCGTTAGTCTGACCCTAGCCTTAATTCAATATCTAATAAACCATTTATTATTTTAATCTGCAGCAAAAAGTCTCTTTATTTATTGATTTTTTAGGATCATTTAGGCATTTTTGGGGATTTTTCAGCAAAAAAGATTTTTTTTTTTTAAAGCGTTTTTTCTTTTTTCTGTAACAGACCTTTTTATTATCATTGGACAAGAAAAAAGATATGGGACAACGCTCTTGAAATGCACTACAACAATATAAGAGACAGTTGGTTTATGTAGAAATAAAGGATATTAGTCCAACGCACCTTTATATCAAAGAATGACGCAGTATTCGATGATTGCATGGGCTACAGTATACATGGACCTCAAAAGAGAAAAATACATAGCATAGTGTGACACTGTATGACCATATTGTGCATATATAGATATCAACAGATGTACAGTCACGCTTTGTGAGAGCTCCTAGCCCTCATATGTTCGCTCCACAGGTTATTAATGGGGCTAACTTGGCTGCCCGTACCTCCCGATTCGTACATGGCCACACAGGGTAGCGGACTCTCGGTCTGCAATGTAGACAGTGGTGGTCCGTGTGCAGAACAACAGGCTCAGGTGGACAGGAGTATGAAGTAAAAACTTTGATTACCCAAATGGGATAAAAAGAACCATATAAAAGTGACAAGCAAATAACAATCAGCCAGACGCGTTTCGCACCCCTCCGGGAGCTTCCTCAGTGGCAAGAGATTGTGGTTACCGTCCCTCTGTGATGTCTGGTATACAAGTGTACGGTCTAAATGAATGGGACCTTGTTCACCTGATTCTGTGCGTTTCATCGTGGTTGTTCCGGCCTTGCCTGATGACGCATCCGTTGTTACCAGTCTCCATTGGTCCATACTACGAAAGTTCCAAACTGTTGTGTGGATACTGTTATCTGTCAGTCATCGTCCATCAGGACGTTCCTAGTCCCAATTTTTTCAATGGTATTACCTCTCATTTGAGGTAATGTGTGAGTCTCCCATATGGGGGCAAGAAGAGTAAAAAAATATAAAAACATATAAGGAAAGAAAGAATAATTAAGTATAAAAATATATATCGCATTTCCTCCTGGTTGATCTTTTTAATCAGATCTTCTCCCCTCTAATCCCTAACAATTTTCTTAAGAACTAAAAACTGTAGACCCACAGGGGAGCCTCCATGAGGGTCTTTAAAATGTGCAAAACAGTATGTTTTTCAAACTTTTTTCTAATGTTCCGCACATGTTCCATGACTCTGACATGAACTGGTCTAATGGTTCTTCCAATATAGATTTTGTTACACGGGCATACAGGCGCATAAATTACATTATTGGAATAGCATGTGGTGATCCCTTTTAGCTTAATGGTCTCGGCATAATTAAAGGAGTCTAGAACTTGTTTCCCAAGACCCAAATTTTTACATGCACTACACGTCCCACATCTATGGATTCCTTCTTTAATTTGAAACATATTCTCATTTTTCTTATTATTACGATTAAGGGTTCTTACAATTTGGTGTTTAATGTTTTTTTTAGCACCTCTATTGATGATATTTGGTTTGTCTCCCAAATAGTTCTTTAATATGGGGTCTTCTAGTAGAATGGGCCAGTATTTCCTAATCACCTTATTAATTTCTTTTGATTGGCAATTAAATTTATAGATGAAAGGAATAACAGATGACATATTTTCGTCTCTAGATGGTTTAATTTTGTACTTCAACATTGTTTTTCTGTCCTGACATCTTATTTTCCCAAGGGTCTTATCCAGAAATGTATTGTCATAACCTTTTTTTTAAAAAAAATTCTGTTTGACTTTATTGGCCTGCTCTTCAAACACATGATCGTCTTTGCAGTTCCTTCTTATACGGGTAAACTGACTTCCCGGTACACTTTTGAGCCAGGTAGTAGAATGACATCTAGTGAATTCCATGTAGCAATTTGTATCAACCGGTTTAAAAAAAGTTTTTGTTTTAATATGGTTGTCCTCCATATAAATGGCCAGGTCTAAATAATTGATCTTACTAGTGCTGAACTGCGCATCCAGAACTATATTCCAATCATTAATATTTAGTTGTTCCAAAAAATTATTTAAAAGAACTTCATCGCCCCTTCCAAATTATGAACAGGTCGTCAATATACCGTCTATACAATATCAAATTCTGCGCCCAGCTACCCAAACCTCCGGACCACTGAGATTCCAAGTGGGCCATAAACAGGTTTGCGTAGCTGGGCGCAAAACGAGTACCCATAGCTGTTCCGGTGAGTTGTAGAAAAAAGTCTCTTTCAATTTTTTTTTAATTATTTTTGAGTATGAATTCAATACCCTCAACGATATATTCTGTCTGTTCTCAAGGGTAAAGAGAAAAGAGGTTTAACCCTTTCGCTGCTGAGGCTTTTCCCGCCCCTGTGCTGAGGTCATTTTTTACCTGTTTTGCGCATCATGTTTAAACGTGTTTTGAAGGCTTATTTTAGTATATGACATCGACATATTATATATCGTTCTTTCCGTCAGACTCGGTAGATTCATAATATGTCATTATTATATGTATACGTTATGTCATGTTTGTATATTATAACAAAAAATGCAATAAAATATGTATTTTCAATAATTTACAGCGTGTAAAGTGTTTTTTTCCACATTTTAACATGCGAGCAATTGCGGTTATATTTTGTATGGGGTGCGCTTGTTAAAAAAATTAGAGATGGGGTCTCGTTACATTTTTTTTTGGGGAAAATGACACCATTTTTAACAAACGCACCGCATACAAAAATCGTTAATGCAGCATCATTGTTCACATTATAATTGAAATGGGAACAATATTGCTGCATTAACAAAACAAAAAAAAAAAAAAAAAAGTGTTTATTTTTTTTTTATTATTTTTTTTTTTAATTTTTTTTTATTTTTATTTTTCTTTTTTTTTTTTTTTTACAATTTTTTTTACTTTCATGTTTGGTATCGTTGGAACGGCCATGCTCTGGCCGATCCAACGATATCAAAATTTAACCCCTAACTGCCACGAATCGGGAGATAGGGAGTTCATTGGAACTCCCTATCTCCACACTTCGTGGCAGTTAGGGGTTAATGCTAGGACTGGCGTCATCGTGCTGCGCACGATGACGCCAGTCCTCTGGGGGAGTTCCCGGAAGCTTGGCCGACATCCAAGATGTTAAAAAATGATGAACTGCCTCGATCTCCTTTGAATGAGGTTTAACACTGTACAGGGAATGTACCTCATACGTAACTAGGATATAGTTGGGTTCCCAGACAATGTTTTCCTCTGAGGAGACCCATAGTGTCTCGTAGATAGGATGGAATTTTAATCACGGCTGGCTGTAATAAGGTATCTATATACTGTGAAAGTCTACTAGTTATTGACTCGATTCCAGAGATGATAGGCCGCCCTGGAGGGAGGACAGGGTCTTTATGTATCTTAGGAAGTAGGTAAAAAAACGGAATCTTAGGATATTTAATATTTAGATAATTGTATTCTTTTTCACTAAGAATAAATAGTTCTTTACCTTTCTTTAATAGTTCTAAAAGTAGAAGTTGTATTTTCTTAGTGGGGTTACCAGATAGAGTTTGATACGTAAGGTTATCCCCTAGTTGTCGTTTAGCTTCACCATTGTAATATTCCGGATCTAAGATAACAATTCCTCCCCCCCTTTATCTGCCGGTTTGATAATGATACTAGGATCTTTCTGTAGATTTTTGAGAGATATAGGTTCCCTCCCTTGATAAATTCCATTTAAATTTATTAGGTTTGACGTTATTTTTGTGAATAGAGTCTATATCCCTCATACACATGTGTTGAAAAACTTTCATCTCTTCTGAGACCATGTGTTTTTGGAAAAAGGTGGAAGCCTCTCTCAGGTGAGTATGAGTAAATTCACTGGTAGAGGGTGGGCGTTCAAGGGGATGCTTTAAAAGTAATTTCTTTAAACTCATTTTTCTTTTAAATCTCTCCAAATCAAGGAACATATCAAATTTATTGAGTGAAACACTCGGGGCAAATTTAAGCCCCTTCTTTAATACTCTTGTTTCAGTCCTAGTAAGTACCCTTTTACTAAGATTGAAAATACCAGTGGAATCAGTCCCTTCTTTTATCGTCTTTCTTTTTATGGCAGACCTTCCTCCTCTAACCCTTCTTCTTGCCTTTCTAAAAGCCTTTTCTTTACATGAGTAACCAAAGGGGGTTGTGGAACCACCTTTATATCTGGTTCCAGAGGCATGTTTCTTTGATTTATTAGAAGTTTCGTTCCTTCCGTGGATCTGGGAAAATCCTCAATGGGCTCTTCATGTTCTAATACCACATAAGGAGTGTATAAGGGATGATCTTTAGCATGGAATCCATGTTTGTTCCAATTGGATTTCCATTGGTACTGTGTTGAGGGGCTATGGTCATTAATGTTCATTGATTGATTCGTATTGTTAGTTGTTGGTATATTATCTACAAAAGTTACTGATACCTTCAAATCTGGTTCAATGACAGTAATTTCTTCTAGAGGTTGAGTACAAACTACCCCCTTCTTAATTCTGACGGGAATACGACTGGGGCCATTTTTGGGGGGAATGGCGCCTGGCGTACCTTCTTTATCAGGAGGGGGTGAATTGTCAGTAGAGAGCTCTTTGTCATGACTAGGGATGAGCCGAACACTCCCCGAGTTCGGTTCAGAGCCGAACCTGAACTTTCCAAATGTTCGGATCCAAACCCGAACCCGAACTCAAACTCAATACAAGTCAATGGGGCTGAAAATTTGGTTTTTAGAGTGCCCTCCAAGAGGGCATACATGCTAGATATTTGCCATAAAAGGTGTATGGGGGTCCGGGTAGTGCCCTGGGGGACAGGAAACAAGGACAAAAAGTAAAAAAAAAACGTTTTTAAAGGGACAGTGAGTTTTCCATGAAATAAGGGTTAAAAATAAAAACGAAAAATTCCTTCAAATATCATGCCTAGGAGGTCCCCATAACCTGCCCGTGAAGTGGCGGATTTCTAGGATGTATAGAAATATGTAAAAACCCAAAAATGACATTTCAAATTATGGTAAATGCTTTTCCTTTAATCTATCCATAAACAACTGCTTGGGGCGGCAGCCTGTATGAAAAGAGGAGACATTTTGGGACACGCAGAAAAAGTTTACTGATTTTTTGGTGCTGAAAAGCAGGAGAATGACTGGAGAATGGAAAATTCTAGACCAAATAGCCGATTTGGAAAGTGAGTTAAATGGGAGAATTTTTCTGGTTTGGCTATTTTGAGCTAGAATGTTCTCTTCAGTCATTCTCCTGAGTTTCACCTTTCTCTGAATAACCCTGTCAGGGATATTCAGAGAGCGGTGAAGAGCAGGAGAATGACTGGAGAATGGAAAATTCTAGGTCAAAATAGCCAAACCAGAAAACTTCTCCCATTTAGGCTAGGGTCAGACTAGCGAATTTTTAACGTGCGTTTAGGCGCAATTAATCACAGCCGCACTAGCAGCAAATGACGGGCAATGACGGTCAATATACGAAGTACGGTCGCACGAAAGTCCGGCTGCGCAATGCAAGTGGAAAATGAACGCATTTTTTCGAGAAAGCAGAACCGCTAGTACAGATGTACAGAGTGCACTGCGTCCACTAGCGGCGTGTGTGCGTGATTTGGAGACGTCAGACCCCGCTCATGTCCGGCCATCATAACGTCCAGACACCAAAGTTTCCTGGTTTGGATCTGTAAAAAATCACGCACAAAAATGCGCATCGTATGACCGTTTTCGCGAATTCCGTGAGAAAATACGGCAATGCGTTCGGATGCACGGTCGCTTTTGACGGTCGCTGCGAAAAATGCGTTAGTCTGACCCTAGCCTTATCTCACTTTCCAAATCGGCTATTTGGTCCAGATTGTTCTCTTTTCCTGCCATTCTCCTGGTTTTCACCTTTCTCTGAACAACCCTGAGAGAGAGGTGAAAGCCAGGAGAACTGGCTGGAGAAGAGAACAATCTAGACCAAATAGCCAATTTGGAAAGTGAGTTAAATGGGAGAATTTTTCTGGTTTGGCTATTTTGACCTAGAATTTTCACTTCTCCAGTTATTCTCCTGCTTTTCACCGCTCTCTGAATAACCCTGTGAATGTTTAATCCCAAGGTGAAAAATAACATTGCTTTAGATGTTATTTTGATTTTTTTTAAAACACCAGTTAAATGAAGCATATTAGGAAGTTTTAGGAAGCAAATTAATTCTCAAATCTCAATCAGAAGCAGACACCACCCCACCCCCTCAGTACCTCAGTATAGTGTACAATGTATCAAATTGATTACCAGACTAAAAACACCTGGTGTTATACCATATGTGAACAGAGGTCATTTAGAGTTGAGAATCTTTCACGTACACATTAGTTTTTAATTCAATATCTAATAAACCGTTGCTTATAATATTCTGCAGTAAAGAGTCTCTTTATTTCTAGATTTTTTAGTATTTTTTTAAGCATTTTCTATACTTTTTTCAAAATTTCTTTTTTTTTTCGAACTCGAACTGAACACACCCAAAAAGTTCGAAGTTCGCGAACTTTTGAACTGCCAAAGTTCTGGCCGACCTCCGAACTGTCCGAACCCGAACAGCTCATCCCTAGTCATGACAAGTGGAGATCACATCTTCTTTCCTCTTTGGACAAACCCTTTCTCTAACTGGAGTGAGATTAGGAAGGATTAGAATGGTGTTCTCTATATTTGCCTCTCCCTTTATTGAGTGGAGTGCCCCGAATTTTTGGTAAGAAGTGGGTACTTTTATGTTGGAATTGCACCCCTATCATATTAGGTCTTTTCCTAAAGGATTTTCGGGAAATGGGCGATGTGGATTTGTATTGTCATTCTTTTACTTTTCCCGTCTGGTAATCTTCAATAGCTCTCTGATATTTCTTTATTTTTTGTTTTCCACTAATTCCTCTGTAAGTTTTTCCATAATTGATTTCATATCCTGGAAAATTGACTCTTGGTGTTCTTCCATTGTTACCCTACCCAGATCTTGAATCAGGGATTGAATTTGATTGTTGAGATCAGATAAAGATCTTTTTCTATAGTTGATAATATATTGCATTGTGGTACTGGCAAACCCTTCTAACATCTGATACCACCCTTCTAAAAATTGGGGGTTGTCTCGATCTGAGGAAGGGAGTTTGAAATATCTGAGTCCTCTAGATCTGAGATCTGTTCTCTGATATATTTTTCTAGGGTAACTATTTCCCACTTTGATTTAATTTCCTTGGTCAAAACGTTCTCTAGTTGATGAGCAAGATTATATACATCAGGTTGTTGTACAGGGGGGGCAATTCCTAAGTACGATCCGAAAAGAACATCGATATTCATACCTATACTGTCTCTATATAGATTGAGCAACATGGTGATAGCAGCACACACAAGCGGGAAGAAAGAAACAAGTTCTAGACTCCTTTAATTATGCTGAGATCGTTAAGCTAGAAGGGATCACCACATGCTATTCCAATAATGTAATTTATGAGGTTGTATGCCCGTGTACCAACATCTATATTGGAAGAACCATTAGACCAGTTCATGTCAGAGTCATGGAACATGTGCCGAACATTAGAAAAAAGTTTGAAAAATATACTGTTTCCGCACATTTTAAAGACCATCATGGAGGTTCCCCTGTGGGTCTACAGTTTTTAGCTCTTAAGAAAATTGTTAGGGATTGGAGGGGAGAAGATCTGATTAAAAAGATCAACCAGGAGGAAATGCGATATATTTTGTTTTAACACTCTGATTCCAAATGGCCTTAATAGCGATTTTGAATTGTGCCACTTCTTATAATCCTTTTGAGACTATACCCCCTCTTTAGTTATCCCACTGATTACATCACATATAACATCTTATTAGATTTTGTAGGGCAATTTATGCCAGCTACCCTTTGGTTGTCTCAATATAGATTGTTGCAGGGTAGATCTTTCGGCTATTCATGTGTTTTTATACTTAATTATTCTATCTTTCCTTAAATGTTTTTATATTTTTTACTCTTCTTGCCCCCATATGGGAGACCCACACATTACCTCAAATGAGAGGTAATACCATTGAAAAAATTGGGACTAGGAACGTCCTGATGGACGATGATGGACAGATAACTGTATCCACACAACAGTTTGGAACTTTCGTTGTATGGACCAATGGAGACTGGTAACAACGGATGCGTCATCAGGCAAAGCCGGAACAACCACGATGAAATGCGCAGAATCAGGTGAACGAGGTCCCGTTCATTTAGACCGTACACTTATATACCAGACATCACAGAGGGAAGGTAACCACAATCTCTTGCCACTGAGGAAGCTCCCGGAGGGGTGCGAAACGCGTCTGGCTGATTGTTATTTGCTTGTCACTTTTATATGGTTCTTTTTATCCCATTTGGGAAATAAAAGTTTTTACTTCATACTCCTGTCCACCTGAGCCTGTTGTTCTGCACACGGACCACCACTGTCTACATTGCAGAGCGAGAGTCCGCTACCCTGTGGGGCCATGTACGAATCGTGAGGTACGGGCAGCCAAGTTAGCCCCATTAATAACCTGTGGAGCGAACATATGAGGGCTAGGAGCTCTCACAAAGCGTGACTGTACATCTGTTGATACACTATATTGCCAAAAGTATTTGCTCACCCATCCATATGCGAGTCAAGGCAGGTGAGCAAATACTTTTGGCAATATAGTGTATCTATATATGCACAATATAGTCATACAGTGTCACACTATGCTATGTATTTTTCTCTTTTGAGGTCCATGTTACTGTAGCCCATGCAATCATCGAATACTGTGTCATTCTTTGATATAAAGGTGCGTTGGACTAATATCCTTTATTTCTACATAAACCGACTGTCTCTTATATGGTTGTAGTGCATTTCAAGAGTGCTGTCCCATATCTTTTTTCTTGTCTCCTGTTTTTAGAGATTTGGGGAGGTGAACAAGAGAGCACCGAAATGTCAGAGACGTTTCGGTGCTCTCTGAATAACCTCCATATTGTAAAACCATGCACTGGCAGGCGCAGTCTGTTGCATTAGGGTTTGGACACATGGAACATTTATTAATAAAAAGCTTATGTTTAGACGATTTTGCACAAAAATATACTTTTCATTAGAAATAACAAGTCTGTGATCAGAGATACAGATTTTATGCTTTTCATCATAAACCAGATGAGAGACATCTAAATTGTCAACGCAGGAGCAAAAGAGGACCCCTTCACCCAACATTAGGGTGTGCCTGGAAGTAAAGGTCGACCACCTAGTCACAAATTCCATATGACGCCATCGTTTGACTTCCATCACGAGGTTTTTTGTAAATTCAGCTTTTTGGATAAAACGCAGGAATCTACAAATATCTGGAATTTGGCTGAACTGCGGGAACTTCAAAACAAAAGTTATTTGGCCGTAATATCTTTTCTCCTCACTTTACATTCATGTTACCCATCATTCCGGAGCAGGAGAAATGCAAATAACACAAACAATTACCTGTTGTGTGTTTTTATCTATAGGAGGCATTCATTAACATCTGCCGGGCTACCATTGAAGAGCTCGCGGGGTGGATGGCATCAAACCCACAAAAAAACATTATCATGCTAACAAATAAATCCAAAAACAAAACAAAATTTAAGGAATGACACATTGTTTTTTATTTAATCTAGTTCTTTCTTGACGCGTGACGGAAGCTTTCAGGCTCTCGCTGCCGTCACTCCTCATCCCTGAACTATACATTAATTCCAGCACATACACCTTCCCCCGCTGCCCGCGTGCATTGGCTAAATTACTCTTAATGGATAAAGATATTCTCCCCTGTATATTCATTGTTGGCTTCGGAGCGAGCCCCTCCACGCAGAAGCATTAGACACACTGCAAAGTGGGTTATATAAGGAAACAAATTATCCAGTTGAATGGAGACTCTTCAATGAAGAGACACTTAAAGAGTTGGCAGTATGCAATTTACCAGCAGCTGCCCACAGGCAGGCTTTCTTCTCAGCTCCAATGTTGGATACAGAGTTTCCAGGCCATGACCGGATTTAATGATCGGACTTAATAATATTGCATTACTTGGCAGCAACAGGTAAAAATGGCCTCCAGGGAGCATTTTCCCTCCGCCGAAACAATATACTGAACCAAATCCAGCAAAGATAAACTCGGACGAGCCGAGCTGGCATACTGACAAATATTCAGACAAGATGAATTGATGTGCCGATAAATATTCAGACAAGACGTATCGATGTGCCGATAAATAATCAGACAAGACAAATCAATTTGTTGATAAATATTCAGACAAGACGAATCGATGGGTTGATAAATATTCAGACAAGACGAATCAATGTGCCGACAAATATTCAGACAAGACGAATTGATGTGCCGATAAATATTCAGACAAGATGAATCGATGTGCCGATAAATATTCAGACAAGATGAATCGATGTGCCAATAAATATTCAGACAAGACGAATTGATGTGCCGATAAATATTCAGACAAGATGAATCGATGTGCCGATAAATATTCAGACAAGATGAATCGATGTGCCAATAAATATTCAGACAAGATGAATCGATGTGCCGATAAATATTCATACAAGATGAATCGATGTGCCGACAAATATTCAGACAAGACGAGTTGATGTGCCGATAAATATTCAGACAAGACGAATTGATGTGCCGATAAATATTCAGACAAGACGAATTGATGTGCCGATAAATATTCAGACAAGATGAATTGATGTGCCAATAAATATTCAGGCAAGACGAATTGATGTGCCGATAAATATTCAGACAAGACGAGTTGATGTGCCGATAAATATTCAGACAAGACGAATTGATGTGCCGACAAATATTCAGACAAGACGAGTTGATGTGCCGATAAATATTCAGACAAGATGAATCAATGTGCCAACAAATATTCAG
This sequence comes from Leptobrachium leishanense, assembly GCA_009667805.1. NCBI lineage: Eukaryota > Metazoa > Chordata > Amphibia > Anura > Megophryidae > Leptobrachium > Leptobrachium leishanense. The sequence goes on from CM019067.1 coordinate 336,239,289, forward strand.
ACAAGATGAATTGATGTGCCGATAAATATTCAGACAAGATGAATTGATGTGCCGATAAATATTCAGACAAGACGAATTGATGTGTCGATAAATATTCAGACAAGACGAATTGATGTGCCGATAAATATTCAGACAAGATGAATCGATGTGCCGATAAATATTCAGACAAGACGAATCAATATGCTGATTATATAGAAACATATTTATTACGCGAGAAACAAGAGGGACGGTGATAGCAGGCGGCCCGGGATGTTTCTGTTTAATCTCACGTTTCTTCCAGACGCCAAAATATTATCAGCGATTCATAGAATGGAATTCCGGCCGACAGTTTAATATCAAAACTATGATAACTAGTGGGGCAGTGATTTCAGCTACTCCTTATACAATGCCTGAAAAGCTAATTGCATGTACCACACAATTCATCAGTATGCAATACAAAGTGCAAATGCAAGTCACGAAGGGTATAGAAAAACACAGTATTCGGTATATGCAATATATTAAGGTGCAGTAGCAATAATTATGGTAAAGTGCGAGTGCACCAGTGGATAAAAGTGCAGGTGCAGCGATGATGAGGACAATGCAGCAGTGAGAATAAAAGTCCAGTTAAGATATTCAGTCTAATCCATAAAAAGTAAGGAGATTGAGAGAGTCACAAACACACACTGTCAGGACTCGCCACGGGGAAACTGTAGTACTGGAACGGTGGGAACCCAAGAGGCAGAGTATACCAGATCGTGAGAGCCACTATACGAAGGGTGAGATGGAATGGTACAACCCTATTCGTGATAGTGGCCGAGACGTCAGGTGTTGATGGGTATGAAGAGATAGGCACGATGATACTGGAGGCTTGACACGGTGAATAATGTGCAGTATGTGAAAACAGCATAATATAGTAACAGACCCGTAGGGGGTCGCAGTACTCACGGCAGACGATAGGTATCTCAAGGCATGGAGGGAACGTGAGGTACTGTGGTGTACTGTAGTAGGCTGGGGTTCTGCGGCTTGGTGAGACGGCTGTAAGGCTGAAGAGCCAAAGCGGATTGAGGTGCTGGAGGCGCTGTAGTAGGCCGGAGGTCTGAGGCTCGGTGAGACGGCTGTAAAGGCTGAAGAGCCAGAGCGGATTGAGGTGCTGGATGCGCTGTAGCAGGCTGAAGGTCTGAAGCTCGGTGAGACGGCTGTAAAGGCTGAAGAGCCAAAGCGGATTGAGGTGCTGGATGCGCTGTAGCAGGCTGAAGGTCTGAAGCTCAGTGAGACGGCTGTAAAGGCTGAAGAGCCAAAGCGGATTGAGGTGCTGGAGACGCTGTAGCAGACCGGAGGTCTGAGGCTTGGCGAGACGGCTGTAAGGCTGAGGAGCCAAAGCGGATTGAGGTGCTGGAGACGCTGTAGCAGGCCGGAGGTCTGAGGCTTGGCGAGGTGGCTGTAAGGCTGAGGAGCCAAAGCGGATTGAGGTGCTGGAGACGCTGTAGCAGGCCGGAGGTCTGAGGCTTGGCGAGGTGGCTGTAAGGCTGAGGAGCCAAAGCAGATTGAGGTGCTGGAGACGCTGTAGCAGGCCGGAGGTCTGAGACTCGGTAAGACGGCTGTAAAGGCTGAAGAGCGGCCACTGTATGACTTAGAGACAATGAAACACAGTCCATGTGCTAGGAATCATACTCAATAATTGGGCATTTACTCACAGTTCTGTAGCCTCTTTTAAACCGATTCCCGCCGTACCTGGCGTCTGACGTCATCTCCCGGCGCCAAGGTCCTCATCGATATAGCGCGCATGCATGCGCCGGCCGCGGTCTAGGGGATAGGGTGTCGGGGGATGAAGGTGTGGTAACCATGGTATCAGATGTGGTTTGCCGAGGATGGGACGGACAGCGTTAGCGTCGGGTCCGGCGGGCACCGGGCGGTATCAGGGGGCGATCCTGACAGGGCCCCCCACCAAGGCGACCCCTTCGGGGGCGATCGGGATGGACCACATGAAAACGCCGAACCAGAGCAGGAGCATGTACCTCATTATAAGACACCCAGGAGTCCTCTTCTGCGCCATAGCCCTTCCAGTGGATTAGGTACTCCAAACGATGTCGCCGCCATCGAGAATCTAGTATGGTCTCCACCTCATATTCGTTATCCGATACCGAGGTCACAGGTCCAGGAGCTACCAGAACTCGGTTAGGAAATGGGTCAGGGGTCGCGGATCTTAGTAGAGAGACATGGAACACAGGATGTATTTTCAATGTTGATGGTAAACGAAGTCGTACAACCACAGGAGACAGTACTCTGTCGATGGCGAAGGGGCCAAGGAAACGGGGACCTAGTTTACGAGAAGGACAAAACAGGTTAATATTACGGGCTGAGAGCCATACCTTATCTCCTTCTCGATATATGGGAGCCGGTCTTCTATGATGGTCTGCATAGAACTTGAACCTCCGTTGTGCCTTCAATAACTCAGTTCGGACAAGGCGGTAGTTTTTGTGGATCAGTGATAGTCGTTCATCGGCCTTCGGGATGTTAGTCTCTAAAGGTGACCCAGGTAACATGGAGGGATGATAGCCGGTATTGATATAGAAAGGTGTCATAGTCGTGGAGCGTTGTACCTGATTGTTGTAGGCGAACTCTGCTAGAGGTAGATACGCGACCCAGTCATGTTGGAGATGGGATATATAACAACGTAAGTATTGTTCCAGAATCCCGTTGGTACGTTCAGTTTGCCCATTGGCCTGAGGGTGATATGCGGAGGTCAATGCTTGGGTGATATGTAATCCCTTACAGAAAGCCCTCCAGAAGCGTGCTGTAAATTGCGTCCCTCTGTCTGTTACTATAGTAGAGGGTAATCCATGGAGACGGAAGATTTCTCTGATGAAAACGGAGGCGGTTTCTGTGGAGGTAGGTAGTCCCACGAGGGGGATGAAATGTGCCATTTTCGTAAATCTATCAACAACCACCATGATAGTATCGTGTTTCAATGATTTTGGTAATTCCACTATAAAGTCCATAGCAATATCAGACCAGGGTACAGAGGGTACGGGTAGCGGTTGTAACAATCCTTGAGGTCTATGTCTGGATGTCTTCATTCTTATACATGTAGGACAATTCGTGATGTATTCAGTAATAGTCTTTGACATATGTGGCCACCAAAAGGATCTTTTTATAGTATTGCTGGTTTTGTGAATACCTCCATGGCCTCCTAGGGTGGAATCATGGAAATGCTGTAATACTGCGGTCACAGCTAGAGGGGGTACGTATATTCTTTCTTGATGTACTAAGAATCCGTCCTTTTCTGAAAATGGTATCCCCGTGGGGGCTTCCTGAAGCGAAGGAGTGTTACGAGCGATCAGTTGCCATAGAGTATTTTCTTGTGTTAGAAAACATGTAGATGGTAATATGGTCTCTTGTTCTCTGGTTCTCTCTGGATTGCCTATTCTTGATAAGGCATCTGCTTTTCCCGTTTTTTCTCCCGGGTCTGAAGGTAATGTATAAATCAAACCGGCTAAAAAAGAGGGCCCACCTGGCTTGTCGGGGTTTTAGCCTACGGGCTCTTTGTAGGTATTCTAAGTTTCTATGGTCTGTGAAAACAGTCACTGGGTGGCGTGTGCCTTCTAGCAGATGCCTCCATTCTTCCAAGGCCATTTTTATGGCTAAGAGCTCTCTCTCGCCTACGTCATAGTTACGCTCAGCAGGAGATAGCCCTTTTGAAAAGAAACATACAGGATGTACTCGTCCGGTCTTTACTAGCCTTTGAGAGAGCACAGCCCCCACAGCGAATTCTGAAGCGTCTACCTCCATGATATAGGGGTATGTGGGATCTGGTAAGGTGAGGATCGGTGCCTGTGTGAACATATTTTTTAGTTTATGAAAGGCCTTTGTGCGTCTTCAGCCCATGAGAACGTTACATCTTGTTTTGTCAGCCTAGTGAGAGGTCGTATTATTGTCGAGAAGTTTCTTATAAACTTCCTATAAAAGTTGCAGAAACCAATAAAGCTTTGTACTCCCTTTTTGTTTGCCGGAACTGGCCAGGTGGCTACTGCTTCAGTCTTGCTTGGATCCATACGGATGTTTCCAGGGCTGATAATAAATCCAAGGAACTCTACTTTGTCTGTGTCGAAGATACATTTCTCAGCCTTGGCATATAATCTCTGTTCTTGCAGTCTACGTAGTACGGTTTTTACATGTTTTCGATGAGTTTCTAAATCTTGGGAGTATATCAATATGTCGTCTAGGTATATCACGATGTAGCTGTCTAGTATATCACGGAAGACGTCATTCAGAAAACGTTGGAATGTGGCAGGAGCGTTACATAGCCCATACGGCATGACCATATATTCATAGTGGCCATAACGAGAACGGAACGCGGTCTTCCACTCGTCTCCGCTTTTGACACGTATCAGATTATAGGCTCCTCGTAGATCGAGTTTCGTGAATATGTTAGCGGAGCGAAGGCGATCCATCAATTCCGATATCAGGGGGAGAGGATATTTATCCTTGATCGTAATAGCGTTCATGGCTCTGTAATCTACACAAGGTCGAAGTCCTCCATCTTTCTTCCCTACAAAGAAGATAGGGGCTCCGGCAGGTGAGGTAGACGGCCGTATGAAGCCTTTTTGTAGATTGTCGTCGATGTAGTCTTTTAATACCAGTAACTCAGGTTCAGATAAGGGGTAAAGTCTTCCATAAGGAATGGGTGCCCCGGGTAGCAGATCCACAGGGCAGTCATATGGTCTGTGAGGAGGTAGGGTATCGGCCCCCTTTTTCTCAAAAACATGACTAAAGGCTTGGTACGGCTCGGGTACTCCAAGACACATAGCTATGGTGAGGTTCTTACAGGTATGTAGATCTGTGGTCGGGATGTTAGTCTCAGTACCGAAAGACACCGCACCAGAGGACCAGTCTATAGAGGGGTTATTTCTGCGAAGCCAATTGAGACCTAGTACAGCAGGAAACACGGGAGAGGTTACTACATCAAATACTATAGTGTCGCGATGTTCAGTGCCCAGAGATACTAGCAACGGTCGGGTTTCTTTGACGATCGGACCAGATATGGGGGAACTTCCATCGAGCAATTGAATGGTGTAAGAGTGTGATTTGGGGACGATCGGGATACCCAGGGATACAGCTATTCTTTCGTCCACGAAACATCCGCTGGCTCCGGAATCAATCATAGCTCGGAGAGGAACGGCGCATTGGTCCCACTGTAATAGTAAGGATACAATATGTGGGATGGTGTCACTGTACAAAGGTCATGGGTGGCAACCGACGTGGTGGGTTGTGCAGGCTCACCTGAACGACTGGGAGGTTTGGCTCGGCATTCTCGTACTTGGTGGCCCGGGCGCCCGCAGTACATGCATAGCCCTAAAGATCTACGCCTGGATTTTTCGTTTTCTGTTAGAGGTCCTCGCACGACTCCGATTTGCATAGGTTCTTCTTCGCTAGGAGAGGTAGTGGAAGTAATCACCGGAGGAGTCTGCATATATCTTTTTACTGGGGTATGAACGTGTGAGGCGGATCTTTCTGCCCTTCGTTCACGTAGCCTTCTATCGATCTGGGTGCAAAGGGTCATGGTAGCTTCTAGAGAGGAGGGGATCCCAGTGCGGGCGAGTTCGTCTTTAAGCACCTCGGATAGTCCCTTTCTGAACTGAGCTAGTAGGGCTGGCTCGTTCCACTCCGAATCCAGGGCTAAATGTTTGAACTCAGTAATATAATCCTCTACGTCGTCTTTCCCTTGTTTTAGTAATTCTAGTGCTTGGGCCGCAGAGGCTAGGCGGTTGGGGTCTTCATACATGGCTTCAAGGGCATTATAGAAGGTGTTCCAGGTGCGCAAGGAAGGGTGCGCAGTACGTAATAGATGATGAGCCCATACTTGAGGTTTACCGGTAAGGAGGGATATCACCGTCCTGATCTTTACGAAATCTGATGCGTATGTCTTTCGTTGAATGGAGAACATTATTTGACATGATGTGATAAAAACCCGGAATTGCTTCCTGTCCCCGTCGAATTTGTTCGGTGGGGATACATAGGGTTCATGACTGGTAGCGGAAATTTCGGTGACTGATGGGGCTTCGTCAGGGGGCTCGGTTATCCCTTCTGCGCCTTGTGCTTGGTCTAGACGACTCAGGTGGTTTTGTATAGCGGCCTGATTGTTCTGTAGATCCACAATGGAGTGGGTTAGGTTTGATAACTGGTTCGTTATAAGAGCTAGGGTATCTGGTATACTCGCGGGTTCCATAATAGGCCCAATTATTCTGTCAGGACTCGCCACGGGGAAACTGTAGTACTGGAACGGTGGGAACCCAAGAGGCAGAGTATACCAGATCGTGAGAGCCACTATACGAAGGGTGAGATGGAATGGTACAACCCTATTCGTGACAGTGGCCGAGACGTCAGGTGTTGATGGGTATGAAGAGATAGGCACGATGATACTGGAGGCTTGACACGGTGAATAATGTGCAGTATGTGAAAACAGCATAATATAGTAACAGACCCGTAGGGGGTCGCAGTACTCACGGCAGACGATAGGTATCTCAAGGCATGGAGGGAACGTGAGGTACTGTGGTGTACTGTAGTAGGCTGGGGTTCTGCGGCTTGGTGAGACGGCTGTAAGGCTGAAGAGCCAAAGCGGATTGAGGTGCTGGAGGCGCTGTAGTAGGCCGGGGGTCTGAGGCTCGGTGAGACGGCTGTAAAGGCTGAAGAGCCAGAGCGGATTGAGGTGCTGGATGCGCTGTAGCAGGCCGGAGGTCTGAGGCTCGGTGAGACGGCTGTAAAGGCTGAAGAGCCAAAGCGGATTGAGGTGCTGGATGCGCTGTAGCAGGCCGGAGGTCTGAGGCTCGGTAGACGGCTGTAAAGGCTGAAGAGCCAAAGCGGATTGAGGTGCTGGAGACGCTGTAGCAGGCCGGAGGTCTGAGGCTTGGCGAGACGGCTGTAAGGCTGAGGAGCCAAAGCGGATTGAGGTGCTGGAGACGCTGTAGCAGGCCGGAGGTCTGAGGCTTGGCGAGACGGCTGTAAGGCTGAGGAGCCAAAGCGGATTGAGGTGCTGGAGACGCTGTAGCAGGCCGGAGGTCTGAGGCTTGGCGAGGTGGCTGTAAGGCTGAGGAGCCAAAGCAGATTGAGGTGCTGGAGACGCTGTAGCAGGCCGGAGGTCTGAGACTCGGTAAGACGGCTGTAAAGGCTGAAGAGCGGCCACTGTATGACTTAGAGACAATGAAACACAGTCCATGTGCTAGGAATCATACTCAATAATTGGGCATTTACTCACAGTTCTGTAGCCTCTTTTAAACCGATTCCCGCCGTACCTGGCGTCTGACGTCATCTCCCGGCGCCAAGGCCCTCATCGATATAGCGCGCATGCATGCGCCGGCCGCGGTCTAGGGGATAGGGTGTCGGGGGATGAAGGTGTGGTAACCATGGTATCAGATGTGGTTTGCCGAGGATGGGACGGACAGCGTTAGCGTCGGGTCCGGCGGGCACCGGGCGGTATCAGGGGGCGATCCTGACACACAAGGAATGTTGGGCTCTTGAGGCTGGTCAGCTCAATAGAACGACTTCAAAAAGCTGCTAATTGAATGTTATGAGGCATCCATGCGAATCACGGACCTGTGGCAGAGTTGACAGCAAAGAGAACCAGCGAAAGAGGTCCAGGAGTTCACCGATAAGGAACTCCACAAGCTTAACAGTTGAGCCTGGACCCATAAGGCTCCTGTATTGGTGATGCAAAATTTTTCCTCTCCTAAAGCATTCTGTATGACTGGTATCATGCTATGAGAGCGGTGTCTCTTCTTTATTTTTGTGTCCCCCGGCTGAGGTGGAGTAAGAAGACCTTTTAAAGAAGGGCAGTGACCACCCTAGATTAAGGCACAAGGCGTTTCACTCCAGAGCCTGGATCCAATTAGGCTCTGGAATCTGTAAGTGTGCAATTTTATCTGCTATAACACACCCGTATAGAGGATTTCTACACTATCATCTCCCCCCCCTCTCTCCCTTTTTATTTATATTTCTTGCTGTGGAGCCCATCGAGATCACCAGAGGAGTCGATACACCCAAGCAATTTTGCGACAACTGTGGAAGGGGTAATATTGGAATTAATCTCAAGCACTTCTGTTGCACTACCCATCCACCTAGGAACTGGAACATTAATATCATAGACGCTCTTGAACATTGGCGGAAAGTTCCCCCTCTTTTTATGGACTAGACTGAATATCTTAACTGGACTTTTATTCTCACTGCTGCATTGTCCTCATCATCGCTGCACCTGCACTTTTATCCACTGGTGCACTCGCACTTTACCATAATTATTGCTACTGCACCTTAATATATTGCATATACCGAATACTGTGTTTTTCTATACCCTTCGTGACTTGCATTTGCACTTTGTATTGCATACTGATGAATTGTGTGGTACATGCAATTAGCTTTTCAGGCATTGTATAAGGAGTAGCTGAAATCACTGCCCCACTAGTTATCCTATTTTTTCTGTTTCTACCTTCACATTCGTCGAGAGCCTGTGCCACCTTCTAGTTGGCAGCATTATCATATATTTCCACCTTATTTCTACTTACGAGCGCCTCCACCGAACCCTCCTTTATTTTTTTTAATATCAAAACTATAAATGCAGGAGTGGTTTAATGCCGGACGTGCGAGCGCCGAGTGGACAGATAACACACGGAGAGCGTCTTTACTGAATGAAACTGCAATATGTCTGAAACGCGGCCGCGCAGGGGTAATATGGGAGCCGCTTCCTTCAGAAAACGCCGGAAACATTAATAAAAAGCCAGAATAAACAAGATTAGTCAAAGTAATGGAGAAGGAGAAAGTCTAGAACCTGCGGAGCTGCAGATCTTTCTGTACGTTCTATCGATTCTACAGAGAAATTCTGGGAGTAAACAAACTATCAAAGCTGTGAGTTTACAGGTAACGCAGGTGGATTTTTATAGGTATTTATCTGTAACTGTCCACGACCACACGAATATATTTTCTGTAGAGGCGTTCATTCGTTTCGTAACAAATTTCTTTAATTCATATTTCGGAAGTACTTCTGAAACAACAAATGGATTTGATCCGAATTCGAAACAAAATGATATGTAATGAATTTAATTCGTTTTACTGTTTCATCATAAAATAAAAATTTGATCAATTGGGGTTTTATTTAGTAATTCGAATCAATATGAACCCTCGAATTGATCTTAACTTACGATACAAGTTCTACAGTCAGCAAACGACTTTATGAAACAAATTCATTTTGTTTTACCTTTTCACGAGCAGCCTGTCCCTGTTACTTGGCCTCTTACTTAGTGATCCAAAATTCTAATTGATATATCAGCTATCAAATCGATATCGAATTTCGAATCGATCCAAAGCGAAATGAAGCAAAATACTAAATGAATTAAGCTCCGAAATATGAAGCGAAATTACGAAATTATTTTTAAACAAAACAAATTTCAGTCGTGCACACCTCTAATATTCTGCAGAATCCTCAAATAACCCGTTGCAAATCCACGTGACAGCGATATGGGTTCCATGTTGTAAAATATACAGTGTTTTTTAAATAAAGCCATTGATATCACAATTCCGTGCATTTTCATTAAAATCCCTCATTACTTCCTTTTCATATTATTGACTCATTCCATTTGTTTGTTTTTCTTTTGGTGCATCTTCCTCCCCTCCTTCTTTCTGTATCTTTATACCCCTTTGGTCGTTACTTGTTTACGTATATTCTATATCAATACCTACGTGCAGTTACAAGTATTTATAAAGCGCTAACAAGATCCGTAGCGCTGTACAATGGGTACTTCAATAGATTTGCTGCTTATGTTTCCGCCTCTGTTTTCCTTCTTCTCATCTCTCTTTTTCCGGCACCTTTAAACTATTAGGGTTATTCAGAGAGAGCCGAACGGGCTCCTAAATTGCGGCTATTCAGAGAGCAGGCAGTTCGCCAAATTTTGGTGAATTTCCAGTGAAATACTGTGCCTATTCGGCGGCAGTGAAATCCCCCATAGAGAAGCAATGGTTAATTTATTCACATTGAACAGCAGAGAAATGTCAGTGAAGTGCCCTGATGTTAAGTGGTTTCATTCGGCAGGTTTATTCAGACGAATACCATAGGTTTCAATGTTAAAAATATTCCCGTTTTTGTAAAATATTTATTGAATCGTTTCTTCGTTCACTTGCTTTTATTTTTATGATTTTGTTTGGCCATTTTTTGAGATTTGTTTGGGTGAAATTTTTTTTCCCCGATTTTTCTCGTTTTGTAACTATGTTTTTTTTTGTAATAGACATTTTTATTGTTATTCATAAGATCTTATCTATTAATTTCATTTTGCAAACACCTTTTAAAAGTTGCTGTGATTTTTTTTTTTATTTTAACCATTCATCGGGTTGTCGGCTTTTTCTGATGACTGGTCAGCGCTCTATTTGGCGGGTTGTCGGCTTTTTCTGGTGACTGGTCAGCGCTCTATTTGGCGGGTTGTCGGCTTTTTCTGGTGACTGGTCAGCGCTCTATTTGGCGGGTTGTCGGCTTTTTCTGATGACTGGTCAGCGCTCTATTTGGCGGGTTGTCGGCTTTTTCTGGTGACTGGTCAGCGCTCTATTTGGCGGGTTGTCGGCTTTATTCAGATGGATTCTGTGGTTTTGCGATGGATCGTGAAATGCATTCGGCTGGTTTTCGCTGTTTTTCTGGATCGATTCAATGTTTTACGGCAGTTTTTCCATTAGATTTGGTGGTTTTGTGCGATTTTTCGGATGTGTTCGGCAGCTTGTTCCCTGCACTTTAGGGACCCTGCAGTGAATGCTGAATTCTCTCTCTCAGACACTGTCACACTTTCCCTCTCGCTCTTAGACACTGTCACACTCTCTCTCAGACACTGTCACACACTCGCTCTCGCTCTCAGACACTGTCACACTCTCTCTCAGACACTGTCACACACTCTCTCAAACACTGTCACACACTCCCTCTCACTCTCAGACACTGTCACACTCTCTCTCTCTCAGACACTGTCACACTCTCTCAGACACTGTCAGACACTCCCTCTCTCTCAGACACTGTCACACTCCCTCTCTCTCAGACACTGTCACACACTCCCTCTCTCTCTCAGACACTGTCACACACTCCCTCGCTCTCAGACACTGTCACACTCTCTCAGACACTGTCACACTCTCTCAGACACTGTCACACACTCCCTCTCTGACACTGTCACACACTCCCTCTCTCTCAGACACTGTCACACTCTCTCAGACACTGTCTCACACTCCCTCTCTCTCTCAGACACTGTCACACTCCCTCTCTCTCTCAGACACTGTCACACACTCCCTCTCTCTCTCAGACACTGTCACACACTCCCTCGCTCTCAGACACTGTCACACTCTCTCAGACACTGTCACACTCTCTCAGACACTGTCACACACTCCCTCTCTGACACTGTCACACACTCCCTCTCTCTCAGACACTGTCACACTCTCTCAGACACTGTCACACTCCCTCTCTCTCTCAGACACTGTCACACACTCCCTCGCTCTCTCAGACACTGTCACACACTCCCTCTCTCAGACACTGTCACACTCTCTCAGACACTGTCACACACTCCCTCTCTCAGACACTGTCACACACTCCCTCTCTCTCTCAGACACTGTCACACACTCCCTCGCTCTCAGACACTGTCACACTCTCTCAGACACTGTCACACACTCCCTCTCTCTCTCAGACACTGTCACACACTCCCTCTCTCAGACACTGTCACACTCTCTCAGACACTGTCACACACTCCCTCTCTCTCTCAGACACTGTCACACACTCCCTCTCGCTCTCAGACACTGTCACACTCCCTCGCTCTCTCAGACACTGTCACACTCTCTCAGACACTGTCACACACTCCCTCTCGCTCTCAGACACTGTCACACTCCCTCGCTCTCTCAGACACTGTCACACTCTCTCAGACACTGTCACACACTCCCTCGCTCTCTCAGACACTATCACACACTCCCTCTCTCTCTCAGACACTGTCACACACTCCCTCTCTCTCTCAGACACTGTCACACTCTCTCAGACACTGTCACACACTCCCTCGCTCTCTCAGACACTATCACACACTCCCTCTCTCTCTCAGACACTGTCACACATTCCCTCTCTCTCTCAGACACTGTCACACTCTCTCAGACACTGTCACACTCTCTCAGACACTGTCACACTCTCTCAGACACTGTCACACACTCCCTCGCTCTCAGACACTGTCACACACTCTCTCTCTCAGACACTGTCACACACTCCCTCTCTCTCTCAGACACTGTCACACTCTCTCAGACACTGTCACACTCTCTCAGACACTGTCACACTCCCTCGCTCTCTCAGACACTGTCACACACTCCCTCTCTCTCTCAGACACTGTCACACACTCCCTCGCTCTCAGACTCTGTCACACTCTATCAGACACTGTCACACACTCCCTCTCTCTCTCAGACACTGTCACACACTCCCTCGCTCTCAGACTCTGTCACACACTCCCTCTCTCTCTCAGACACTGTCACACACTCTCTCTCTCTCTCAGACACTGTCACACACTCCCTCGCTCTCAGACACTGTCACACACTCTCTCTCTCAGACACTGTCACACACTCCCTCGCTCTCAGACACTGTCACACGCTCTCAGACACTGTCACACACTCTCTCTCTCTCTCAGACACTGTCACACACTCTCTCTCTCTCTCAGACACTGTCACACACTCCCTCGCTCTCAGACACTGTCACACACTCCCTCTCACTCTCAGACACTGTCACACACTCCCTCTCGCTCTCAGACACTGTCACACACTCCCTCTCTCTCTCAGACACTGTCACACTCTCTCAGACACTGTCACACACTCCCTCGCTCTCAGACACTGTCACACTCTCTGTCTCATGATGTTACATTATGTTGTCGCTCTCCTTGATTCGTTCTCGTGTCTCTCCTAGTTAAGGGATCATTTCTAGCCGGTGTCCGTGTAAGTAGTTGTGACAGGTACAGGTACAGCTCTCGTCCTCCTGAATTAGTTATGTGTTCCCAAAATGTCTTTTCAAAGCGAATCATCTTGCGGCTGAGTTTTGGGGATTAATGTAATTTTATCAGATTTCTTCTTCCCGGGTCCTGAGATTAGAAAACGCGGGGCTTTGTCCCGTGTCAGACCGTCGCCGGCCGCTGCTAGTTTTGCGGTGCAGGAAGCGGCTCAACAGGAAAACATGGTGAAATAATAGTATTTATAAAAGCATCAATTCAATAACGTTCGATCATTTCTGGTCAATTCAGAAACTCTGCGAATTGGAATGTCAGGTGCTCCTGAATTGCCAAAATGCCGGTATTTAGTCCAAAAATCATTTCAGTCTATAAAGAATGTGCATGTCCAGTGATTCCCCAACACGCTTTGGGCATAGCAGGGACGCATTCAATACTGCGGCTGACTCACTGAATGTCCCGTAGTCCGTATTTTGTGGATTACAGGGGATAAGGCAGAGCTCGCCATCTGGTGTAAAGTAACACATATAATGGTCCAATAAATAACACAGGAAACATTATCACAACATGCAATTTCCAACAATTTGCAAGAAAAGAATATCCTGCACAGTGTGACCACGGCCCGTGTCACATCCCTCCCGTTAGCCGCGGAGGCGCCGCAGCAGCTCAGCTCAGTGTTTTTATAGTCATTTCTTTATTCAAGGTTCGCTTATACTTGAGATTTACATTTCCGCCCTGAGATTCGATTTCATGCAATTACATAAGCAGAAAGCGCGGCCCGCGGAGCGCTGACCTGTATTTATTTCGCCTCTCGCGGAGCATTTCAATAAAGATGGGAAAGGAATGGATGCGGGGGAGGGGGGGTGCGGCTCATTTCAAATCAAACACTTAAATCACCTGAATCAAATGTCCAGAAACAGGAGGCGAATCGCGTTACTTAGCGTCTCACCCTCGGAGAATCATTATTTTATATTTTTTCAGGTTCCAACAGAATTCAACCTGCAGAGATTTATAGAACGACGGAGCGAGGACAGGATGGAAGGTCTCCGAGTGCAATGGAGAGAAAGTGGAGGAGGTACATCGTGCAGGCAGAGGTTTTACAGAGGACACTCCTTCATACAACCGGGACTTACACCGCAGAATAAAAATAATCATATCGTGGGGGGCAGAAAGTCAGATTTATTAACTTTACCCCTTTCCAAAACTGTATAATGTTAAAACCTGAAAATCATCGCAATCCTTCAAATCTGACACCGATCAAGCTCCTCAGATAACGCAATCACAGGAATGGTTTTCTGTTAGGATTGTCCCCTTTAACAGTACAAAAAACCTTTCCGAAATGGTAAGTAATGTTCCCACAAACACATATGCCTGGATTAACCCACCCAAAATGGCACAGTCATGGCCCATGGCAAAAATGTTACACCCAAAATGGCACAGTCATGGCCCATGGCAAGATAGTATACCCAGAAGACACAGTTACGGCCCATGGCAAAGATGTTACACCCCAAAAAAAATGGAACAGTCATAGCTCATGCAAGGTATTACACCCAAGCATGGCACAGTTATGACTCATTGCAAAGATGTTACACCCAAAATGTCACAGTCATGGCCAACAACAAAGACATTAGACCCACAGCTGGCAAAGCCATGACCAATGGCAAAGATATTACACGCAAAAATTATACAATGACTCTTGGCAAAGATGTTACACTTAAAATGGAACAAACATGGCCCATGGCAAGATATTACACCCAAAATGGCACAGTTATTGTGACTGACCGCCTGGCACTCCTACTGTGTGCCTCCATCAGACTCTAGCTTTCTCCAAGCTGGAACCTGAAATCCAGGAACCTCAGCCCAAACCTCCTTAAATTACCAGGCAGAACCAGTAATATTTAGGGCAGGAACACGAACGCTAAAGATTTACCCCAAATCACAAGGCAAGACCAGTGTTCAAAGTAGCAGCAGAAGAACTAACTCTTTACTCAAAAAGACATACATAAATATAAGATATTAATCCCCCTACATGAATAAATCACAGATAAGATCAATAGACCCAATAAAAAGACAAGGGAAGAGACATTCAACCTGGATAAAACAATAGACAGTTTACACAGTCACTAGGCAACACGTATCTTAATCTGGCTGCCCAGATATATCCCCCTTCCTCAGTCTACATGCTGGAAAACATGTCCACAATAAATCGGGTGTGCCCACCAGGATACCAAGACACAGTTCAACATAAATCTTGGATTCCCATTTGGCAAACCCCAAGTAGCACCTTGGCCCATAGTCAGTAGGAAGAGGGCTAGCCCCAAGGCTCCTCCAACTGCTCCAGTGACGGCTGTCTGTCACAGTTACATATATACATAGTTACATAGGCTGAAAAAAGACATGCGTCCATCGTGTTCAGCCTCTCTCACATCACCTACTGCTGTTGATCCAAAAGAAGGCAAAAAACCCAGTCTGAAATGCTCACCAATATGCAACATATTGGGAAAAAAATCCTTCTTGCCCCCGGATGGTGTCAGATTTCTCCTTGGATCAAGAAGCTTTTAACCACATATTAAATATTATAACCCTTAATATTCTGTGTCTGCAGGAAGTCATCCAGTCGTTTTTTAACCCTTAATATTCTGTGTCTGCAGGAAGTCATCCAGTCTCTGCTTAACCCTTAATATTCTGTGTCTGCAGGAAGTCATCCAGTCGCTTTTTAACCCTTAATATTCTGTGTCTGCAGGAAGTCATCCAGTCGCTTTTTAACAGTTATGGCTAATGGTAAAGATGTTACACCTAAAATGGAACAGACACAGCCCATGGTAAGATATTCCATCCAAAATGGCACAGTCTTGACCCATTTCAAGATATTACACCCAAAAAGGCACAGTTATGGCTAATGGTAAAGATGTCACAACCAAAATGGCACAGTTACGGTCCATGGCAAAGCTGTTACACTCGACAGGTGCCTATTTTTGGTAAAAAATAAATTTGCAACTGCTTCTGTTAATACAAACCATCAATATTTTATGTAGATTTGTGCTTTATTTAATTCTTCCGACCCAGTGGAAAGAGAAGAATCAAGAGGACAAGGAGGTGACAATGCAATGAAAGCCAATTTATTGGCTGCCGAATCCAACTCAACCACAGAACTTGTGTCATTTTTCTTACCCTTCGATGTGTTATCTTGCCAGCTCTGACTGTTTATTGGGGTGGATAAACCCTAAAATGTCACAGGGAAACAGCGAGTGCTTCTTAAAACCTGGAAGGCAGAAGAATGCATTGCAACATGAGTCACTCCTCACATGTAACCTTCCTAAATAAATGGCCAGGTGCCTACGGTAAAAGTAGACACTAGGTGACTGACGCTTATTTTCCTCTGGACAAGCCTGAAAAGTAGAGAAACCGTCTTAATTCTGGCTTCCTTGGCCAATGGCCTCATTCACGGGGGCCAGTCCATAAAACAAAGTTTAGCATTTTGGTATCAGGTCACAGGACCAGGTCTGGATTTGCAATCAGGAAAAGTAGGTGTAACAGATCTCTGTAACCCAACAGGGTCACATCTGCCAATGCAGCTTACTTGCAGGACCCCCCTGTGTTCTACCCAGGCAGACTCCCCTGCTTCCTCCAGTCCTTAGACAAAGCTAGCATCCCCTGCACAGAGCCTGCTAGCATCCCCCTAAAATAAGACAATGCTGTAGATATGAGGTCTTTCAGGGTTAGAATGGAACTTGTTTTAATCAGAGAACAAGCACAGATATTTATGTGGTCAAACAGGGGTCCTTTACATTCACAAAATTACAACATCTTCTAGGGGGACCTAATCAGACTGAACAGATAATTGCACAAACATTTACTTTTTGGAAGGGCAAACATAATTAGATTAGGTAGACAGTTACATTAAAGATTACTTAACATTTCTAAATGAGTCAAGACCATGGGTAATCGTGATTGATAAATAGATAATAGTTTAAAACAGGCAGTGTTTGTCTGTCAACGAAAATTATGTTAATCAGATATTTACACCTTTCTGAGAGCAGGTTTACTGGAAGGCTAATCTGATCATCAGATTGTAACAGACAATGAAATTCTTGCATAATTACAATTATACCAACATTCTGCACACAAGAGAGGGCAATGGGCCAATATTGAGTTATGAGTCCTGAACCCTAAAAAATATACCTCCATGCCCATTGGGGTCAATGAGAGAAGAACTGTTTCGGAACCTGTGACCTCCCAGAGATGGCATGGAAGATATTAGATTAATCATGAAAAGGCTAAATTTAAGGTTTTCTGCTTTTATTCTCTAAGCTTTGTTCTGTACGAAGTTGGCTCCTGACGTTTAGGTGGAAATAACAGAACTTTCTTCTTCCTCTTCTGGACTCTGGGAAACCTGAATAGGTCAAAGCACTCACCATGTTACTGGACGACGTCATTTACCGATGCCATTTTTATACAATGACATTTAAAGTGGAATATTGACAGATGAAAAAACATTAAAATCTGTGCTTTTTGTACGTTTTCAGCTTCAAGCCGAGGCTCGTACACGCGTCCTAATCAAAGCTGCTAATATTTTGCTTGTGACATTTGTGCCAATAGCAATCAAGTCCTTTAAGTATAAGTACGTCTTGAGGGGGCTCTTTCTGTGATTTCCTGCCCCCCCCGCAGTTTAGATTGTTGTAAAGTGTTAGAGAAAGTGGATTTTCCATCGTCACACGGCTTTCATGTAAGAGGCGTTGATTTGAGAGCCTTATTTTCTCCGTCACCTTGAAAAGCCAGAAAATACAAATTAACAAATGTATTGCAAAGTCAAGAAGGACAATTGGAAGACGACTGAATAAAAATGAAATCTTTCACTCTTAATAATGGAAACAAGCGAGGGAAATGATCAGAACTGAAAGGGGGAGAGCGGGAAAAGGACTTGGTTCCAGTCTGTACGGAGTCAACAGGCCACAAGAGTCCAAAGCCATGTGGAAGGCATTCAACCTTTCACTGGACAAGACATGTCATGGCTTGACCAATGTGGAAAGAGCCAAGAGTCCATGTTGGAAGGAAATGGATGAATAAAAAGAATGCTTCTAGAATGTAAGACGCATTTTGCTTTCCTTTACTCTGTCCGCTCAGACCATAACATGAACGATCATATGCCACATCACCAAAAAAAAGTATTTGTCTTGGGATACAACCATGAGATCCTCAGACATAGTTGGTACTTTGAGAACCTCAATGAGATCCTGAGGCATCTTTAGGCCTTGTAGTATAATCATGAGATCCTGAGGCAAATATAGGAACCAGAATATCAACATGAGCTCCTGAGGCAACTCTAGGCCTTGGAGTACCACCGTGAGCTCTGTAGAGAGATTTAGGATTTGAACAACTCCACTGAGATCCTGAGGAAACTTTAGACCTCAGAGTATCATCATGAGATCCTGAGGAAAATCTAGGAATTGGAATATCACCATGAGCTCCTGAGGCAACTCTATGCTGTGGAGTGCCATAATGAGATCATGAGGCAACTCCAGGCCTTCGAGTACCACCATGAGTACCACCATGAAAAAACGTTAGACCTTGGAGTATTGTCATGAGATCCTGAGGCAACTCTAGGATTTGGAATATAACTGTGAGATCCTGAGGCAATTCTAGGCCTTGAAGTAGCACAGAGAGATTGTGAGACAACTTTAGACCTTGGAGTATCAGCATAAGATCCTGTGGCAGAGCAAGAATTTGGAATGTCAACATGAGATTCTGTTGCAATGCTAGGCTTTGGAGTATCATCATGAAATTCTGAGGCAGGCTTTGGCCTTGGGGTACCACCATGAGATCTTGAGGCAGGCTGGGGCCATGGGGCACCACATTGAGGTAATAAGGTGAACTATAAGGTTTGAAAATGGTATCCTAAACTCCTGAGAGGAGATTAGGCCTTGGGGCACCACTATAAAATCTGGAGTGTTTGAGATGTTGTGCATGACCTTAAGGTTCAGAAAAAGGTTTAGGAATTTGGTCATGTCCTTGGGGTCTTGAGACAAGCCGATGTTTGGGGCACCACCATGAGATTCTGATTCATATATTGGACATAGGGAACCAACACAACTCTGTGTATACTTGACACTGTAAGAAATTACTAGTTTCAGTACAATGTGATGCAAATCTTTATATTATTCTGTGGGCTAAGGAACACACATACTGTCTGTGAGCACATTTCAGTATGACCCGACCCTGCTTGGCTTGTTTCATCCTCATATCCACATGTCTCATACCATACAACCCAACATCCATCTTACTGAAACCCGCACTTATACGGATGCTTATCCTGTCACTGCCCAGTGAGATCCATGTGATGTTTGTGTGATATTATACTGCATCGAGTTTATAATTATAGCGTGATGGCGCTCATGGTATCCGGGCTTGGTGACCTGTTGACCTCTGATGAAAACAAAGCTAAAGTGTTTTAAACTGCCGAGAGCCGGCGAGGGAGGAGGTGACACAGAAATGTATTTGTTCCCACCTTCCCGTAGAGTTTCTATTAATGGATTCTTTTGTTCGTGATGATCCAGGAGGCTTTGCCTTTGTAAGTTTGGGGTATGTAATGTATGTTTGTGATCTTGTGATGCCGTATTGCGAAGCGCTTCACTTTGTCTGTTGATGTGCAGGACAGGACGCACAATACCATGAAATAACTTTAACCCGCGATGCTCTGAATGTTCAGCAAACCGGCGATTAGCGTGAAGGACACATGAGGTGTGGGCGGCTTTCAACGAGTCGTTCTGACACATTTCTCTGACGGTGGAGGTGACAAAGTCTTCTACATCTACAAAGAGGAGAGAAATGAGGATCTTGTCTTCTTAATCTGTCTGGAAAAAAAGAAGATATAGAACTCAATCTCTTGTAATCTGAATATAAAACGTTCAGGCCAGGATCGCCCTTTGGGTGGGGCAAGCAGGGCACATGGCGTGGGCCCACACTTCAGGGACCCCGTAACACCGCTGATGACCTCTGTGTGAAAAAGTGCCAGTGCAAACCTCTCTATCTGGTAGAGAGGGAATGTCTGTCTATGGTGAGGTGTTAAAGGGATGTCTATCTGATGGCTAGTGGGGTCGGGGTGTCTGTCTGCGGGAGGTGGGAAGATTGGAGGGTGTCAGTGCGTATCTGGGTGTGAAATGTGGTGGATTATAAGGTGGTATGACGCGGAAAGTGTGGCGAGGGGTGCCACAAACATGTCTACTCAAATACTAGAGGTGGCCAGACCCAGACCCTTGAACATAAAGATGGATCCATGCCTTGTGCAAAGTTCTTTGTATGAAGAGGCTTCTAGAATGATCTTTGCATAAGGCTGAAGAATGGGTTTCACCAGAAAGGGACAATCAAGATATTCTCATAATTTTTAAGGAATACAAGACGCCTTAGCCCATACTGTGAATCAATATCTCGTGTGCAGAGCCTGTGGTCTGTATTATTTATTATTATTATTCTTTATTTATAAAGCGCCAGCATATTCCGCAGCGCTGTACAATAGGCACAGTATAGACAGGGTTACAATACATTGAACAACATTTGACAAACAGTACAGGAGGAGATGAGGGCCCTATTCCCGTAGGAACTCACAATCTAGGAGGGTTGGGGTTCTTATAATGTGACCACCCTTGGCCTTCGAGGGTCACCAGTAGGGATGAGCTGTTCGGGTTCGGACGGTTCGGAGTTCGACCCGAACTTTGGCAGTTCGAAAGTTTGCGAAATTCGAACTTTTTGGGTGTGTTCGGTTCGAGTTCGAAAAAAAAAGAAATTTTGAAAAAAGTATAGAAAATGCTTAAAAAAATACTAAAAAATCTAGAAATAAAGAGACTCTTTACTGCAGAATATTATAAGCAACGGTTTATTAGATATTGAATTAAAAACTAATGTGTACGTGGAAAGATTATCAACTCTAAATGACCTCTGTTCACAAACGGGCATAACACCAGGTGTTTTTAGTATGGTAATCAATTTGATACATTGCACAGTATACTGAGGTACTGAGGGGGTGGGGTGGTGTCTGCTTTTGATTGAGATTTGAGAATTCATTTCCCTCCTAAAACATCCTCCTAATATGCTGCATTTAACCCTTTCGCTGCTGAGGCTTTTCCCGCCTCTGTGCTGAGGTCATTTTTACTGGTTTTGCTCATCATGTTTAAACGTGTTTTGAAGGCTTATTTTAGTATATGACCCAGACATATTATATATCGTTCTTTCCGTCAGACTCGGCAGATTCATAATATGTCATTATTATATGTATACGTCATGTCCTGCCTGTATATTATAACAAAAAATGCAATAAAATATGAATTTTCAATAATTTATAACGTGTAATGTGTTTTTTTTCACATTTTAACATGCGAGCAATTGCGGTTATATTTTGTATGGGGTGCGCTTGTTAAAAAAATTAGAGATGGGGTCTCGTTACATTTTTTTTTGGGGAAAATTACGCGATTTTTAACAAACGCACCGCATACAAAAATCGTTAGTGCAGCATCATTGTTCACATTATAATTGAAATGGGAACAATATTGCTGCATTAACGAACCAAAAAAAAGAAAAAAAAACTTGTCTATTCTAAATATTCTAAAATATTTTTTTTTTTTAAAAAACTTTTTTCATAGTCATGTTTGATATTGTTGGAACGGCCATGCTCTGGCCGATCCAACAGTACCAAACATTAACCCCTAGCTGTCACGGATCGGGAGATAGGGGGTTCATTGGAACCCCCTATCTCTACCATTGGTGGCAGTTAGGGGTTAACTCCAGGCTATTTTTGGCTATTTTGACCTAGAATTTTCCATTCTCCAGTCATTCTCCTGCTCTTCACCGCTCTCTGAATAACCTTTCAGGGTTATTCAGAGAAAGGTGAAACTCAGGAGAATGACTGAAGAGAAAATTCTAGGTCAAAATAGCCAAACCAGAAAAATTCTCCCATTATCTCACTTTCCAAATCGGCTATTTGGTCTAGAATTTTCCATTCTCCAGTCATTCTCCTGCTTCTCACCGCCAAAAAATCAGTAAAATTTTTCTGCGTGTCCGAAAATGTCTCCTCTTTTCATACAGACTGCTGCCCCAAGCAGTTGTTTATGGATAGATTAAAAGAAAAGAATTTACCGTAATTTGAAATGACATTTTTTGGTTTTTACATATTTCTATACATCCTAGAAATCTGCCAGTTCACGGGCAGGTTATGGGGACCTCCTAGGCACGATATTTGAAGGAATTTTTCGTTTTTTTTTTAACCCTTATTTTTCCAGGAAAACTCACTGTCCCTTTAAAAATGTTTTTTTTAAAACGTTTTGTCCTTGTTTCCTGTCCCCCAGGGCACTACCCGGACCCCCATATACCTTTTATGGCAAATATCTAGCATATATGCCCTCTTGGAGGGCACTCTAAAAACCGAATTTTCAGCCCCATTGACTTGCATTGAGTTCGAGTTCAGGTTCGGGTTCGGATCCGAACATTTGGAAGGTTCGGGTTCGGCTTCGAACCGAACTCGGGGAGTGTTCGGCTCATCCCTAGTCACCAGGCAGAAATGTGGACTTGACCATTCGTTTAGTATCTGCAGGAGCTGTAGAATACATTTCTGATTGCACATACCCATGGTGAGAGAGAGTGTGTGCCGGGAAACACTGTCCCAACATCCAGCCGATGGTGGCCTACTGGACCTCTAGGGATAAGCAATCAGTTGAATTGGACCTGTAGTCCTTATCTACCAGACACCGCCATCATAAAATTGGCACAGCATGCTAAGATCCAGATGAGATGGCGAAGTTCAGCTGTCAGGTGAGATCAAGTGGTGGACTACAAGAAACAGGCAATGGCGGCGCCTATTGAAGAGCATGGGAATTAGTCGTCCTCTTCCTGAGACTTCCCCTGTGGTGAATCGGAGAATCCAGCATTCACCACAGAACCCCTGAAGTGCAGGGAAAACCCACTGACGGATCAAAAGAGAGAAAAAAAAAAGCGTCAAACATTCACTGAATGCACAAGCTGATACGATTCGAGACATCAAATATATTCGAAACATTGAATCAATCTGAAAACACTGTAGAAAACTGACCGAAAGCCGACGAGACGCCGCAAACTCACCGAAAGTACCTGACGACACGCCGCAAACCCACCGAATGTACCCGACGATACGTCACAAACCCACCGAACACATCCGAAAAAAAGCCGACGATCCGCCACACACAGTGCCGACCAGCCGCCGGAAAAAGCCGACAAGCAGACGAACGGGTTGAGAAAAAAAAAAGGATTGAAAGTGTCCGATCTGCTAGTATTGGAGTTTACCCCTCAGACATTCTTGCTTTTACACTTACCATATCCGGTGAAATCTTTAAAGAAATCAATTCTACTCCGCATTCTACTGTTAGCTAGATCACTCATCCCCATTTACTGGAGATCCACCTCGATCCCCTCCACCAAGAGTCTGATTGAACGGATGGAAACATTGAGATCAATAGAAGAACTAGCACTCCCACAAACACAGGCTGCTCAACACTTAGAGGTTTGGTACCATTGGAGTGACTATTGCTCCTCAGCGGCCCTGCGGAGGACACTACAGGCGGAGGAGGAGGAGGGCAACGGACCGAGACTAGACCCAGGATAATTAACTGACGCTTCCATTTCCCTTTATATCCCATTTTATCTAACTTTTTTCACCTATCTATGATCACACCTTGTAATTCTTTCTTTCACTGACCCGCCAATACCTATAAATCCCCCTTTCCTCTCTCTGACCTATCCCCCCCTCCCCAGCCCACAACCTCACCCCAATTCCTATCCCCCTGCCCCTTGACTGTCTCTTGTCCGGTTTGTCTATATGTCCTGTTTGTCTGTTTAATGGGAGCGGATAACACTGACCCATACGACAACCCGTCGTACGCTCCGTCAACACTAATGGAATGCCCATCTAACACACGCCAACCCAACACATTTACACTGGAAACCAGAAGCAACGAAACAGATATCTCATTCTCTGATATTTAATTTCTGATTATATTCTTAGTAAACGAAAGACACGAATTTAGATTCGAGAAATGAACCATTCTGCCGAATAGGACAGATATATTTATATGATTAAACCATCTTAACCATATGTCAGTAATATGTTAATTGCCCCCTTAACCTGCACTGTTTCGGTTCGAAATGACTCAACGTACTGCATTATTAATATATACTTACTACCGCTTCAAATATCTGTATCTTCTGTTTGATGAAAAAAAAAACTTTTAATTGAAAAAAAAAAAGAAAGTGTCCGATCTGAAATGCTGTTTAAAAAAAATACTACAGAATGAAAATGCCTGGAATTTACAAATAAGATCCAATGAATGATAATAAAAAGGTCTTTTACAGAAAAAAAATGCTATTTAAAAAAAATAAACAGCAAATAAAATTGCCGAACAAAATCCCCAAAAATGCCCAAAAACTCCAAACGAAGAATAGACTTTTTGCTGCAGATTAAAATAATAAACGGTTTCTTAGATATTGAATTAAAACGGGAATATTTTTAACATTGAAACCTATGGGATTCGCCTGAATAAACCTGCCGAATGAAACCACTGAACATCAGGTCATTTCACTGACATTTCTCTGCTGTTCGATGTTATGACGGAATGCGATGTTGTTCCGCCTGCGGGTGTGCTCTATCTGCGTGGCCCCGTCGCTTACCGCTGGCCCGACTACCGAGTGGCGCGCACTCGGCGTCTCGTGCGGCCTGGCGTGACCCCGGGGAGGGGTTAGCGGGCGGTGGAGGGGACCCCTTGCCTAGAACCAGCCCGACCACTGAGCCATACGGTACTCAGCGTCTTGAGCAGCTGGTTCACTGACCTTGTGGGTGTGGGACGTCCGTGGGGATCGGATCTGGCAGCCGCGGAGGAATGTTCGGATCTTATGTGGGAAACATTTCGGATCTTATGCGGGAAACGTTTCCGATCCTGGGGGCGGGTGAATCTTCGTATCTCCGGTGGAGGACTTTTCGGATTGGAGATGGATGGAGTGTCGGATCGAGGGGGAATGGCGTTTCGGATCGGGGTGGATGGAGTTTCGGATCGGGGTGGATGGCAAAGGAGTCGGTTCTTACCGCAACTCCCACTCGGTCACCTACCGAAGCGCGGTACACGGCCGCTTCCTTCGGATCGGATCCTCGTCTGATAGCCTGGGAACCGAATCTCATCCGCTGCGCCTCTGCCCTGATACTCGATGCAGGTACAGAGCGCTCGATTCGGTTCGGATCGTCTGGGACACCGCACCCTGAGACCTCGAGGGATTCTCAGAATAGAAAGTACGGCGGAGAAATAACACATCAGACGAGGCTGGATGCACTGCTAAGTCTGCCTTTATTATGCACAGCTCAAGCATTTATTAACTTTACACAAAATTACAATACAATGGGACTCCTTGCCCGCCCTCCCGGGACCCATTGGCCATTACGATTCAGGGAGTCGCCGATTCGGACCGGATGGTCCGAATCGGCCATTTTACGATTCGAACCGGATGGTTCGAATCGGCCATTTTCCGAATCGAAGATTCTGAACTGCGCCACAAGGTGATCGGAAAATGGCGGCGGGCAAGGCAGACAAAGGGAAAATACATTACGCAATAAACCAACGGGGACACTTTTACACCACACAATATCACATCTAATAAAAAGTACGTTAACACTCCGTGCGTGCCACCGCGCCTAACTGTCCCTGGCCAAGACTAATGTCCGTGTGCACCGCCCCTGGCTGAGGGTGCTGGGCCATTCCGTGACACTCCTCCCCCTCCCCAAGGCCCGACGCACTCGGTTGGACCCCACCGGGTCGTACCGAGGTAGTCGGGGCTCCCCAATTCCCTGGTTCCCGGGCCGACTGTGTGCGATAACCCATCTGCGTTACCGTTCTGCGACCCGGGCCGATATTGGATTGTGAAATTGAAGGGTTGGAGAGCCAGGCTCCACCGCAGCAGGCAGCCGTTCTCCCCCGCCACTCGGTTGAGCCATACCAAGGGGTTATGGTCGGTCATCACGGTGAAGGACCGACCGGTAGACATAGGGTTGGAGCTTTCGTAGGGCCCAGACCAAGGCCAGGCACTCCTTCTCCACTGCAGCGTACCCCACCTCTCGTGGCAACAGCTTCCGGCTAATGAACGCCACCGGATGTTCCCCCCCCCCGTCGTCCCCCACTTGACTCAGGACAGCTCCCAGTCCGAACATGGACGCGTCTGTGTGAACAACAAAACGTTTATTATAGTTGGGAGCTGCCAGCAGGGGAGCTTGGGTCAGAGCGGCCTTCAATTGCCGAAAGGCCTGCTCGCACTCCGGGGACCACAGGACTTGGCGGGGCAAGGATTTCTTGGTCAGATCAGTCAGGGGTTTGGCCAGGTCACTGTAATGGGGTACGAATTTTCGGTAGTACCCCGCGGTACCCAGGAAGGCGAGGACCTGGGTCTTGGTCACAGGGGTGGGCCAATCCAGGATAGCCTCTATCTTAGCGGGCTCTGGCCGTTGTATCCCGCACCCCACCCGGTGGCCCAGATACTGCACTTCGGCCATCCCCACTTTGCATTTCTCCGGCTTCAGGGTCAGGTTGGCGTCCCTAATCCGGCCCAGGACAGTCCCTACATGGTCCAGATGTTCCTCCCAGGTCTGGCTATAGATGGCTATGTCATCCAGGTACGCGCAAGCGAACCCCTGGAGGCCATCGAGGAGGCGATCGATTAACCGCTGGAAGGTAGCAGGGGCGTTCTTCATCCCGAACGGCATGACTCGAAACTGGTACAAAACGAACGGGGTGATGAAGGCCGACTTCGGGGTCGCCTCCTCGGCAAGGGGAATCTGCCAATACCCCTTGCACAGATCCACCGTGGTCAAAAAATGACCCCCGGAGATCTGGTCTAGCAACTCGTCGACTCGGGGCATCGGATAAGCGTCCGTAATGGTACAATCGTTTATCCGCCGATAGTCGACGCAGAACCTGGTGGTACCGTCTTTCTTGGGCACCAGGACCACGGGCGACGCCCATGGACTGGCCGACGGTTCAATGACCCCCAGCTCCAGCATCTCCCGGATCTCGGCCCGCATGGACTCGCGGACCGCTTCCGGGAGCCGGTATGCAGGTTGCCGAAGGGGTCTCTGACCGGGCGTGTCCACCTGATGGATGGCCTGGTCCGTGTATCCCGGGAGAGCCAAGAAAACCCCCGGGTAGGCGAGAAGCAGCTGCCGCGCCTGCGCCTGTTTCTCGGGTCCTAGCTCCTCCCCCAGCTGTACCTGATCCACCCCGGAAGGCTGCTTGGCTGCCCCCGGGAGTTCTTCCAGCGGAAACGGTTCCATCTCCTCGGCAGCCGGCGCGCATATGGCGTCCACCGTCTCCGGCCGCTCATGGAAGGCCTTCAGCATATTGACGTGGAACGTCCGCTGGATTCTGGTGTCTGCGCAGCTAACAACCACATAGGTGGTATCCCCCAGCTGGGTTACCACCTTGTAGGGACCTTGCCAGGCCGCCTGCAGCTTGTTCTGCCGCTGTGGTTTCAACACCAGAACCTTCTGCCCCACGCAGAACGAGCGACTGCACGCAGCGCGATCGTACCACGCCTTCTGCTGAGCCTGGGCCGTCTCCATGTTCTCCTGCACGAACCCCTGGAGTTCCGCCAAGCGCTCCCGGAGCTTCAGGACGTACTCCACCACAGGAACCCCATCCTCCTCCGGTGCCCCCTCCCACTGAGCCCTAACCAGATCCAGAGGTCCTCGCACCTGGCGCCCATACAGCAGCTCAAAGGGGGAGTAACCGGTGGATTCCTGTGGAACCTCCCGGTAGGCGAACAACAGGTGGGGAAGATACTTCTCCCAATCCCTGTTCTCGTGCACGAAGGCCCGGATGAGCTGCTTCAGGGTCCCATTAAACCGCTCGCACAGCCCATTGGTCTGGGGGTGATACGGGGCGCTGTGCAGCGCCCGAACACCACAGAGACGCCAGAGCTGTTGGGTGAGCTCAGCGGTAAACTGGGTACCCTGATCGGATAGGATTTCTCGGGGAAACCCTACCCTCGTGAACACCCTGAGGAGCGCGTCCGCTACGGTGTCCGCCTGGATGTTGGCCAAGGCCACAGCCTCGGGGTACCGGGTGGCATAATCCACTATGGTAAGGATGTATCTCTTACCGGTGGCACTGGGCCGTGGCAACGGCCCAACGATGTCGACCGCCACCCGGCTAAAGGGCTCCTGAATGATGGGCATGGGCCGCAAGGGTGCCTTCGGGTGATCCCCGGCCTTCCCAGTTTTCTGGCAAACTGGGCAGGTGCGGCAATAGTCGCGGGTGTCCTTGCTAAGGCGGGGCCAGAAAAACGCGCGCGCCAACCTGTGCCGGGTTTTCGTCTGGCCTAAGTGACCTGAAAGGGGGATGTCATGGGCCAAGCGCAGAAGCTCCCGCCTAGGGCCCTGAGGCACCACCAGCTGCTTCTGCGGAACCTGCTTCTTCTTGGCCCCCTCCCTCACGGTGTAACGGTACAGCAACCCATCCTCCCACTCTACCTTGTCCTTTCCCTGGTCGTCCAGGCCCTGACCGGCGCGGTCCCGGAAGCCCTGCAGTGTGGGGTCGGTCCGGGTCTGGTGGCGAAGCGTCTCCGGGGTACTCCACGGAGAAGGGAGGTCAGGTGGGAGGGGAGGATCGGGTCCCGTCGGGGTACGGGAGGTGATGGCGGTCTGGGAGGCCGGGAAGGTTTGGGGGGTCGGGGAGGTCTGGGAGGTTTGGGGGTCGGGGAGGTCTGGGAGGTTTGGGGGTCGGGATGGTTTTGGTGGAGATCTCACCTGGGTCCCATTCGGAGTGCCCCTGTCGTGACGTCGGCTCTGTTGCCTAGTGGTTACCGGGGTAGCTGCATCTGTGGAGTAAGCGGAAATGAGCTGTCCCAGGTCGTTACCCAGGAGCACCTCGGCCGGCAGTTGCCTCAACAACCCCACCCTCACCTCCCTCTCCCCGTTTCCCCAGTCCAGGTGAACCCGGGCCGTCTCGAGCCGGAGCACTTTTCCCCCCGCCACCCGTACTGCAACGTGCTTTGCAGGCGGTCGCTCGGCGGAACCAAGTGAGGCCGGACCAGGGTGATGGTAGCCCCGGAGTCCCGCAGCCCCTCAGCGGGCCGCCCGTTTATCCACACCGCCTGGCGGTGGTGACGGCGGTTGTCGTCTGCGGCGGCTTGCACGGGGTCGGCCTCATGCAGCTGCTCCCATTCCTCCGGGGCCTCCGGCCACGGAGCCCCGGCGTCGCAGCAATGGGCCGCCGGCGATGCCCTGCCGGCCGGCCGGGTCAACTCCGGCCGGTTGGGGCAATACTGTTTGTAGTGCCCCTCCTGGTTGCACCCGTAGCATCGGACGTTGGCCATGTTGGTGGGCCGGCTGGGGGCCGTGCTACGGCGCCGCGGACCGCTGGTGGTGGGGGTGGTGGAGGTGGTGGGGC
Organism: Leptobrachium leishanense; assembly: GCA_009667805.1. NCBI lineage: Eukaryota > Metazoa > Chordata > Amphibia > Anura > Megophryidae > Leptobrachium > Leptobrachium leishanense. The sequence continues at coordinate 336,268,681 of CM019067.1, forward strand.
GGGTAAAACTGGGCGGCCGGCCAAAGACCGCTCTCCCCCCGACATCTTCCGGGTGTCCGTGTACTCGTCGGCCCAGGTGGCCGCTTGTTGCACTGTCTGGGGTTTCTTGTCGCGCACCCACTCCCGGATAGCGGAGGGTGTGTGCTCGAAAAACTGCTCGAGCAGCAGCAGTTGGGTGATCTCTGTCACCGTCTCCGCTTGGCTTCCCGAGAGCCAGGTGCGCAAGTCCCGCTGCAACCGATGGGCCCACTCCACGTGAGTGGCGCCACTGGGCCGGCGGGAATTCCGGAACTTCACCCGGCTGGCTTCAGGGGTCACAGCAAATCTGCTCAGCAGCGCCTGCTTGACGTGCGAGTAACTGGTGGCCTCTTCATCCGGCACCGTGCGGTAAGCCTCGGCGGCCCGACCGGTCAGCTTACTCGCCAAGATCCTTACCCAGTCGGCCCGGTGCACTTCATGCACGCGGCACAGGCGCTCAAAGTCTTGGAGGTAACTTTCTATTTCCTCCTCGGCTTCCCGGAACTCCTTGAACGCCTGAAACGGCACTTTGCGCCCGGGGTAACGATCTGACGGGGAACGGCTACTCCGTCGGCTTCGCACTTCGGCCAGCCGTAGCTCGTGCACTCGCTCCCTCTCACGCTCCTCTTCCTGGCCGAGTTCTCGACCCAGGCTCCTCATCTCAGCTTCCGATGGAGCCGGACCCATCATGGAGATCCGCTCCCGCATCTTCCGGCAAAAGTCACTGTCTTCGGGCTCTGCGGGGACGGGGCCCGGCGCCCTGTCCGCAGGCAACGCTGCGAACGCCGCCTCCTGATCCATCCTCTTCAATTCTTCCATCAGGGTCTCCCGGCTCTTGGAGCCCGGGACGCCGCCCCGGTTCTCCAGCATGCCACGCAGGACGTCCCGCTTGTAGGCACTATACCCGATCATGATGAGGGTCACCCTAGGGCCTGCAGAGAGCTATCCCACCGCTGCCCAGTATGACGGAATGGGATGTTGTTCCGCCTGCGGGTGTGCTCTATCTGCGTGGCCCCGTCGCTTACCGCTGGCCCGACTACCGAGTGGCGCGCACTCGGCGTCTCGTGCGGCCTGGCGTGACCCCGGGGGAGGGGTTAGCGGGCGGTGGAGGGGACCCCTGCCTAGAACCAGCCCGACCACTGAGCCATACGGTACTCAGCGTCTCGAGCAGCTGGTTCACTGACCTTGTGGGTGTGGGACGTCCGTGGGGATCGGATCTGGCAGCCGCAGAGGAATGTTCGGATCTTATGTGGGAAACGTTTCGGATCTTATGCGGGAAACATTTCCGATCCTGGGGGCGGGTGAATCTTCGTATCTCCGGTGGAGGACTTTTCGGATTGGAGATGGATGGAGTGTCGGATCGAGGGGGAATGGCGTTTCGGATCGGGGTGGATGGAGTTTCGGATCGGGGTGGATGGCAAAGGAGTCGGTTCTTACCGCAACTCCCACTCGGTCACCTACCGAAGCGCGGTACACGGCCGCTTCCTTCGGATCGGATCCTCGTCTGATAGCCTGGGAACCGAATCTCATCCGCTGCGCCTCTGCCCTGATACTCGATGCAGGTACAGAGCGCTCGATTCGGTTCGGATCGTCTGGGACACCGCACCCTGAGACCTCGAGGGATTCTCAGAATAGAAAGTACGGCGGAGAAATAACACATCAGACGAGGCTGGATGCACTGCTAAGTCTGCCTTTATTATGCACAGCTCAAGCATTTATTAACTTTACACCAAATTACAATACAATGGGACTCCTTGCCCGCCCTCCCGGGACCCATTGGCATTACGATTCAGGGAGTCGCCGATTCGGACCGGATGGTCCGAATCGGCCATTTTACGATTCGAACCGGATGGTTCGAATCGGCCATTTTCCGAATCGAAGATTCTGAACTGCGCCACAAGTGATGGGAAAATGGCGGCGGGCAAGGCAGACAAAGGGAAAATACATTACGCAATAAACCAACGGGGACACTTTTTACACCACACAATATCACATCTAATAAAAAGTACGTTAACACTCCGTGCGTGCCACCGCGCCTAACTGTCCCTGGCCAAGACTAATGTCCGTGTGCACCGCCCCTGGCTGAGGGTGCTGGGCCATTCCGTGACAGATGTGAATAGATTAACCATTGCTTCTCTATGGGGGATTTCACTGCTGCCGAACAGGCACCGTATTTCACTGGCAATTCACCAAAATTTGGCAAACTGCCTGCTCTCTAAATAGATGAATGGCCATGAAATTGAACCATATAGCGAAATTCCCTGTTCAGGTCAATTTCAGGGCGAGATTGTCTCTCTCTGAATAACCCTGTATATCTCTGTCTGTATTTCCTCATCGTAAAGCGCTGAGGAATCTGTTGGCGCTATATAAGTGACTGTAACTGTAAAGAGGTGCTACAGAGAGTTGAAATATAACCAGATGTTAAGTTTCAAACTCAAAATTATATTCAATATTATTATTATTATTATTCTGTTCTCATTTGTTGTGTTCAAAGATGTTCTACTCGTCTACGTCTTTTTCAATTAAAATACCAAAACAACACTCCCTCCAGTGGACGTATCTGATACTGCAGTCACATTTATTGGTTGGGTTGCTCCCTCCAGTGGACGTATCTGATACTGCAGTCACATTTATTGGTTGGGTTGCTCCCTCCAGTGGACGTATCTGATACTGCAGTCACATTTATTGGTTGGGTTGCTCCCTCCAGTGGACGTATGTGATAGTGCAGTCACATTTATTGGTTGGGTTGCTCCCTCCAGTGGACATTTGTGATAGTGCAGTCACATTTATTGGTTGGGTTGCTCCCTCCAGTGGATGTATGTGATAGTGCAGTCACTTTTATTGGTTGGGTTGCTCCCTCCAGTGGACGTATATGATAGTGCAGTCACATTTATTGGTTGAGTTGCTCCCTCCAGTGGACATATGTGATAGTGTAGTCACATTTATTAGTTGGGTTGCTCCCTCCAGTGGACGTATCTGATACTGCAGTCACATTTATTGGTTGGGTTGCTCCCTACAGTGGACGTATGTGATAGTGCAATCACATTTATTGGTTGGTTTTCTCCCTCCAGTGGACGTATCTGATAGTGCAGTCACATTTAGTGGTTGGGTTGCTCCCTCCAGTGGACGTATCTGATACTGCAGTCACATTTATTGGTTGGGTTGCTCCCTCCAGTGGACGTATGTGATAGTGCAGTCACATTTATTGGTTGGGTTGCTCCCTCCAGTGGACGTATAAGATACAGCAGAAGAGAGTAGATATACCAAGAAGGCAGATCAGGGAGCGCAAAGAAAAGGGCAAACACTTAAAGCACTCTCACCAGGTATCAAAAATAGAGTGCAAAGAGTATACTCATCTCGGGTATAAACCAGTAGAAAGGAACAACAACATATACCTATAGAGTAGAAAAAAAAAAACCAGATTGCGCAATACCAAGGGTAAAAAATGAGTATTGACAAAAAGTAACAATTGCACACTCTCAGAGGTGGAGCCTGTGAGGCTCTCTGTCAGCGCCAACAAGCCACTTGAGGGGGGGCTTCACCCGTAGTGTTTGATGGTTCTTGTCACGCTTCTTATTCTTATGTACACTCTCTCTTGGCCAGAATGGTGAAGTGATACGAATGCAACCTCGGACAAATGGAGAGTGTATAGCGTAATATTGCTATGCTGATATTGTATAACAAAAAAGCATTGACACACACGTGATATGGAGCCTCTTTTTAGGGTGGCTCAGTAGATAAGGCCTCAGACCGTTTTGGGTAGGTCTCACCCTTCTTGAGACTTTAGTGGATACCGGAATTACAGGTTCCTAGATCTCAGATGGTTAAAAAATAAATGATGATAATAGAAAAGAATAAAAATTTATTGCAAATAAAACCAAATAAAATGGGTACAAAAGATAAAGGGGATAGACCAAAACGCGTTTCTCCTGCCGTCCTGCATTCTTCCTCAGTCGGTAATAGCCCCTTGAGTGTCCATGTGTGATCTTAAATAATGTCCCAGTAATTGGAGAAGGCATGTGATTGGCGTGCGGTTCATCGTTGTTACCAATATGCTTCACGAAATTCGGAACTTCCAGTTTGCGTCTCATCTACCGGATATGCGTCTGCGTGTCAAGTGATGATTTCCGGTTTGCGTTTCACGCATCGGAACTTCCGGTTCGTGAAAAAGAAACGGATATCTGCATGCTTCTCCAAATAGCCGAAAAAGTCCCAAATAGAAAAGGAAAGGAGAGCCTCCAGAAAACACAAAACAAGGAGGGGAGAGAAAAGGTCCTCTTATTCAGGGGCAAAAAGTCCAGCGGCCACCACATAACAGTCCGGAAGGGAGATATGCAATAACAGAAAAATAATAAAAATGTAAAATACATACATAAATGCCATAAAACATAAATAATACTGTATATAACACAAAAGTGATATATTAACAAGAAAAAAGATATGTGGTGTCTTTAATAAAAAATAATATACACAAAGAACCTAAATATATAATTCATAGAGAAGAAAAGTTAAGAACCAAAAAAGAGAAAATGGAAAGGAAAAATTATAAAAAATGGCAGACTTCAAAGTCCGCATTCAATCCCATAGGGAGGAGAGTATCTAAAGTGTAAATCCAGCGCATCTCTGACTTGATAATTTTGGAGTGCATATCATCACCCCTCCAATCCCGTGTAATTATTTCCAAACCCTGGAACTCCAAACCCTTAGGGTTACAGAAATGGATATCCTTAAAATGTGTTGACACGCTATGTTTATCGTAACCTCGAGTAATATTACAAAGATGTTCGTTGATCCTGATATATAGGGCCCTTGAAGTCTGACCCACATAGCGCTTACCGCAAGGGCATTTAAGTAAATAGATGACATTCTTACTATGACAAGTGATAATTTGAAGAATAGGGAAATTCGATTGATTATAAGGAGTGTCGATGGTTCGAACCAATCTCTTGCGGCTGCCTGTCTTTCTGCAGGCAATGCATTGCCCGCATCCGTAAAAGACCATATCTAGACCAAAAGGGTTTTTATTTATGGTTTGGGTACGTAAATGATTTTTAGTTAGCTGACGTCCAAAATTCTTACCCCCTCTATAAATAATGGTGGGGTAGTCTGGTAGAAGAGTATTGAGTAGCGGATCTCGTTTAAGGATTGGCCAGTGTTGTCTTATTGAGCGTGAGATAGCCTTATTGGTAAGATTATAATCTAGCACAAATGGTAAAGATCTAGTGTCACTATTAAGATGTGGTTTATATTTCAAGAGTGTAGTCCTATCTATTTTGGAGACTTCATTGCGCACAGAGAGGAGTTGACTCCTTTCATATCCCTTGGCCGAGAAATCCTCAATCTCTGAGATTGGGACATAAAGAGGTTCATCTCGGTGCAGTTCCTTCGTATTCGTGTCATCTGTCCCTTAGGAACTGCCTTTAACCAAGGGGGATAATGATGACTTGTGACATCAATGAAGCCGTTAACTTTTACATCTTTGAAATGAGTGCTTGTCTCTATGTGGCCCTCCTTCAGATAGAGATTGAGATCTAAATAATTGACTTGTTCCCCACTTATGTTATGTTCAAGTTTAATACCCAAAGGGTTCTGATTGAGGTGATTGATAAAATCTTCAAGTTGGGGCTTCGTACCCCTCCAAATGATGAGAATGTCGTCTATATAGCGTTTATAGAGGACGAGGCTCGAGCCCCAGCCATGCCCTGTCCATACCGCACTGTTTTCCCAGTGCGCCATGAACAGATTGGCATAACTGGGGGCGAACCTCATCCCCATCGCTGTGCCATGCGTTTGTAAGTAATATGTATCATGGTACCAAAAGTAATTGTTATACAGGATCAAACGTATCCCTTTCATAATGAAATCAATCTGTTCGTCTGCAAAGACATCAGCCTCTCTCAGAAAAAATTCAACTGCCTCACAACCAGCCTTATGGGAAATGATAGTATACAAGGAGCTAACATCACAGGTAGCCATTAGAAATCCTTCCTCCCAGGTTAAGTCTTGTAGAAGATGTAAAACAGCTATCGTATCTTTCAGATATGCAGAAGTTTTTACCACTAGGGGTTGGAGAAGATGATCAATATATTCTGAGATTTTACACGAAACAGAATTAATACCGGAAACTATAGGACGCCCTGGTGGGTTAATATTGTTTTTATGTAACTTAGGTAAATGATAGAAAACAGGGATGCGTGGGTGATCAACCCTAAGATATTTATATTCTCTATCATTTTTTTTTTTTTTTTGCATTCAAAGTTTTTATTTAAGTTTGTAACAGATAACAGTTCAGTGTGCAAGAATAACAGCTTTCAACAGATATAGTAAGAAAAAGCATACAGTAGTCGTAATAACAAGTGACACGGTTCAATACATATCATAATGTGTAAGTCTAATGAGCGGCGAATAACGTTATTTTTTCATTATGAATACGCTCTATAAAGGGTGGTTGTGTCAAGTAGTATTCCGCATAGGTTCGGTAAGTTACTTCCGTTATAAGGGGGGGGGAGTGAGAGTGTAGAGCATTGTAGTAAAGGAGGTCAAGAAAAGGTGGGAAGTAGAAGAGAACTGAGGTCAGCAGAGGGAGAAGACAGAGAGCAAGAAAGAGAAAGTGCAAGGAGAAGAGAGAGGGGGAAGAGGGGCGGGGAAGAAGCGGGGGGAGAAGAAGGGGAGGAGAAAAAGAAGAGAGAAGAAAAAAAAAAAAAAAAGGGGGGGAGAGATGGTTCTAGGTACCTTAAGCGCCCACGAGGGGAAGCGGCGTCACGCCACCAGTCCCTCCTAGTCATCTCTATCATTTAATATACCCTTATCCTTTCCTATTTGCAGGAATTCAAAAAATAATTCTTTAATGGAATTAGTTGGATCTATGTCTAAAATTTGATAAGTAGATTGATCTGACAGTAACCTCATCGCCTCCTGATGGTATTGTTCTTAACAACCCCCCCCCCCTTTGTCTGCAGGTTTAATGACTATGTCATGATCCTGTTTAAGTTGTATATATCCTTTATATTCTAATGGGGTTAAATTTTTTGGTTTAAATTTACTTTTATTGATGTTAAATTGTAATTTTCTGATGTCCATATGGATCATCTGTTCGAATGTTTCGATTTCCTTGGATATCATATGGCGGGGTAGAAGGTGGATTTTTCTTTTAATTGGGTATGAGTATACTGATTATCTATATTATTCTGTCTCTCTAGTGGGGTCTTAATAAAGAAACATTTGAGGCATAGCTTATGTTTGAATTTTTGCAAATCTACGTAGGTATTGAAGGTACTTCCTTGATTTGTAGGGATATATTTAAGGCCCTTACTTAACACCCCAAGTTGTCCCCTAGTGAGGGTTTTACTACTCAGATTGAAAACATCTATTGGTTCCATGTTCTCCCTCTTTTTCCTTCTCTGTGCCACTCTCCCTCCTCTAGATCCTCTTCCATAAAGGCTCTTTTCTTTGGGTTTTTTTCCATATGGTTCCCACCTATGGCACCCTTGATGCGTTCTCTGTATCTATCCTTTTGAGGGACTTCCTTCCCTAAATCTGTCCTACTATCATTATGGGCTGAATCATCACATTCCCGAGTGAGAGGCTGAAATCTATTGTGTATCGGAACAGGTTGATAACGTCCATTGGTCACTTGATATTCCTCGTGACTCGTTCTTTCTTTATAAGGACGATTAGTGTGGTAATTTGATTGTTGATGTCTTTCAAAGGCATCAAATCTTAGGGGGCGTGTTGTTCTTGACTTTGTAGAGTCTTCACGTACTGGAAAAAATTGACGTGGAGTTCTTGGGTAATTACTATGGGGATTGGAGCGTTGTGTATAGTGATAGGAATTTTGATCTAATTGTTGTAACCTGGGAATTTTCCTCCTCACTGATTCCTCCATTCTAATGCTATTCTTTCTAGCTGGGAAAGTTCCTCTTAATTGGGCACTATTATCGATGTCTGGGTGCTGATCTGCTAGAGCTTTGGTACCATTCCTACCTCTGAAGTTCTTGTTTACACTGTGATTTTGGAACACCCAAACTCTATGACTGGTATAATCTCTAAGGTCCCAATTGTATTTACTTCTCTTTTTGTTCTTAACTTCTATTTCTAATTTGTTTAATTCTGTCTCTATCCTATATAATAGGGACTTTCTCTCCTCTGGCTCAGTAATTTGAGTCAGATTAGCAAAATCTGTCTCAATATTCAGATTTAATTTCTCTAAAAGTATTTTACGTTTCTGGATAATGATTTCAATGGTAGTTAGAGAAAAACCCTCCAGCATATTACACCAGATGGTCATAAATGCATCATCCATCATTTCTGGTGAAGGATCTTTAGACCATCGTAGACCGCGTGGTATGATATTTTCTTTAGAGTAGTGTTCTAAAGTAGCAATATCCCATTTAAGGCGTATTTCTTTTTTAAGAAGATACTCTAGTCTATTACTCAGTTTTTTCTTATCACGACTAGTGACAATGTTTTCATTACTTTCCCCAATGGGGATGTCTTTATGGAAAACTTCATCAGTATCAATGCCATATTTGTTTCTAAATTCCATTGCTAAAAATCTTCTATTATAGTTGTGGGTGAGGAATACACCCATTGGTGAGCTGCAACCATCCATTTCTGTGTTTAGAGTCAATTTTTAGCGCCGCATTAACATCTTTCACCCATTGGGTTCCCTTGTTGAGTATAAGATACAGCAGTCACATTTATTGGTTGAGTTGCTCCCTCCAGTGGACGCATCTGATACTGCAGTCACATTTATTGGTTGGGTTGCTCCCTCCAGTGGACGTATCTGATACTGCAGTCACATTTATTGGTTGGGTTGCTCCCTCCAGTGGACGTTTCTGATACTGCAGTCACATTTATTGGTTGGGTTCCTCCCTCCAGTGGACGTATCTGATACTGCAGTCACATTTATTGGTTGGGTTGCTCCCTCCAGTGGACGTATGTGATACTGCAGTCACATTTATTGGTTGGGTTGCTCCCTCCAGTGGACGTATCTGATACTGCAGTCACATTTATTGGTTGGGTTGCTCCCTCCAGTGGATGTATCTGATACTGCAGTCACATTTATTGGTTGGGTTGCACTCTCCAGTGGACGTATGTGATAGTGCAGTCACATTTATTGGTTGGGTTGCTCCCTCCAGTGGACATTTGTGATAGTGCAGTCACATTTATTGGTTGGGTTGAGCACTGTATATATTCACTGCAATATTATTATTATTGTCATAATTTATAAAGAGCAACAGTTTCCGCAGCGCTTTACAATAACCAAAGGGAACGAAATACATATAAACGGACATAGGAAGGAAACACGGAGTGTAGAGGGCCCTGCTCATAGGATCTTACAATCTAGAGGGATTGGGGTTGAGGAAGACAATAGGAATTGCCCTAGATGTCAGGATCATTAGTGCCAGTGGTTTGGGAATGGTGGGGCCATACAAGCCGCTTCAATCCTGTGTGAGTAGGTTAGCAGAGGGATGAGTTGCATCAATGATGCGGTACAATAATCTGAAGAGATGAGTTTTGAGGGATTTCGTGAAGGCCTGAAGATCAGGGGAGAGTTTGATAGGGCGAGGCAAGTCATTCCACAGGACGGAGCTGCCCATGAGAAGTCTTGGAGGTGAGAGTTGGCCGTGCACGTGTAGACTGATGACAGGTGGAGATCACCTGCAGATCGGAGTTGTCTAGATGGGACGTGCTTGCGGAGTAACGCAGACATGTAGGGAGGAGTTGAGTTATTGAGTGATTTGAATGTGAGCATCAGTATTTTAATCTGTATCCTGAAATGTACAGGAAGCCAATGGAGGGCCAGGCAGAGGGGGGAGGTACAGGAAGCCAATGGAGGGACTGGCAGAGGGGGGTGGTACAGGAAGCCAATGGAGGGCCCGGCAGAGGGGGGAGGTACAGGAAGCCAATGGAGGGCCCGCAGAGGGGGGGGAGGTAGAGGAAGCCAATGGAGGGACCGGCAGAAGGGGGAGCTACAGGAAGCCAATGGAGGGACTGGCAGAGGGGGGAGGTACGCGAGGTGCATCTGGTGAGAAAAATAAGCCTGGCCCCTGCATTCATTACAGATTGCAGAGGGGCGATACTGGAGTTGGGGCCAATAAGGAGCGAGTTGCAGTAGTCAAGTCATGAAATGACAAGAGCATGAACCAGCACTTTTGTGGTATCTTGTGTCAGGAAGGGGCGGACACGGGCAATGTTTTTGAGTTGAAAATAACAGGATTTGGTCACTGTCTGGATGTGGGAAGAGAATGTTAGCTCAGAGTTAAAAGTGACACCGCGGCAGCGAGCTTGAGGTGTTGGCTAATGGGTGTCCATTTACTCGTAGAGAGATAGGTGGGATTGGGTTCTTCTTGGAGGGAGGAAAGACGAGAATTTCAGTTTTGGCGAGATTGAGTTTAAGGAAGCGGGAAGATATCCGATTTGAGAGACAGTCAGTGACTCGATACAGGAGACCTGGAGAGAGATCAGGGGAGGAGAGGTAAATTTGAGTGTCATCATCGTATTGGTGGGATAATCCATGTTACTCCAGATGCCAAAATCACCAGAGTATAGCAGTGCGTAGTGATACCTTTTTCATTGGACTAAGGTTACACTTAAAGTGAAACTAACAGTTACATAATAAAATAAATACTTATGCATTACAAAAAAACCACATTGAAAAACACACTATAAAACACAAACACGTTATAAAACACATTATAAAGCACATTATAACACATAAAACACATTATAAAGCACAACATAAACACATGATAAAGAACATTATAAATCACATGCTGCTGTTCTTTTTTTGTGGTTTGACGTAATCGCGTGTAAAAAAAGTTGAATAAAATGAGGTATTTTATCTCAGGGTTAGATTTAATGGATTTTTCCCATGATGCAACATTTACCAAAAGCTTTGCTTTATGACTCGTTTATTTAGTCTTGTGACGGAGCGGCCGCCACTTAATTAATCTGTTTATTTGTGTCTATATATACAGTATATTCATATTTGCTGTTTTCCTTTTTTTTGTATCTGCCCTGTTATATTGTTTATGAATCCTGTTGTAACTGTTACAAATTGTGTCCAATCATGTGTGTAATTGTATCTCCTGGTGTGTAGCGGCACGGCCGCCATTCATAGCCCTTTGTGATAATATTATTTATGTGTCTCCTGTTAGATGTTGTTTCCTCATTGTTTGTACATATTGTCCCAATGTTTATAACTGATCCCAGTGGTGTCACTAGGGTTGGTGTCACCCGGTGCGGTAACTTATGGTGTCACCCCCCCCCCGAGTTTTAAAGATTTTTTTTTTAACTACTCTTACTCCTAAAATCAGTACTCCCATATAACACTGAATGCTCATACACACAGCGCACATTACTGTGAGGTTTATTTCTGTGGAGCTCTCTCATATGCTCACACAAATTTTAGCCAACTGCCAGCAAGTACGGTGCCTGTTCGAAGGCAGTGAAAGCACACATGGATATATATTGCCCCCAGCAGCTCTGGATATATATTGTCCCCAGCTCACATATGGATATATTGCCCCAGTTCACAGTTATATATTGCCCCCAGCAGCTCACCCATGGATATATATTGCGCCTCAGCTCACATATGGATATATTGCGCCTCAGCTCACATATGGATATATTGCGCCTCAGCTCACACATGGATATACTGCCCCAGACCAGCTCACACATGGATATTGCCCCAGCTCTCATGGATACTGCCCCCAGCACACATGGATATACTGCCCCAGCTCCTCTCATGGATATACTGCCCCAGCTCCTCTCATGGATATACTGCCCCAGCTCCTCTCATGGATATACTGCCCCAGCTCCTCTCATGGATATACTGCCCCAGCTCCTCTCATGGATATACTGGGGCTATCCTAAACAAAAGATAAATCCAGGTAAAGTATCCATGTAATTGGGAGACTAGATCTTTTCATTCCAAACGGACCCTCTTTTCATCTCACCCCCACTCTCTTCATTTCATTCCAACCCCCACCTCTCCTTATTAAATTCCAACCCCCCACCCTCTTCGTTTCATTACAACCCCCACCCTCTTCGTTTCATTACAACCCCCACCCTCCCCTTATTAAATTGCAACCCCCCACCCTCTCCATTTCATTCCAACCTCCCACCCTCTCCATATTAAATTCAAAGCCCCCACCCTCTCCATATTAAATTCAAAGCCCCCACCCTCTCCATATTAAATTCAAAGCCCCACCCTCTCCATATTAAATTCAAAGCCCCCCACCCTCTCCATATTAAATTCAAAGCCCCCCACCCTCTCCATATTAAATTCCAACCCCCCCACCCTCTCCATAATAAATGCAAAGCCCCCCACCCTCTCCATAATAAATGCAAAGCCCCCCACCCTCTCCATATTAAATTCAAAGCCCCACCCTCTCCATTTCATTACAACCCCCACCCTCTCTATATTAAAAATTCAAAGCCCCCCACCTATCTTTATTAAATTCCAACCCCCCCCCACTCTCTCCTGATTTCATTCAAACCCCCCACTCTTTTTGTTTCAACCCCCCTGTCAGTTTTTGGAGACAGGGGGGGGGGCTCAAGTAGAGCAAGCGGCCAGCAGGGGAAGGGGGGCCCAGGGACTCCCAGCATACTCCTTCCGATGATGGGCAGAGAGGGACCGGGCCTGGCGGGTAACGAGGACAGGAGGCAGGGAATGGTCGGGTGTATGTGACATTTCCCGGAGCTCCCGGGGGAAGGGGTGCCGCTGCTTACCATCTGGGAGGGTTGCTGCTTGCTCCACGGTCATAGCCCAGCTCCTCCTCCTGCAAGGTCAGGCGTGTGAGGCGACAGGGCTGTCAGGGTGGCACGGAAGGATCAGCCACATCGCGCCACCTCTCTCCTCAGCGGCATCTGCGTGGTGGAGACAGAGTGCTTGGGGGGAAGTGACGTTATATCACTTCCTCCCAGCGCAGACAGTAATAGCTGCGCGTGAACGCTTGGCTGCGGGGTTTTTTCGGAACATGGGGGCGGTGGGTCCCACTAGATACCCCACTGGGTGTCACCCTAAAGGCGGGTGTCACCTGGTGCGGGCCGCACCCCCCGCCCCCACGTTACGATGCCACTGACTGATCCCAACCCCCCCGCGTGACCCAAAATTGTGTTTCTTCTCTCCCCTGTGCCAGTAGCGAATTAGCCGTAGCCGAAACCTGGCAATCGCTAGCAGGCATTTAATGCTGAACGCTCCAGCCACCAACCACTCCACCATGACGCTTTTTGAGCGGTGTGTCCGTAAAGAGAACAGCCTGCTATGGGGTGATTCCTGAGGGGGAGCGTCATCAGGAACCCTCACATCGGAGGGCATGTTTACATAAGGAGCAGGGGGTGTGTTGTGCAAGGTGAAGGAAGTGGCAATATTCAGCCCTTCTTTCTGACAGTTTCTGTTCGGGTAAGGGAGATGAAGACTGGGTTTATTTTCAACGTTGATATGGTTCACAATGTGACAGACCGCCTGGCGCACTAACCCCGAAATCCAGCTTCAGCAGCCCCAAACCTCTACAATCACCAGGCACAACCAGTGTTGTAGAGCAGCAAGACAAAGACTGACTCTTTATTTGAAAATCACAGCTAAAACACAGTTGAGAGACAATCCCCCCTTCCAGAATACATTACAGATTAGATCAGATAACTTCAGTACAGAACAATAGGAAGAGACATTCAACAAACTGGATTGTTTACATATGCATTCTTATCTTAACCTGCCTGCTAGATCTTGAGGGAAACAGAATCTTCTTACAGCAGCAAGTATACATTATACAGAGAGGGGAGGTGGCTACAGAAGAATACAATATACAGACAGAGGACAGCTAATACAGAAATGTACATTATACAGAATCACAGTCAACATAAATACTGGATTCCCTGGGCATTCCAGTTGGCAAACCCAAGGTAACCTCTTGGCCCATAGTCAGTAGGCAGGAAGCTATCTCCAGGCTTCTCCAACTGCCCCAGAGACAGCTGAGTCTGTCACACACAGTATATCTTTTTGCCTCAAAATCAAACATAAATACAGGGCGAAGTGCAATAAAATCTTACTATCAGTAAGATGTAAGAAAAAATACACTCACATGGAGTGGTGTCTCGAATCAGACACCAAATTAGCAGACAGCTGACGATATAATGAGGGAATGTCAGATTTCCCTTTTGCTGCACTGGAGAAATTCGATTTTTAGAGTGCCTCCATGAGGGTATATATGCAAGATATTTGCCATAAAAGGTGTATGGGGGTCCGGGTAGTGCCCTGGGGGACAGGCAACAAGGACAAAAAGTTTAAAAAAAAATCATTTTTAAAGGGACAGTGAGTTTTCCATGAAATAAGGGTTAAAAATAAAAAAATAAAAAATTCCTTCAAATATCATGCCTAGGAGGTCCCCGTAACCTGCCCGTGAAGTGGCGATTTGTAGGATGTATAGAAACATTTAAAAACAATGTCCGGGTCCGGGTAGTGCCCTGGGGGACAAGAAACAAGGACAAAAAGTTTTAAAAGAAAAAGTTTTTAACCCCTTCACTGCTGACGATGTGTGGGACACATCCTCAGTTACTCCCGCTGTATGCTGAGGAGGACGTGTCCCACAAGTCATCAGCTTTGCGGGAACCCCGGCGGAGATACTCACCTCTCTGTCCGGGGTCCCGTGGCGTTCTGACTTCAGCGTCCTCAGACGCTGAAGTCAAGCTCCTCCTGACGTAAATGACGTCATCGTGCTATGACGTCATTTCCAGGCGATACCCAACATGACTAGGTAAAAGTAAAAAAAGTGTGTTATTTTTATTAATGCAGCAATATTGTTCACATTTCAATTATAATGTGAACAATGATGCTGCACTAATGATTTTTTTCTATGGGGTGCGTTTGCTAAAAATCACGTAATTCCCCCCACAAAATGTAACAAGTCCCCATTTCTAATTTTTGTACAAGCGCACCCCATAGAAAACATAACCGCAAACGCTCATGCGCTAAAATGTGAAAAACACTTTACACGCTGTAGATGATTAAAAATTCAATTTTTATTGCATTTTTTGTCATAATATACAGGCAGGACATGACGTATACATATAAAAATTATATATTAGGAATCTGCGGAGTCTGCCGGAAATAACGATATCTAATATGTCTTGGTCATTTAATAAAATGTGACTTCAAATCGCGTTTAAACATGATGAGCGAAAGTGGTAAAAATGAGCTGAGCACACAGCAGTGAAATGCAGGGTTAAGGGGTTAAACAGCATATCAGAGGAACATTTAGTAGAAAATCAACACAAGACAAATGAACACTTCTCAGAAGCACAGGTGTTGTTTGATACATGTTCAGGAGACACCACACCCTCAGTCTACAGACAATGTATCAAATTCATTAGACCAGACTAATTAAAAGCACATGTTATTTCCAAACACTAATTAACACCTGTTGTTTACGGCGTTTGAGAGCACAGGTCATTTAGAGGTGAGAATCTTTGCACGTAGACATTATTTTTTAATTCAACATCTAATAAACCGTTGCTTATAATATTCTGCAGTAAAGAGTCTCTTTATTTCTAGATCTTTTTTTGTATTTTTTTTAATCGAACTCCGAATTGATCGAACCGAACAGCTCATCCCTAATCAGTATGTGCAAAGGCAAAAAAAGTTTTGAAAACGTTTTAGTCCTCATAAAAACTAATAAAAACAATAATTAACAATAAAACAAAATAGAATAAAGTAAAATAGCAGATAGGTACCAAAACGTGTTTCGCGGGTCAGAGCCGCTTCCTCAGTTGGTGGTGTACGATACACCTCGATACAGAATGCACCTGTAAACATGTAACATAGTGACTATCAGGGTTATTCAGAGAGAGGTGAAAACCAGGAGAATGACTGGAGAAGTGAAAATTCTAGGTCAAAATAGCCAAACCAGGAAAATTCGCCCATTTATCTCACTCTCCAAATCGGCTATTTGGTCTAGATTGTTCTCTTCTCCTGCCAGTTCTCCTGATTTTTCACCTTTCTCTGAATAACCCTGTATATTTCCTACATATTTATTTTCTGGGTTAATCTGTATGTTTGTGTTTTTAATATCTTGCATTTTGTTACTTTGTGTTTCTGTAACAATTCAATGTTCTTGAATCCAGGACAAACTGAAACCAGAGAAATCTCAATGTATCCTTCCTGGTAAACCAGAGAAATCTCAATGTATCCTTCCTGGTAAACCAGAGAAATCTCAATGTATCCTTTCTGGAAAACCAGAGAAATCTCAATGTATCCTTCCTGCGAAAATACTTACAGGGTTATTCAAAGAGATCCGAATTGTGGCCGAAAGGTAACCGAACAGTGAAATTCAGGGTTCGGTTACCTTTCCTGGTCATTCGGCTATTCAGCGAGCAGGCAGTTTGCCAAATCCTGGCGAATTGCCTGCACATACGGTGCCTGTTCGGTGCCTGTTCGAGGGCAGTGAAATCCCCATAGAGAAGCACTGCTTCGTCTATTCAGAGAACACAAACCAGCAGTGAAAAGTTGCCGAAATGTCCTGCCATTCGGTGATTTCATTCGACAGGTTTATTCAGGAGAATCCCATAGGCCTCAATGTTAAAAATATTCCCGTTTTTTTCCAATATCTAATAAACCGTTTATTATTTAATCTGCAGCAAAAAGTTTCTTTACTTATTGATTTTTTAGGATCTTTTAGGCATTTTTTGGGATTTTTTTGCAAACTTTTGTTCCATTTTTTTTAAAATCGTTTTTTCTTTTACCTGTAACAGCCCTTTTTATTATCATTCATTGGATTTTATATGTAAATTTTAGAACTGTTCGTTCTGTAGTTTCGTTGCAAACAGCGTTTCACTTTTCAAACATTCATGAAATTTTTTTTCACTCCATTCGTCTGCGGTGTCAGGTTTTTCCGGCGGCTGCTCTGCGCTGTGATCGGATCCTGCTCGGGTTTCTCCGGCTGTTTGGCAGGTTAATCCAGACGTTTTTGCGGGTTTCGGTGTGCTTTCGCCCTGGTTTTGCTGTGAGTGTTCGGCGGGTTTGCGGTAGCTTTTCCCTGCATTACAGCGACCCTGTGGTACTTGCTGAATACACCGCAGGGTCACCGAAATGGGATCGCCAAATCGCACTAAATTGAAGAGAACGAAAAGTCACCGAACGTGCAGTGACTTTTCGATTCTCTTTAAATAACCCTGTTTGTAAATAAATAAATATTAAAAATATTCTGGATAAATGAAAACAAATAAATATGCAATTAGCAAAACCATTCACCAACCAGTGTTCTGGACACAGTGAGGGAAAAAATGGTTGTGGTGGCGATACGGCTTCCTGATTATTGTCCTCTACCTTTGGGGCAATAATGGAACAAATGTTTTTATTCCAGGTAAACAAACACTGTAATTTGCCGATACTTTGTTCCATTGTATTCCCTGTATTTTACTGAATAAATCCTCCTCTAAGAATTAACGGGGCGCAATGAATAACCAGCCGAGCGGAAATTCAAGGGGTTTTTAATCAGGAGAAAACTCGTCATCAGAAACATAAAAAGTATGAGGAGCTGTAGTGAGAAAGCGAGGATATTATACTGAATATTGATACTTAGACGTGACCTTACTGACCTACTAATATGTCGAAGAAACAATCAGGGTTATTCAGAGAGAGGTGAAAAGCAGGAGAATGACTGGAGAAGTGAAAATTCTAGGTCAAAATAGCCAAACCAGAAAAATTCTCCCTTTCATCTCACTTTCCAAATTGGCTATTTTGACCTAGAATTTTCCATTCTCCAGTCATTCTCCTGGTTTTCACCGCTCTCTGAATAACCCTGCCAGTGTTTGGACATGGCTTTTTTTGTGTCTCATTTCTGGTCAGTTCTTAGGAAGTTCCATTTATGTTACAGTGACATCACGTGGCCAAACTGTGATTTGCACAAACATTGTATTTAGGTTTTGTTTTGGATTGTGTCACAGAAACAACTTGAATGTTAAAGGGCCGGTACCACCAAAAAATGCCTTATTGTGTTTATGTGATGTTGCTGATATTTACGTGTTCTTCGTTTTTCTCTTGTATGTTTAGTTAAGAAAATATTTTCCTCTATCGAGTTTATTCAGAGAGAGCTGAGCTGGCCCAGAAACGGCACCGAACAGTGAATTCCCCCATACGGTGACATTTCGGGGCCATTCGGCTATTCAGAGAGCAGGCAGTTTGCCAAACATTGGTGAATTGCCAGCGAGTGCAGTGCCTGTTCGGCAGCAGTGAAATCCCCCATAGAGAAGCAATGGTTAATCTATTCACATTGAACAGCAGAGAAATGTCAGTCAAATGCCCTGATATTCAGTGGTTTCATCCGGCAGGTTTAATCAGGCGAATCCCATAGGCTTCAATGTTAAAAATATTCCCGTTTTAATACAATATCTAATAAACTGTTTCTAATTTTAATCTGCAGCAAAAAGTCTATTTATTGATTTTTTTTTAGGATATTTTAGGTATTTTTGGGGATTTTTTTGGCAATTTTTTATCTCGTTATTTTTATTTTTAAAGCGTTTTTTCTGTAACAGCCCTTTTTATTATCATTCATTGGATTTTATATGTAAATTCCAGACATTTTCATTCAGTAGTTTTTTTAATCACATTTTTTTTACCCATCAGGCAGCTTGTCAGCTTTCTCCTGCGGCTGGTTGGTGCTGTGCTCGGCGGCTGCACTGCGTGTTTGCGGCGGATGTTAAGCGGGTTGGCGGTGGCATTTGGCAGCTGATTCACTGCACTTCGGGACCCTGCAAAGAATGCGGCCGCAGGGTTTGGAACTTTGATTAATTGCAGGGAACGATAGAGAAGCGAAATGTCGGCGTCAATTCGGTGCTCTCTGAATAACCCCCTATATGTGTCACTGGGTGCTTCCAATGTGTGAAACATATTATAAAACACTTTATAAAACACATGCTGCTGCTGGTTCTTCCTCTTTGTTTGAAGTAACTGCATGTAAAAAGAAAAATAAAGTTAGATTTTTATCTCTTGTTTCCATTTTTTGGATTTTTCCCATGATGCAAAATTTACCAAAATCTGTGCAAATGTTTTACTTTGTGGCTGTGGTTTAATGAGGAGGGAATGTTTAGATAAGGCTACAGGAGGTTTATTGTGGTTTCCAGACTACCTGAGATAAGAGTTGGCAGCTGAATGAGATAAAACAGGGAGCTTAAAATACTTCTAATCTACCCCTGGTGATGTCCTTTGAATACATCTCACACAATACAATGATGTGAGTCGGTGACTGACCCATTCACTCCATTCTATGACCAAAGCCACACAGTGAGGAGCAAGTGATGTAAAGATACAAAATATCACACAATGGATGCGCCCATTGACACATATAGAGGAAAATATCACACAATGGATGCGCCCAGTGACACATATAGAGGAAAATATCACACAATGGATGCATCCAGTGACACATAGAGAAGGAAAATATCACACAATGGATGCACCCAGTGACACATATAGAGGAAAATATCACACAATGGATGCACCTAGTGACACATATAGAGGAAAATATCACACAATGGATGCACCCAGTGACACATATAGAGGAAAATATCACACAATGGATGCACCCAGTGACACATATAGAGGAGAATATCACACAATGGATGCACCCAGTGACACATATAGAGGAACATATCACACAATGGATGCGCCCAGTGACACATATAGTGGAAAATATCACACAATGGATGCACCCAGTGACACATATAGAGGAGAATATCACACAATGGATGCGCCCAGTGACACATATAGAGGAAAATATTTTCTAAATTAAACACACAAGAACAGTAAAGAAATATACAGAGTGATATAATGGTGCAGAGCAGATGGTATTTTAGGACCTGTATTTATGCAGAAGCAGAATTCCAAATACACTGACTCCCAAAGTGTATAGAGGTTACAGTCATGGAAAAAATCTATGGTCCTTACAATTAGTCCAGATCAAATTCTTTGTCTGAATGATCTAAAAAATACAAAGCGGGACACACATTGCGCACTATATCCCAAACAATTAATCACACAAGAGAAAAACAAACACATGGAAGAAATGAGCGACATTAAATAAACACAATAAGGACTTTTTATTTTTTGGAGGTACCGGCCCTTTAAATCCTGCTCTTTCTCAGCGCTGCAATACTTTCAAAAAACGTCTCTTAGCAAATAATCCCTAAACAACAGAATTTTGTCCAGACTCAAAATATATTGAAAAAAAATCATTAATTTGCTCAGTTTGAAAATAGGGAAGGAAAGCGCAACCTTAAGCGGAAGAAAAGCCACAGAGAGGATTTCCCACGTTTTCAGTGTTTGGGTAATTTCTCAAATAAAACACTCGCAGTATTTTATAAAAAAAGTGAACACGGCAAAGACTTTAATGTGACGGCGGTGCTGCAGTAACGGCATCGCTGAGACATGATGGACAACTTCGTGAGGGTTTACTTTGCTCTCTGTGTGTCCTCCTCGGTGGTGACATGCGTTTCCATCACCACCTCCAAGCCTTGGACTAATGAGAAGATCTCAGCCCTGGCCACCGAGAGCGCCGAATACTACAACTATATATCCGGGGAGAACGACTACTACCGCTTACTGAACCCCAAGAACCCCAGCTTTATAGTAAGTATCGTTATACAGAAGCTTCCATGACTCTGTATAAAGGCATTCATTAAGAACATGTAGCTAATATAGGATTATCCAGGGACTGACTGGCCGGAAGCGTCTACACCGCGATCAGCTGCAAGCCCCACAGAAATGTATATATAGAAAGATACTCCAGACTGCATACCCTAATGTAACAGGCTGCGCACGCCAGTGTCTGTACACCCTAATGTAACAGGCTGCGCACGCCAGTGTCTGTACACCCTAATGTAACAGGCTGCGCACGCCAGTGTCTGTACACCCTAATGTAACAGGCTGCGCACGCCAGTGTCTGTACACCCTAATGTAACAGGCTGCGCATGCCAGTGTCTGTACACCCTAATGTAACAGGCTGCGCACGCCAGTGTCTGTACACCCTAATGTAACGGGCTGCGCACGCCAGTGTCTGTACACCCTAATGTAACGGACTGCGCACGCCAGTGTCTGTACACCTATTGTAACGGGCTGCGCACGCCAGTGTCTGCATACCTTAATGTAACGAGCTGCGCACGCCAGTGTCTGTACACCCTAATGTAACGGTGGGGTATCTAGTGGCGCAGTAATTCAGCTAATTTCTTATGCGGTATCTCGAGGGCTAATTGTATGTGTTATACAGTTCAACAGTATATGATACAAAGTGCAATTGTGAATCACAGTGATCTGTGTATTAAACACAATTAAAACCAATTAAAGTGCAATTATAACAGTTGAGGCAAAGTGCAAATGCAACAGTAAAATAAAGTGCAAGTGCAACACTGATGGCAGTACAATGAGGATCTGGCTATAGTGCCCAGTCTAGTTCTTATAAAAGTTTTCAGTCAATATTCGAGAGAGTCTATGATGTTGATATTCCGGTTCCTAGGTGGATGGGTGATGCATCAAAAGTGCTCAGGATTAATGTCAATATTACCCCTTCCACAAACGTGGCAGGCTTGCTCTGTTCTTCTAGTGGTCTTGATGGAGCTCCACCGCAGAAGATGTGAATAGGGGAATAAAGAAGGGGAAATAATAGTGCAGAGATCTTCTATACGTGTGTGTTTCGGTTAAGTAAAAGATGCACACTTACAGATTCCAGAGCCTAATTGGATCCAGGCTCTGGAGTGAAACGCCTTGTGCCTAAATATAGGGTGGTCACTGCACTTCTTTACAGCCCTTCTTTACAAAATCTTCTTACTCCACCTCAGCCGGGGGACACAGGAATAAAAAAGAGACAACGCTCTCATAGCACAATACCAGTCTTGTAATGTTGTGTTAGAGGAGGAAAAGATTACACTCACCAATGCAGGAGCCTTAAGGGTCCAGGCTCAACTGTCGCGCATGCGGAGTTCCTTATCGGTGAACTCACGAACCTCTTTGGCTGCTCACTCTGCACCAGATTGTAGTTTCATTCGGTGTTTTCAAGTTTGCTTGGCCAGGTCCAAGGGCTGGTGTGTTGTGTTCAAAAACAGCTAAAAGACTCTTGAGAGTGAATCAAAGGAGTTTATTGTGCAATTAACATTAATAATTAAAGTGCATAAAGGGGTACATAAAAAATATGGGGGGGGCGGTGAGACGCGTTTCGGTGCAACCAGCACCTTCTTCAGTCAGTGGGTGTATGGAAAAGGGGGGGATCTGAGACCTCTCCATGGCCCTTCTTTTATTCAGAGAGCGAGGACAGTGTCTGTGCGGCGTTTGGGGCGGACTTCCGGGTTCGCACGGAGCCGCGACCACGTGACGCCTGACACGTCATCAGTCCGCGTCAGGTTTGTCTTTGGTATGCGTTCCACCTCGTCTCTGCGTTCCACTTCACACATCATGGCGCTGAGTGTGTGTATGGGGTGACCAGAGGTCCGCAACCGTTCTCAATAACACAAAACACCGCCATATACATCAAATTAGGAAGATGGAAAAGAGGGAGGGGTCCCAATTAATTATAGTTTGATTATTCAACGCGGTTGGCAGAACATGGGAACCCGCACATATAATAATGTGCAACACATGTCACATAATGAAAAAATGGATAATCCATATGATACATGTATATGTAGCGCAGGATTCCAATACATGAGGGGGGGGGGTGTAATCACAATAGGTGTATATAAAAGCAAATGGCAGCCATCATTTTAAATTTAAATAAAAATGAATTATTCTAAAAAAGGGCTTATATAAAAATGGAGGAGAAGGCATGTAAACGTATCGAATTGAAATAAAATATCGGGGTAAAAATATATATGGAGGGATTAAAATAAAGGGATACCATAAAATAGATAATAATAATAATAAAACCATAGGGAGAGAGTAAGAATAAAAGGGCTCATAAAATTATGGATAAAATAATAAATGGGTCACGGATATTAATTGAGAAAATGGCAGAGCTCGAAATCGGCATTGAGGCCTTGAGGCTGCATGGTGTCTAATTTAAAGATCATGCTCATTTCAGTTTGTCCAATTATTTTCTCATGGTTGCCACCTCTCCAGGGTACTTCTACTTTCTTTATTCCTATAAATATCAGGCCTTCTGGATTCTGGGCATGTTTCAATTTAAAATGTAGTGGGACACTGTGATTTTCTAGTCCATTTCTAATGTTTCTGATGTGTTCTTGTATGCATACATTAAGTGGTCTGGTGGTCCTTCCAACATATTTAAGGCCACATGGGCAGGTCAATAGATATATCACGTTTTTTGTGAAACAGGTAATCACGTCTTTAATCGTTATTGGTCCTGTGATGCCTTCTAAAGTCTTGATGATTTGTTTCTTACTGCGTGTATTTCTGCAGTTTAGGCAATTTCTGCATTGATGAAAACCTTTTTGAATGTTAAAGTGGTTAGATCATGTTGCGTTTTTCTGTGTGTGTTTATGCGTGAGTTTCATTTTTAAATTATTCACGCCACGACAAATGATCCTTGGATTTTCTGGTAAGCAGTCCTTCAGTATTGGGTCCTTTCTCAAGATGGGCCAATATTTCCTTATGGTCCTTCTGACTATTTTATTCTGGGCATTATAGGTGAAGATGAATAGTACGTTAGAGTTGTACCCTATAGGTTCACTTTTTTTCTTGTTCGTTAGTAGATCATTTTGTTGTAGGTCCCTTACTTCAGATCTGTTTTTTTCTAGTGTGTGTGTATCATATCCTTTTTCGACAAAGTCATCTTTCAACTTGTTGGACTGTGTATCGTATGCGCCGAGGTCTGTGCAGTTTCTTCTGATGCGTAAGAACTGACCTTTTGGCACTCCGTCTAGCCATTGTGGTAAATGGCAACTTGTTTTCTCAATGAAGCTGTTTACATCAACTGACTTAAAAAATGTTTTAGTCCTTATCGTGTTGTCTTGGATATAGATGTTCAGATCTAAAAAGTTAATGTTTTCACTGCTCCATGTGGTTGTAAGCTTAATTCCTCTGTTATTCTGATCTAATTTGTTTAAAAATTCCCGTAAAATGCTTTCTCCTCCTTTCCAAATTAAAAAGATGTCGTCAATGTATCTCTTGTAGCAGACTAGGTTTTCATGATACATAGACAAAAATGATTCCTCCCAGTGGGCCATAAAAAGATTAGCGTATGATGGGGCAAAACGAGTGCCCATTGCTGTGCCATTGAGTTGCAGATAAAAATCGTCGTTAAAATAGAAATAGTTATTTTCTAAAATCAAACGGATGCCTTCTAAAATAAACACAATTTGTTCTGGTTGCAATTTGTCGGCTTTCCTTAAGAAATGGTCAATGGCCTCCAGCCCTTTGTGGTGTGGAATAATGGTGTACAAAGATTGTACATCACTAGTTACTAATAGGAGATCGTCCTGCCATGTCACTTTTTTCAATATGATCAGAATATCAGTTGTATCTTTCAGGTGTGCTGTTGTGTTAGTGACATAGGGTTGGAGTTGGTGATCTAGGTATTCTGATACACGGCTTGAAATTGAGCCGACTCCAGAAATAATCGGCCTCCCTGGTGGTTTTGTTTGGTCTTTATGAATTTTCGGTAAGAAGTAGAACACTGGGGTTCTCGGGTGTTCGACCTTTAAATATATAAATTCGTGATTGTTAAGTATACCTAGGGTGTGCCCCTGCTCCAGGTACTCATTAAATTTACACTGAATTTCCTTTGTCGGGTTCTTATTAAGTCGTTTATATGTTCCTATATCTTTGAGAATCCTGTCAGCTTCATCTTTGTAATAGGTCGCGGTCATTATGACTACTCCTCCACCTTTGTCTGCGGGTTTAATTTCAATCGATTCATTTGAAACTAATTCTTTGAGTGCTCCTTTTTCTTTTTTTGTAAGGTTGTCCCTTTTAGTGGACATTTTAAGCTTACCTAAATCTGCCATTACCATCTGCTCAAATGTATTGATCTCTTGTGAAATAAGGGATTTAGGAAAAAATGTTGATTTTTCTTTCAGTTGTGTGTGTTGGTAGAACTGCATGGTATTTGCTCTTTCTAT
Organism: Leptobrachium leishanense; assembly: GCA_009667805.1. Classification (NCBI taxonomy): domain Eukaryota; kingdom Metazoa; phylum Chordata; class Amphibia; order Anura; family Megophryidae; genus Leptobrachium; species Leptobrachium leishanense. Next base: position 336,293,767 of record CM019067.1, read on the forward strand.
GGGGTTTTTTGCAAAATATTTTTTCAGACAGAGGTTCTTTTTAAATTTTTGGAGGTCTATGTAGACATCAAAGATGTCCATATGGGTTGTAGGTGCGTATTTCAGGCCTTTCTTTAGAAGTTTAGTTTGTGCATCTGTGAGGGGTGTGTCTTTTAAATTATAGATCCCTCCACTCTGCTTTGTTTCTCTTTTCTTCTCCGGTTGTCTTCTGAGTCTTCCTGATCTACGTGATATATCTATTGACCTGCCCATGTGGCCTTAAATATGTTGGAAGGACCACCAGACCACTTAATGTACGCATACAAGAACACATCAGAAACATTAGAAATGGACTAGAAAATCACAGCGTCCCACTACATTTTAAATTGAAACATGCCCAGAATCCAGAAGGCCTGAAATTTATAGGAATAAAGAAAGTAGAAGTACCCTGGAGAGGTGGCAACCTTGAGAAAATAATTGGACAAACTGAAATGAGCATGATCTTTAAATTAGACACCATGCAGCCTCAAGGCCTCAATGCCGATTTCGAGCTCTGCCATTTTCTCAATTAATATCCCGTGACCCATTTATTATTTTAGCCATAATTTTATGAGCCCTTTTATTCTTACTCTCTCCCTATGGTTTTATTATTATTATTATCTATTTTATGGTATCCCTTTATTTTAATCCCTCCATATATATTTTTACCCCGATATTTTATTTCAATTCGATACGTTTACATGCCTTCTCCTCCATTTTTATATAAGCCCTTTTTTAGCATAATTCATTTTTATTTAAATTTAAAATGATGACTGCCATTTGCTTTTATATACACCTATTGTGATTACACCCCCCCTCATGTATTGGAATCCTGCGCTACATATACATGTATCATATGGATTATCCATTTTTCATTATGTGACATGTGTTGCACATAATTATATGTGCGGGTTCCCAATGTTCTGCCAACCGCGTTGAATAATCGAACTATCAATTAATTGGGACCCCTCCCTCTTTTCCGTCTTCCTAATTTGATGTATATGGCGGTGTTTTGTGTTATTGAGAACGGTTGCGGACCTCTGGTCACCCCATACACACACTCAGCGCCATGATGTGTGAAGTGGAACGCAGAGACGAGGTGGAACGCATGCCAAAGACAAACCTGACGCGGACTGATGACATGTCAGGCGTCACGTGGTCGCGGCTCCGCGCAAACCCGGAAGTCCGCCCCAAACGCCGCACAGACACTGTCCTCGCTCTCTGAATAAAAGAAGGGCCATGGAGAGGTCTCAGATCCCCCCCTTTTCCATACACCCACTGACTGAAGAAGGTGCTGGTTGCACCGAAACGCGTCTCGCCGCCCCCCCCCCATATTTTTTATGTACCCCTTTATGCACTTTAATTATTAATGTTAATTGCACAATAAACTCCTTTGATTCACTCTCAAGAGTCTTTTAGCTGTTTTTGAACACAACACACCAGCCCTTGGACCTGGCCAAGCAAACTTGAAAACACCGAATGAAACTACAATCTGGTGCAGAGTGAGCAGCCAAAGAGGTTCGTGAGTTCACCGATAAGGAACTCCGCATGCGCGACAGTTGAGCCTGGACCCTTAAGGCTCCTGCATTGGTGAGTGTAATCTTTTCCCTCCTCTAACACAACATTACAAGACTGGTATTGTGCTATGAGAGCGTTGTCTCTTTTTTATTCCTGTGTCCCCCGGCTGAGGTGGAGTAAGAAGATTTTGTAAAGAAGGGCTGTAAAGAAGTGCAGTGACCACCCTATATTTAGGCACAAGGCGTTTCACTCCAGAGCCTGGATCCAATTAGGCTCTGGAATCTGTAAGTGTGCATCTTTTACTTAACCGAAACACACACGTATAGAAGATCTCTGCACTATTATTTCCCCCTTCTTTATTCCCCTATTCACATCTTCTGCGGTGGAGCTCCATCAAGACCACTAGAAGAACAGAGCAAGCCTGCCACGTTTGTGGAAGGGGTAATATTGACATTAATCCTGAGCACTTTTGATGCATCACCCATCCACCTAGGAACCGGAATATCAACATCATAGACTCTCTCGAATATTGACTGAAAACTTTTATAAGAACTAGACTGGGCACTATAGCCAGATCCTCATTGTACTGCCATCAGTGTTGCACTTGCACTTTATTTTACTGTTGCATTTGCACTTTGCCTCAACTGTTATAATTGCACTTTAATTGGTTTTAATTGTGTTTAATACACAGATCACTGTGATTCACAATTGCACTTTGTATCATATACTGTTGAACTGTATAACACATACAATTAGCCCTCGAGATACCGCATAAGAAATTAGCTGAATTACTGCGCCACTAGATACCCCATTTTTACCTGATCCTATCTGCACATTTACTTCGAGAGCCTGTGCCACCCTCTAGTTGGCTGCACCAATACATACCCACATCATACATCTAGTTACGAGCGCCTCCACTGAACCCTCCTTTTCTCTACCCTAATGTAATGGGCTGCGCACGCCAGTGTCTGTACACCCTAGTGTAACGGGCTGCACACGCCAGTGTCTGTACACCTATTGTAACGGGCTGCGCACGCCAGTGTCTGCATACCTTAATGTAACGAGCTGCGTACGCCAGTGTCTGTACACCCTAATGTAGCGGGCTGCGCACGCCAGTGTCTGTACACCCTAATGTAACGGGCTGCGCGCCCAGTGTCTGCATACCCTAATGTAACAGGCTGCGCACGCCAGTGTCTGTACACCCTAATGTAACGGGCTATGCACACCAGTGTCTGTACACCCTAATGTAACAGGCAGCGCACGCCAGTGTCTGTACACCCTAATGTAACGGGCTGCGCACGCCAGTGTCTGTACACCCTAATGTAATGGGCTGCATACGCCAGTGTCTGTACACACTAATGCAATGGGCTGTGCACGCCAGTGTCTGTACACCCTAATGTAACGGGCTGCGCACACCAGTGTCTGTACACCCTAATGTAACGGGCTGCGCACACCAGTGTCTGTACACCCTAATGTAACGAGCTGCGCACGCCAGTGTCTGTACTGGGAAATATATATATAAATGTGTCACATGATGGATAACAATTCAGCAGCTAGCCCCGCTCCACACGTCCATACTGGAACTATCTGTGTAACTTTAAGAATCCAGGTATTTTACAAGAATTCGTCAGATCCTGCAATAAACTTTCTGTCGCCTTCATTTGGTTATTTTTATTTTTTGTTGCTCTTTCTTTTATCTAACTTTGTTTTCTGCTTCGTCATTGATAGTCACGGCTTTATTTAGCACTGCCAGGCCCGGACTGGGACAAAAAATAGTGTAGCGCTGGATTTAATTCCCTGTCCCCTGAACATTGGGACTACATTTCCCGGCATGCTTTGGGAGCGGACACAGGAAGTGGGTGGAACACAGACACTTACATCCTGAGCCTCGTGGAGAGAGCTGGCAGAGCGTGCCAGTGAGTGAAAGAAGCAAGACGCAGAGCAGCAGAACGAGACAGTGACTAGGCCGGAGCGCAGCTGGGGCCTGACAGAGTTACAGACTGGGTTATTCAGCCTTACCAGAGGAAGACCCAGTGATTCACAAGACTACCCACGCTGATATCAAGGAAGCTGGAAGACCCCGAGTTAGGAGTACCGCAGATCGATCGGACAGGGAGAGCAGGCGGTGAACTGGACATCTTGCGGCAGGGGCAGAAAGCGAGACAGCGGATCCAGTAACCAAGAGAACCCCAGTCAACATCGAGCGGAGAGACGTCCTGGGTCGAGCGGAGCATCAAGTATCTGGCGGATGGGTGAGAGGCCTTCCAGGCCGTTGTGAAAATAAAAGCACGCTGCTGTTTGTTTCCAAAACCCACAGGGCCCCAACCTGACTAGTCGAAGATACCTCATAAGAAATTCACTGGCCAGTTGAATATTGTACCCGGGTACCGAAACACACACACACACTTACATTCTGGGACATAATCTGTGCGGGACTCACTCCCCAACCACAAAAGGGGTTCAAGATATATTTTTCCCTTTCTTTTCCGCTGCGCGTTTCTCGAATTACGAAGCATTGTATTTCTTTTCCGCTGCGCGTTTTCCCGAATTACGAAGCATTGTATTTCTTTTCCGCTGCGCGTTTCCCGCATTACGAAGTACTGTAAATATATATACGAACACCGTGTTATTCATTATATGCCACTTATTCTAGTAAACTATATAATTTATAAAATCCACAACGGTGCTGGAGTATATTTATTCCCTAGTGCGGGGAGACTGACCCGAGGTTCAATTTCAGCGGCTCCTCCGGGAGTGAGCGCTACACGTGGGGGCTCGTTTCCCGGGATCCAGTCTCTGGAAAAACCGCATTTCAAGGGTTAAATATGGATCCAGACACTGTTGCCGAATGGTGTGAGGAGCACAGTAGTCAGTTAGAATTGTGTATAGTCATGGATATTCCC